>QWWL01000031.1:0-349496 GCA_003689335.1 Venturia asperata
AGGGGCGAGGGGCGAGGGGAGAGGGGAGAGGGGAGAGGGGAGAGGGCAGAGGGCAGAGGTGGGCACCAGAGAGGGTAGGTAGGAGAAAAGGTTGATGCGATCAATCCAGTGGCCGTCGCTGTGTCTTCATATCATTCACAATTTCTTTTCTCGCAGCATTGTAGCAGCCATACTAAGGAGAAATGCGGAGGCTGTACTAGTACTGTGCACTGTATTGCTGGAGCCCTGGGCACGTCTCTGCTCAATCTGCGCGAGCCTGACTAACCCCTTGGGTACAAAGCCTTGGGCAAAATCATGTGGACAAATGCCTCCCGGCCGGCATTGGGCTGCTCCTCGCCTCACCATTTCTCCAAATAACATGCCCGCCTCGAATTGGATCCACTCGCGGGCATCAAACGCCTGCTGCAACCAAGGGCTTCCCTCGTCGCCGGAGAACAACTCACGTCGAGTGACGTGAAGCGAGCCTGAGAGAGATACGGGCAGCAGCGTGTTCCTGAACTTCAATGCATCCTGGGCACCACGCTCATCTAGGGGGATGCCCAAAAATATTGACCGCCGTGATAGCAGTCTCTCTGCAGCCCATAGGGTCAGATGGGTGTTGACCGTGAGAGCACACACCGGAGGGTCAGAGGGGCGTTGACCGTGAGAGCACACACAGGACGGTCAGAGGGGCGTTGACCGTGAGAGCACACACAGGACGGACACAGTGACAGAGTGACAGAGTGAGGGACAGGACAACAGCATCACGCTCCTCCCTGCACCGTGACCGTCTCTGGAGATTCTGGAGATTCTGGAGATGAAGATATGGCCGGACGCCTCTCTCTTTGTTCCAGCCTCCGTCAGACCCCACCACATCTTGATTTTTGACAGGGACGCGCATCGACTCCCAAATCCCAGGCGCAGAGCAAAGTTCAGACTGCAGACTGCAGCGGAGAGGCTTGTGAGACGCAGCGGGGAGGCTCGTGAGACACAGCGGAGAGGGGCGTAAGACATGGACTGAGGTGGACTCATGCCACTTGCGGGAATTGATCATCATATACCTCGCACACGAACCCGCATCTCGAACCTTTCGCCTGCACCAACAGCACGACAAATGTCACCTTCGACAGAAACTCCCAGCCATTCCCTCGTCGGCGCACGTGTGTCACCCCGATCACGGCCCGTAGCGTCGATTCCAGAAGGTCAACAGCATCATCGGAATGGCCTCGATCATCAATAGGTACTGGTACTCGTGGAGAGAGGCCAGTCTCTTTCTGCACTGTTTCCCAATATTCCCAATCTTTATCCAATTGCACCGTCATGTCCAGCTTCCACATCATGAGACTCACCCACACAGTCCTGCAACGCTTCGGTCATGACAGCGATATGCACACGAGTTTTGTTGAGAGCCCATCGACATGCACGCGATGCTAATCTGTCGTTTCCCATAGTCATCAACTGTCGAATTGGTCGCCGACGTTCTGATGCCTCAAATTCTACGCTTCTTTGGGAGCGGTCAGTGGGGAACCGTACCAGGCGGCCGTGGCCGAATCCCAAGCCTCACCTTCAACGTCAAGTCCAGTCTACTCGAGATTGTTCGGCGTTTTTTGCAGTTTCCTTTGCATTCAGTGACAGACAATTCTGGACGGAGACAACTGCTCTTGTAGGCACTTGGCAAATTCATACCTTGGAGAAATGGTCTTCATGTTTCGAGCTGCATAAAGCAGTGTATCTCAACAATTTAACGGTGAGAAGACGTAAACTGCTCATTGACCGAAAGCAGTAGTCAATAGACTTATGCATCAATTCCCTTGGACTCTGGTTTATTGTTTCCACACCATCGAGCGCAACGTCTTGACCAACTTCAACAGTGCCCGGTAGTAACGGATCATAATGCTCTCGATACTCCACTTTCAGACTCACTGTATAAGGTATCCCTCGAGTGTGCTATCTGTTTCTTCAATCACCTCATCTTCACATTCGCTTTCAATCCTCTCGTTTTGCTGTGCTTCGGTCCAAGATGAGATACGCCTTCACCTCTTTGGCCTTTGGCCTAGGGGCTTCGGCAGCAGTCCTAAAGAGAAGTGAGTGCTCTTTTGAGATGAAAGTCCACGGTGGTGTTGATGGCTGCATTGGCTCCCTCAATGATGGACAATGTCGTGTTGGCGGCGGCTATCCAAAGACAAAGTTCACGCTGGATCAGACCACTGGCACACTCAGAGATGACCATGGAAGAGGATGCATCATCACTGGAACCCCATACCAGATCCAGTGCGATGAAGGGAAGCCCGGTGAGTATATGACCTGAATTGATGAGCGCTCCAGCTGACTCTATCAGGTACTCCTGGCTGGACCGTAAAGGACGGCAAGCTGGCCCACGATGGCGTCTGCGATTTTGCTGCATGCCCAGTCAATGATCACAACGAGTGGAACATCTACAAATACACGATTCCAGAGCAAAAGAAATGTGTCCATGTTAGCATCGAAGGAGACTGTAAGCCAATTCGTCCTCCGCCAGCACCACCGGCGCCTGCTAGGATCCCTCCTCCGGCAGTTTCCCCTTGCCCATGTGCAGAGGTGAGTTCTGCTGACATTGGTGGCGGCCTGGCATTTCTAATCATGGACTAGTGTCATAGTAAGCCAAATGTAGCAGAGTGCAAGAAGACGTGCTACAAAAGGCCTGTAGCCCCCACGACTACAGACTGCACGACGTCGACCACGACTACAAGCTGCACGTCGTCGACCACGACCACAAGCTGCACAACATCGACCCATGCCCCACCAGCACCAAGCCCTTCACCATGCGCATGCGAAAAGTGCCCAAAGGGAGACAAGAAGTGCATGGCCACCTGCTTCAAGAAGCCAGCTTCTCACAAGCCAACCAAGGAAGCCCCATGCCCGTGCGAAGAATGCCACAAAGAAGACAAGGAGTGCTTAGCTACCTGCTTCAAGGAGCCAGCTCCTCCCAAGCCAATCAAGGAAGCCCCATGCCCTTGCGAAGAATGCCACAAAGAAGACAAGGAGTGCTTAGCTACCTGCTTCAAGGAGACAGCTCCTCCCAAGCCAATCAAGGAAGCCCCATGCCCTTGCGAAGAATGCCACAAAGAAGACAAAGAATGCTTAGCTACTTGCTTCGAGAAGCCAGCTCCACCAAAGACGACTCAGGCTCCTTGCCCGTGCGAACAGTGCGAAAAGGGAGACAAGAAGTGCTTGGCCACCTGTTTCAAGAAGCCAGCTCCACCAAAAACGACTTCCTCCACGAAGACTCCCTGCCCATGTGAAGAGGTAACTATGCAATGTTCCGACCTAAGCTAACAATGCTAATCCATATCCAGTGTGCTCATGGCGACAAAGAGTGCTATGCTTCTTGCTACAACAAAAAGCAGCCAGTTCCATCAGTACCAGAACCTAGTCCCAGCCCAGTTTGCTGTGACGATGTGAGTTTTTAACCCGTTGCTGTATGATTTTTCTAATTCTTCGTCAGTGCGCTTTTGGTGACAAGGCATGCTATGCCTCATGTGTCGAAAAGCCAGTTTCAACCACCAAGGCTCATCATACTCACCCGACAGCTGTCACTGGCACGAACACCCGTACTCGTCACACAAAGCAAACTGGTTCGGTCCGCCATTCCAAGAGTCACCCCTCGGAGCACAGTGAGACATCTTCTTCTACCACGACCCATCATTCGCAACATACTCAGATCAAGCACCACGACAAGAAGCCATCTTCGTCAGCCGAGCCATCTCCTTCCCCTGTTTGCTGCGATGATTGCGGACCTCTCGACTGGAAGTGCAAGGCAACGTGCTACGAGAAGGCTAAGACCGTGACTGTAACGACGTCCCAAGCCGTGAAGCCATGTTGCGATGACTGCAATTCCAAGGTACGTTCAAGAAGAAAGAAATTGATGCTCAGCGCCACTCTAACATAGCTACAGGATAAGAAGTGCCTACTTGCTTGCACATCAAAACCAACTGCTACTGCTACTGCTACTGCCACTTCTTCTCACAAGGCGCATGCGCACGACGATTGGAAACGTTCTGAACAGAACAAGGTCGCCTGCGGAGATTGCCCAAAAGGAGACAATGACTGCAAAACTACCTGCGTTAAAAAAGAGGTCGTCAAAGAAGTTGATGTCTGCACAACTTGTACCAAAGCCCCTGATCCGAAGCCAACGTCCTCCGGTATGTCTTGCTATTGTGTGATTTTTGTATAGCGACTGACAATCACCCAGCGGTCTGCTGCGACGAATGCCCAAAGCAAGACTACAAGTGCCACAAGCACTGCTTCACCAAGACTTCCTATGTCCAGCACAGCTGGACCGAGACTCATTCTAGCTTCAAGTTCCAGCAGACTTACGTCCCATCTACCTTTGTGACTGAGAAGACCAAGAGCTTTGTCATTTCGAAGACCAAGTCCTATGTCATCAGCAAGACTTTCACAACTGTTGAAACTCAGACCAAGCAAACTTCTCACAAAAGGCCTACGGTCGTCCCAGAGACTTATGTTGAGATCCATTCTACTCTAAAGCCAACGAAATCGGTCGAGTGCAAAACCTGCCACAAGGCTGTTCCAACAACGTCTTCCTACGTTCCTCCACCAATGCCAAAAGCGCCAGGTAATATTTGACCTTGCCATGCAGCAATACTTAGTTTTAACTTCTTTTTTCCAGTGTGCTGCGACGAATGCGCCCCTCATGATCAGGCCTGCAAATCCACATGCTATGCTAAGCCCTCTCCACCTCCCCAGGCGCCCACGGAGGCTCCATGCCCATGCAAAGATTGCGCCCCTCATGATGCAGAATGCCACAAGACCTGCTATAATCCTCCAGTCACTACCACACCCAGCGCAGTCCCACCACCACCACCACCCGGACCATCGGGACCGCCACCTGGACCGCATGGACCACATGAATCGCATGGACCACATGGACCACCGGGACCACCAGCACCATCAGCACCACCGGGACCACCAGCACCACCAGCACCACCAGCACCACCAGCTCCACCAGCACCACCAGCTCCACCAGCACCACCTGGATCACATGGACCGCATGGACCACCAGGATCACACGCACCACCGGGACCACCGGGACCACCGGGACCGCCACCGCCCCCGCCGCCACCACCCCCACCTGGTAAGAATTGCCAACAATACAACACGATCGCCTACTAACCACATAACAGCTCCTGTCAGCTTGTCGCCTCCAGCACCCTCCAATTGCGCATGCAAAGATTCTTGCCCAAAGCCAGATCATGCAGGTTGTGACCAGGCATGCAAATGTTGAACGTTCGATACCCAAAAACTCGGACTTTGAACGGCTGAACGGTCAAGTGCTCGGGGCAGAAGGCTAGTTTGTTCAGCAGGAAAGATTTGAACGGCAGCGTCACAATCATTTTGCTGGACGTTTACTCTGAAGAAGGAAAAAAGCCGATCGTTGGGAGATCTTTTGTCATTCATTTTTGGGATTCCTTCTTTTATAGTATATTTACTTGTAATTCTTAGCTATAGTAATAGTAAATGTTTTTGCCATTTTTTATGCAGAAGCTGGTTATGCTACTGAGGTGTGGAGTCTGTGGTTGAATCTTTATCTAATTACCTTCGGGTTCACGGTCCAGCTTTTTGAATTAGCAATCCCTCACCGTGGGACCGCTTTCAGTAAGAATCCAGCTGGCTTTCACAACCGTGATCAGAAACAGATCGCTCTCATTATCGACCTGAACATCGCAAACAATATGGAGGTGTCTTGACAAGCGAACGCGAATCGTAGACCACCCGTGATAACTACCTTACTCTGCAGCGAAAATAGTCGTAAAGCTGTGCCAAGACTCAGCAACCGCCCTATCTACCTCCCATCAATGGTAAAAATAAAATTCTCATCAGTGAGAGGCGAGTACACTTCCCCCAAACAGGTAATTAATTACTCGATAGGACAAGGATAGACAGGGAGACTTATATACCATACTCTGCTCGAGGCGGCGCCAGGAAGAGAATACTGATAAGGTAGAAATCCGGACCTCGGGACTGATAATACCTAGTACTTGATTGAAACACCAAAGTTTACCCGGCTATAGTATCCTTCCTATCCGTCGCGGCAAGACATACCGCGGTTTCAACAACACACTTGGACTCCCATTCGACGCGTCCCACACCACATCCGTACCCTCGCTTCACGGTTCGGGAGACAGGTAGATAGCGTGGTAGTGGATGGAATCGCCCCCGATGAATCACTACGACTTACTGTACTCTTTTGGTAACTGCGAAGTCTTCATCATCCCTATCCCGTACAATTAGCTGGAATCCCCAAAGCTGAATTCTTTAGGTGCCTTGTAGACAACGGGCGAGAGTGTCTTGTTCCATCTCTTCAAGTATTCGTGGAAAAGCTCTCATCCAGGTATATCAGAATCTGGTCTCTTGAATTCTTGAATTTTGACAAGCGTTGAGGAAGAAGTGTAAGAGTTGTGAATAATAAGTGGCTAACCCTGGGGAGACTTTACTGTAGGAATGCACAAAGAAAAGTTAAGAGAGGGAGAAGTTTTAGGTTTTATTTAAAAGTCTTAAACCCTTTATGAGGGAGTTGATCATATCGACAGCCACCGCCCACTACCCTCCTATCCTTGATCACCTATGCATCATAAATTCAAACTTCATGGAGTATAAATTTCAGAGCTGCCCATTCAAATCATAACCAATGCACACTTTTCGGGTACAGTTTCAACAAGCACCGGATCGACCATCACGCAATGTTTGAGGGCCACTTAGACGCTCTCACCACCAGCCAACAATGGAGCTCGCTCTCTGTCCTCGCTCACAACGTCGCCACGCTTGACGTCCTTTCCGAATATACCTGGAGCGGCAATGCCGACCGAGGCGATGAAGAGAAGGGCCATGATGATAAAAGCTTCAATCCATTGTACAGCGATGATGACGGTGAGGAATTGGGAGACGCCGAGAGCTAAACATGTATATCAGTGAAAGCTTCCATGGCGATCAAGAGGTGACATACCGGCAGTCAGAACACTCAAGCAGAGGCCCATGGACCAGTCCTTGAAGACAACGAGGTAGAACCCACCATAGACAGCCCAGGTCCAGATGAAGATATTGGCGACAACGCGAGCCGCGAAATGGTGGGCGTGCACAGCAGCCGCACCATCCCAGTACAATGCCACGAAAGACCAGGCCAATGGACCAGCGAGAACACCAATGTGTGTGATGATAGCTGGACGGGAATCTCCAGAGAGCTTAGGTGAGTAGCGGAAGTATGCCATGGTCAATTGGAAGAAATTGATGATGACCAACAACAGTGCCCACCAAAAATAGCTACGGCACCACAGGTGGATGAATCCAAAGAGGAGTAGATTGTTGCTGATAAACCATGGGGCGAGGTTCAAGGCTGTCGTCAACGTTAGGGAGGCATTGTCGGTCTGGAACAGGCTTGCGAGGTATGGGACTTGGAGGATGTAGAGGACGCTGTATGTGGTGTTAGAGAGCAGGTAGCTTGCAGTGCAGTGTCTCAACCTTACACCCAATAGATGGACACAATGATCCTGTTCAAGGCAAAGGGTGTGTGGTGACTGTGCGATGTTAGATTCGAAGTGACCCTGAGCTGACTCTTAAAAGCTCACTGGCTGTTCTGGCTCCAGATGGTGCGGCGGTGGTATTTGCCCTCATGAGGAGCTTCGAAGGCGTAGAAGATGGAGGTGATGACCAAGACGAGCCACGAGATTGGGGTGAAGATCTTGTAAGCGAGGATGGCGTTCTTGGAGTAGGACGAGGCCTCTCGGAAGGGGTTGGTTACTAAAATTCATGAGCATGCGGCCTTGAGAGGCAAGGCTGTTTCGGGTGTTTACAGACCTTCTGGCATGTTGGCTGCTTCTCGTCGAAGGTCAAGTTGTTGTTTGTCCAAGTCGCTCCAAGCAGGCAGAACAGCTAGGTATGTATATATACTAAAGAGCCTACCAACGTCATCCAATCACGGGAGCACAAAGGGCATGCACGACGGCCGGCTGGAGAAGTGACCTTGAATCCTGCCTCGTCTGCCTCAACACCAGCACCGCATAGACACGGTCCTCCGGGTGAGCCCTTACGTCACAGCAACATTCCCCGCTGTCCTCAAACTCAAGCCACTTCCCGCCACCGAATGCCCTGACTGGTGAGAGGAATACGCGCTGTGTCCATTGGAGGTCAAGCGATTGAGGCGACGAGACCCTTCCGCTCGGTTCAGCGTGGGAAGAGATTAGGGTTCGACAGGTTAAGGGAGGAGATGATCGCACGGTTCAGACGGGCAAGGATGGTGATTAGATTAGATCTTCGTTTGTCATTGCTTTTTCAGCCGTTCGACACCATGCGAGTGAGAAGAGTTTTCCACCATGGTCTCCGCTGGTGACACATGGAATCCACTATCAAATCATGATGGCCATTTCTTGCGTCCCATGATGGATAAAGAGACATGAAGACGCTGATCCATAGGACTGCTAACGTGGAATAGGTATATGAATCTGTCCACTCCAAAAAACAGCTCTGATGCATGTGTCATTTGTAATTGAGGAAAGTCTTGCTGACATCGATGCGAGAAGATAGTTTGGCTGTTCTGTTGCTCATGACCAGAGAGACCGATTTCTGTGGTTTCTCCCGTGATCTCACACTTTGTGATTTTCCTACCTCCGTGCTCCTGTGAACCCACAGACTCAAAGCGCCAGATCGGCTATTCTAGTGAAAAACAAAATCTATCACGCTCCCGCTCAAAATCATGGAGACGAGAGGGAGTGCTGTGCCTCAACCATGCCGTTTCGGCCCACTTTCAAAACGGCTTCCATTGAAATCCACGACTCCCTTGACCACATCACCACCTCCATCCACAGTCTTCTTCTATGAAGTCTCCTTGACCACCTTACAAATAGCTTCGGCGACATAGTCTACATTATGGTTGTTGATGCCAGCCATGCTGACACGTCCATTTTTGGTCATGTAGATGTGAGCCGCCTCTTGCAACTTGGCCACCTGCGTGGGGTTCAGGCCAGTGAAGGAGAACATGCCAATTTGCTCTGTAATGTGGTTCCACTGTCCTGGAGTTCCCAGTGCCTCAAGCTTGGATCGGAGGGCCTTTCGCATGTCCTTGATGCGGCCAGACATTGTTCGTAGATCATCTTCCCATTCCGCGAACAGCTTTGGGTCGTTCAAGCAAAGCGACGCGATGCGGGCACCATATGCGGGAGGGTTCGAGATTTCGGAGCGCTGGAGGATAGCGAGTTGAGAGGCAACACGGATTGTTGTGTCAACAGCTTCGGCACCTGGCGCAGCGACGTAGTGGAAGCAGCCAGCACGCTCGCCGTAAAGACCAAAGTTCTTGGCGTACGACTGAGCAATGAGGAGCTCAAAACCTTGCTCAACAAAGTAACGAACTGCCCAAGCATCCGTATCCAAGCTGCCAGATGCGAATCCTTGATACGCGCAGTCGAAGAAGGGGAATTGCTTGCGCTCCTTCATAACCTCTGCGATCTTCTTCCATTGCTCTTGTGTTGGGTCGACTCCCGTCGGGTTATGTGCGCAGGCATGGAGGAGGATTACAGAATGCGAGGGAGCAGAGGTGATTGTTGATAGCATGCCATCAAAGTTAAGCCCTCGAGTCTTTGGGTCGAAGTATGGGTATGTGGCGATCGGAAGGTGAACATTCTCGAAGATTTGATTGTGGTTGGCCCAGGTTGGATTCGATAGGTAAATGGCAGCAGAGTTGTAGACCTTGCTGTAGAATTTGGCAAGGAAGGCACCTCCAAGATGGACTGCACCGGTTCCTGAGACGGTTTGAAGGGACGCAACCTATAATGGGGTATAATCAGTCTCATGTTACGGTGGTGGGCTGAACTTCGAGCAGGCTGCGGCATTCTACGTACACGCTTCTCAGCAATCGCTGGGCTGTTTTTGCCGAGTATCAGCTTTTGAGAGGCGGCTGTGAAAAGCTGGAGACCAGCAATGGGGAGATACTCGTGGTTGAGCTCTGGGTCGCCTCGAAGGATATCATCAGCCTATAGGAATCTGATCAGTACATACGCGTCTCAATCCCAAGTCGACAATCTGCTCAAGCTCACCTTTTTCACCACGGGTAATACCCAAGGTCTTGCGTTGTCGTCTCTGTAAGCTCCGATTCCCAAATCGACCTTCTTGTCAAAGGTATCGGCCTTGTATGCGGCCATGAGACCAAACAGAGGATCCTCTGGTGCCTTTGGCACGACACTGGCGGAGAAGCAACTCATGGCTGGTTTCAACTGATTCGAAAGTTGCTGCAGACGGGCTGAGGATTTCGAGGGAGATGAAGATGCAGACATTGTTGTCGGTGTGGAACTTCCACAGACTCTACAGGCAGGGCAAGGTGTCACGCTAACGGGATTGGGTAATGGATTATGCAAGGCTATTTTCCGGCTCGCCGCAAGGAGGAGGAGGGGAATGAGAATCTGGGGAAGCGGGACGCAGGACTACAGCGACTTCAAAGAGTCTTTGGTCCTGTAATATGTACGCAACCTGAGATCGGTTTGCTGCTGAAGCTGACTTCACCAGGCTGTACCGAGGCTTGCTGAAGAATTGCCGTCATTATTGATTCACTCTGATCTGATGCACATGCCCCTGTCGAGTAATCTTGTGAGAATGATTCCCCGTCTCCAGAAGCCCGAGAGAAGGAAAAATGGGACCCGATCATCCGCTTCTGTGTGTAGGTAGATCACAAGCTGTGCTCCGCACGTGCCCAGCGTGGGTAGCTAACATGTGCAATAGTCAGCCAAGTCGCGTGCTTTGTGATTGGCTAATAAGACCTCGTTCGAGTTGAAGTATTGAGCATGACTCGTGTATCCGCCTCTCCACTGCGGGTGTACTAGTTCTGTACCCCTCGGACCGGAACTTGAATGCGGGTTATCATCTGCACTTGAGGATCACTATCAATGAATTCTGGGGGGAATATTTCCAAGCGTCGTCAGAAATCTATCGCTATTGATCCTAATTTAGAGAGGTTTAGATTAAGAGAACCCACTTTCGCAATAGCTGGAAACTAGGGGAAGGTGAACGAATGAAGCCACTGCGTCTCCACCCTCTGGGTTTCTTCAACTTCAAGTGCAGTACCAACTTGAAGTTTAGATCGCCAGTCGGACTTCCTTAGTCCTAGCTTTGTGTGTTCTCCTCCGCTTCATATATTGTGCCTGCTCACACACAGATCGAACATCCCCACCATGGTCAAGACCATCTGCGAAATTGAAGTCCTTTCTGTCCTGATTGCAAAGACTTGGCGCCGCGACAATTGTTAACCTTTGTCCATCAATAAAGACGTCAAAGGACCCTCTGACATAAGGAGAGGCATCATCGCGGTCATTGCTGCCGTCAGGTCGAGTTTTCTTCGTGTACTCCAGACCTGGATCAGAACGTGTCATGTACCATTGCCGGCCCCAAGTCACAATCTGTGGAGTAATAAGGTTCAGACGAACCTGGGTTGACATGATACACAATCAAAGACTTTGGGCCTTTGCGAGCCACAGAAATTCCAAAACGGTAATGTCAAAGCGAATAAGCAGTTTTGAGATATATCACCTCTAGTCATCGCCCAACAAAACCCATCATAAACTTCGCGCCCTGTCAATCAAGATCGAGCTCGGCAAATTCCAAGCCACGAGGAGCTTTTGCTCTAACAAAAATCGACGGAGAAGCGAGAATGGCGCCCAAACTGGATTTCGACAACTCCCTTGCCAACAACCTTGGCTCTGGCGGCGCTTTTTCCATCAAAACAACGAAAGAAAATGGATTCATGAATCATAAGAACGCACCACTATCTGAACGCATTGATTCTGTGTCGCCGTCTAACGAAGCCCCTGGGAAAAAAATGTTTGGCCAGGTTGGGCATCCGAATCCGTATAACTCAAGGTCAATACCGAAGGCGTCGAAAGAGAGTCATCTGGACGCGCGCACCTCTAAATTGAAAAGATCGAATTCGGGTGGAGCGACTTTAGGGGCCAAGGAAAGTGATGAAGAGATAGTAGGTCACGGGAGTGAGAGTGGAGCGGCCTCGAGGCGATCAGGCAGGTCGGATGCCTCGGCCAGATCAAGAGGATCTTATGGCTCCAGAGGTTCGGAAGGGTCTCGGGACACTGGTAGCTCGAGAAGTAGAAGGCCTGAAAACAACGCTGGAAGGGCCGCAAGACCACCTATACCGCTAACTCGTTCAAATCCACCGCGTCTGACCAGATCGGCTCTCACATCCCTACACAGAGACGGGGATCGTCGTGTACTCCACGGGGACACCATCCAGCTGGGAAGATCGAAAGCTATCAAAGCCGAAAAGAACCAGGAAAAGCAGAAGCAGAAGGAAAAGAAGAAAGTAAAGGACGAGATTTGGATCGATGTTGATTACCAAAGGGGGTTGTTTGTAAGGAGAGGCTTGTACAGAGATGGCACCAAGCCATGGCAGCAGAGATTTGGGAAGTTTGGGGATCCGCAAGAAGACTTGCTCGATTTGGCGAATCTAAGGGATTTCTACGAGAGGGTGAAGAGAAGCTTATGGAAGGGCTTTTAAGGATGCATGATGAAATTGCAAAGTCGTCGCCGGCGATGTACGAAGGACTGCTCCCTATTGTTGGTCAACCCTTGCTTTTTGCGCCTTGGTAAATCATTGGCATACTACTGGACAGCGACGCGTCATTGCAGGTTCTAGGATCCATCGGGAGAGCGAGAAATGCTATTTCCGTCAACTTCTAGTTGATCGATACAAGTAGCATCAAGCTACAGCGTGCGAGTCTCGTACTTTGATTTCAAATATCGTTAAGCAGACTCGCAATTTGGAGTGACGAGGAGACCTATTCGTCGCATTCGATTGCTTCACTTCCAGTGCGTGCTCTCCAGAGGTAAGAAAGCGCTTGATTGTCCTCCAGGCTGATCGTGAACAGCGTGACTCTTGACGGATCTTGAAGCCCGTCTGATGGAAGAAGTGATCTCAGATGAATAGACAGCGAAGTTGGAAGACGACTACCTTGTGGTGAAATACGTCTTGTCGTCTTCTGCCTTGGCCTTGCGGGTGAGCGTGCTGTTGAAACATATCTGCCACTTGCCGAGCTGGCCCAGAGCAAAGCTGGCCGCACGTTGTCACCTCAAGAATGAAGCATGTTGTCTCCTGAAGAGCAAGAAGAACGTGAAGCAAAGAGAACGCAAACGCAAATGCAACTCCAGCCCCAGGATCATGACTAATCCTGATTGCCAGGATGCTGATCCCTGTTGTGCCCGCAAATGACGATTTTGGGGGCGCAAGCTTAATCTACAGCTCTTGAGACGTGAGACGCTTACGTGTCGGGGGTAGCATCTATAGGCAGTCACCTCTACATAGCAAAGAGAATCTCACTCCTCACCTCCCAGTAACTAGACATCTTCATCACCATACAAACGTCGCCATGTCCTACCAAAATCATCCCTCAAACCAAAACCCCTCCTCGACTGGAGCGAATCAGCAATACTACCAGCCACCGTCGAACCCACCACCAGGACAACAGCAATATCAACAACCAAGCTACCAACAGCAAGGCTACCAACACTCAAATCCTCTCGGATCCAATCCCATCCGTCGCTCAGATACAGATCTCCTTCCTCAGGGGCAGGAAAGAAGCGAGCAATTGGAACATTTCCAGAACTACGAGGCGCAAGCCAAGGTAGATGAAGACACGCAGAACCAAGCTATCCTGGAGAAAGAGTTCCCTACAATCGATGGGAGTTTGATTGCTGCGATATATGGGGACAGTAAAAGTTTGAGTGCGACGAGGGAGATGTTGCAGGAGTTGAGTAGTGAGACGTAGAATAAGGACGAAAATTGGCATGGGGACATGAAGCCGATCAGGATAACGAATCATGAGATGAGAGAATGGCAAGCTTGTTCGGGAAATCCTTTGGGAAACAATACAGTCTTTACATATCTGAAAGGTCTTGCCATTTAAACCATGTCTGAACAAGACAATGAGCTTAACGTGCTGGCTAAGGGACTATTGATACAGGTTAAAACCAGTGGCCATAGGACTGAGTTTCGAAGTAATCTCCAGGTTACATCTCAACAGCGACGCAGCATCTTGAGCTATGCAGGGCATCTTCTCTTCAACAATGAGCTGCGGCAAAGCAATCTAATGCTTCCGGCCTGTAGACGTTATGCGGGACACAAGACAGCGTACATTACCTACTAGGGGATTTGGATGACATACAGTGCAGCCCAACAAGATACTACCAGTCTAGCAGCAATAGCCTGGATATATGGACTATAATAAATATCTAGAACCTCCGCATGCCTATTGCAAATTCTCGATTAAGTGCAGGTCTTGCATAAACTATCCCCAAAAGCGCTGCTAAGATATCTATTATTACCAAGATCTCCTATCGTAATGTTTCTGGCAGCAGGAAGTCAAGCTACCGAAAGGGCAATATAACTAGTCTCAGAGTTGCTTACAGATTATATATCATACAATGAGCATTAGCCGGGCCTTATAGTAGATTTCTCGGTGATAGTTCTCTTCTATATTGATGAGCTCCTGATCGGTCGATCTTGGATTGCATACTGCAGTCACTCTGAGAAAATAAGGTGTGTGCTGCACCAATATACTAAGTACTCAGCACACAATGCCTAATTGCTCAGAACGGGAGTGAGAAAGAAATTCCAGTATCACTATTTAAGTCTCGGTGAAAAGAACAGCGGACAACGAGCGTAGCTATAAATGTTGAAGTTGTTAAGCTGATCGAGTATCCTTGTGCGCGTCAGGCCCTGCCGTTGGAAGGTGTTGGTACGCCGCGGCCGCGCTTAGGCACCAACCAAATGTACCACAGTACTCCAGCTGTGTCATTATTATTAACGATCTCGCCGCTCTTGATAAACACCAAAAACCTCAACATATAGCGACCGCGGTCGATTGATCCGAACGCAATCCCGCTAGCTCCGTTGCTGATTTCAGCAAGCCGAGCCACAATGCACCATGGAAGCAAGATCTCGACTACTGAGAGCTCGAGGTCTCGAACTGCGACCTTTTCCCCCGGATATCTGCCTGTCTCCGAAGTGGTATGAACTTGATCGACTACTTGTACTCAGTCTAGCTGCTGCTTGGCCAAGGAGGGGAGGAGCCAATCGACGACTTCACCATCAAAAACCTCTGCAGAAGTTGGCAGTGATCTTACCTTGGTTTTAGTAGGTGTCAAAACGAGAGAAGAGCTTGGAATATGGCTTATCTCAGGCTGTGCCTTTGAATTTCTCACTCGGGACTCCATCGAGCCGAGACCTCACAAACCCTTCCCATCATTACTTGGACTATCCTGGAGACTATGTTTGACTGCGATCAAGATGCTCTGCGGACTTCGCAGGTCGATGCCATCCCGCCGGAAAAAAGACGAGGAGCGTGGAAGAGTGTGGCCATGCTACCGGAATGCGCAATTCTATCACCAATCCAGCAGAAGCAAATTCGTGCATGGACTTACTTGCTACTTTCATTCATACTGGGCACTGTGGAATCGATCACAGCTCCGCACCTGAACCGTGGTGCGTCACAGCGCACATATGAATGATTCAGTCGCTACCCTGAACAACAACTTTTCCAACGATCAACTCAACCTCGACGGTGGGGGACTTTCTTCCTCCATCGTTTCCCAGATGCTCTACTTCTGAGTGGAGGCTTGCACCCGACCGCCAATATTGGATTTCTTCATCCCTTCATTTCAAGCAGCCACAGTGGACTATCAACATGCTGCGCAGAATTTTATATGAGACGGCAGACTTCCTTGAAGACCGGAATGGAAGAAAAAAGGTTTTGCGATAAGGAAGAAAGTTGCTCTTCCATGGACCAGGAAATCATACACGTGGAAAGGTGCGGCGCCGACTCTTCACATGTACCGCACACTCTAAATCACATCTCCGATGGTCTGTCTCAAGACCAAATGGTATTGCTCTGCACGGCGTCGTGTATTGAATGCTGTAGTCTTGCAGGTCGCCACTTTCGAGACAGACGAGAAGGGAGCTTAGTACTTGAGCGATCAGCAAGTACTGCACGTACAAATTTATGTTCGGATCAACGACCTTTGTCAAGACACATTCGTTTGGATCTTGGTTTAAACGACTGGGATGCAAGGCGTCGCTGATTGAGAGAATGATTAATTCAAGGCAAATGCTTTGCCGTAGCCACGGTACCGAGCGGATATGACTCTCAAGCGAGCACCATGCGACTTTTGGCCATACACTCAGCAACGACTCGGGTGGATGCGCTCTACTTTGATTTTCTGACCGGCAGATGACATCGGCGAAAACATGTGCTTTTCTCAACGACCTGAATAGGTTGCATCCTACGACTGGCGGGGCCATGATTCATATAAGTATACCCGTGTCCACCACAATTTTGCAACACGCACGGGAATCAGGGTCCAAGCGCAGGACACGGTCTGAGGTCTGAGTCGAAAGTGACACCCCATCCCTTTCAGGCCCGATATTGTGGAAGGCCTCAAAACCTTATCGCCTTATTTGCCCAGAGCCGTTCAAATGCAGGTATTTGCAAGACACCTGCTCGGGGGATGCTCGAAGATCTACGTTGGACGCGCATTCCCGGACGCAAGCTCCTCCATTGTGCCCTATCGCTATGGATCGGAACATGGAGGCACATTTGCTTGCCACTCCCTGCAGGAATTGTGTGAATAAGCCCAGAAATCAGGCACGGGTCTGATTTGCTCCAGATCTAATCTGATGAGCAAAGGGTGCAGCTAACGATGCTGAGGGATAGCAGTAATGATTCACATCTGACTAATCATTGCTTGGCCAATGGACAGGGACCAGCTCTGCATATTAAGTTCGAACTACTGTGGTATGGCAGTTCTAATCACTTCTATCCACTTCTCTCCACACTGAAAAGGAACGGTGGGATCTCCTCGCAAGACATGAACATCCAGGGATCCGTCAAGGGATAGAGACATCTCTGTGTGGAAAGTTCTTATGCCGTGGCACGCGTGGATTTCATCACAAATTCGCTCAGCATCAGCAGTCCGCTGGCATACAAAACTCATTCCTTTCCTGTATCCTGTACTACTAACAAAGAATAGCCGTGATCTAGTCTTGACCGAAGTATCTTACAATGCGCACAGAGTGTTATTCACAGATTTGGAAGCCGTGATAGCCGTGCTTTTCCAGATTGCCGGGGTACGTGATCCGCACTGGGGACATAGATCATGGTAGTTTCCATTGATCAACAACCTGACTAGCATGTCTACTAGCGCGTCGCGTGAGTTTGTCCAAGAGGACTTCATCCTGCAATGTCAAGAGCTGACGAGAACTCAAGCAAAGAATTGATACACGTTCATGTCCTATGATAAGCACCACGGCGGCTACGATCTATCCCTGAAAGCGTTTAAAGATTCACAGCTGATTGCTTCTCTTCTCGGCAGTCTGCCCCCAAAATATAAGTACATACGTAGTCCTGTAGACAATGATCCGTGCGCCAGCCCTTGACGTGTATTGGTCAGTGATCTGGCCCTACTCCTCAACGAGACACTGACAGGTGATATCGATAGAGAACAATCTCTGTGGAATGGCTTGTGACTACTGTGTGTCTCTCGTGCTCTAGTCTCGAAAGCATGACGGAATCCAGGTTCACTCCCGGCTGGGAGAATCAACAGAAACAGGTTTAGCACTGCTACGACAGAGGCAATGGAAGACCCGTTCCGAGAGGCACCCAAAGGTTTGTATAAAGCTCATGGCCGCGCAACGTGCGGAAAAGTCTCGTTGATCTTGTTTTGTTGTGACGTTCTTATCGCCATATCAAAACATCCGGACATCATCTCGGACATTCGTTTTTGATCATTCACTTGCAAATATGCAGTGGTTTTTCATCCTGGCTCTCGCCAGCACAGCATTGGCAATGCCCGCTGCAGACCCGCGACCTGCTCCTACACCAATGGCAGCCCCGAATCCAGCTCCCATAGCAGGTCCCGAACCAACAGCAGCACCAGAGCCGCAATTCGGCTTCGGTCTTACGTAGGCCTGCCCGTTTCTCTCTCGCAATACCGTCCTACTTACACTCCCACAGCCCACCCTCAGGCGGCTTCAATGTCGGAGCCAACCCCTTCGGAGCACCAGCACCGAAAGGCTGGGCCGGCAGACCTCAACCGGCTCCCTGCAACGGTATCATCGCAGCCCAATGCATATATTCCTCCGTCTCCGGATCGATCTACTCCTCCGTCTCTAATAGTATCCAAGACGGCATTCTCGACGCCATTGGGCTGAAACCGAAACCGACGCCTACTCCGGTTCCTTACTATCCGGGAGGTGGTCTTGGATGGAATCCACCGCCTTATCCTCAGCAAGGAGCAGCGCCGTACCCGCCTCAGCAAGCAGCGCCGTATCCATATCAACAAGACGCGGCATACCCGCCTCCGCAAGCAGCGCCGTATCCACCTCAGCAACAAGCGCCGTACCCGCCTCAGCAAGTAGCGCCATATCCGGGAGCACCTGGTTCACCGCAACAGGGAGAGATTGGAGGAGTTGGAGGGTGGTCGGAACTGCCGTATCAGAGCGGTGGATCGTTTGGAGGACAGCAGGGTGGATTTGGGCAACAGAATGCGGGAGGTTGGTAGACGTCCTGGAAAGGCAACAGGGAGCTGATGAAGGCATTCTCGATTGCGATATGTACGTATACACAGGTACCTTGTAATGAGCACACATCACTCCTGTCGAATCACCTTCGAGGCACGTGAATCGATGTCCATAAACGAACTTTATTCCGGTCTGCAGGAGACTCGGGAGAGATTGAATTTTGGAGTCCATCCGCGCGGATTTCTGAATTCCGCAAACATTATTTTCGTCGCCACTTCTAACAAGCAGGCCGAATTTCTGCGATACCCTTTCTCTGAACCCAATTGTACATGCATTCGAAGTTTCAATCCCGTCAGCGAAAAAGTGTGGAATCGTTGGGACTGAGGTTGTAGAACAGCACTGGTGTCACCTCGGGACCATAGCTAAATGTCTATATTACTGCATTAACAAAGGTAGTTGCGAAGAGGCAAGTGTAAAGGCCGTAGCGGAATATTTAGGTAGGGTACCAAGACTTGTTCACAGGGATGGATTCAGTGAAGTCCACGGAGACGTGGCGACCCCTCAATTTTCAATTCTGCCCCAAGCTGTATTTGGATCATTGCTGTGTTTGGAGCATTGCTGTGCTCGGTGCACAAACATGTCAGACATGTCAAGTAGCAAGTTTTTCAAATCCTTTGTTTCATGGCCTAGGGCCGCCATCCCGCGAGGCGCTCTGGATTTTCGCTCACTTGGCGACGACTGAGATTCTGGGGGATGGTTACATGTTCTGACCGCGAAGGGAAACCTATCGTACGATAATCGTGAAAAGGTGAACGTACGTCGAAGGTTTGTCGATGAATTGCTGAAGATGTGCAATGGTTGGAGATCTGTTTGCCAGCGCAGGTTAGGGGAAGGAGTGGCAGTGTGAGGGCTCGGGATTCGGTCTTGACTCGGAGTGGTGAGCTGGTATGGCATGTGTCAATAATGAGGTCTTGAAAGTCCTCGGTGAATGATGGAAAGCATCTAGGTAGTGGGAGAGACCAAGCACCTTTTTGGATCTCGGGATTCGCGTTATTCTTGTTTGGTTGGCTCCAGCCGGGCCGAGCCACCTCAATGACCCGTAGCGAGTTGGCGGGTTCACAGTCGTGGAAACAGGCCCGACTCTGACGGCCGCCAGCACTGCACGCTTCCGACCAGCGCGGACACGAGCTGGCTGGAGAGAGAGAGAGAGAGAGAGCATTTGCAGCAAGGAATAATGTCAGCGGCACTGCACGTTCCATTGGCCGACGGCTGGTTTCTGCAGACCGACGAGCAAGCCACTTCAATAGCCGTCTTGGCCGCCAAGCGAAGTCAAGATGGGGAGGGCCGGAGCTGAGGGAGGCTTTTCAGAGACAAGCCTTTGCTGGAGGAGCACGAAGCAAGAAGCACGACGTACGACGTGAACTGCACAGCCACGAAGCATTCCGAAGCACCGAAACTGGAACCATGGAAACCGCCCATCTGTCCAATCACTACGGCCTATTTTCAGCACCAAAACTTGATTCTGGATTCTGGATTCTGGACTCTGGGCTCTGGACTCTGGACCATGCTTGGCCATTGCCGTGGCTTTTGGCCCGCGCTAGGTGGCAGGCCTGGCTCGACGTGGCTGCTTTTTTGATTGGAATTGCTTGAACGCGGATGCAGCAATAACAATGGCATCGGCATCGAGCCTGCCAGGTTTTCGCTTTGTCCCTCTCGTCGCTCCTTTCCTTTCCTCTCCTTGGCTTGGCTGCTCCTGTCCGTCCAATTGAACAAGAGCATTCCCTCCAAGTCTCCTGCCAACTGGGAGCCAGGCGCTGACAACGTGCGACGTCCCTTTCCCCTTCCACCATGACCTCTCGTCCCAAACCCAAATCGCTCTCCAGTGGTTACAAAGCTGTCGGTCCACAGTACCAACGACAGTACGAAATGGCCGACCGAATGCCCAACAGTGGTGGTCCTGTGACCAACGACAAAGCCGTCGACGAAAGCTCCGACCCGGCTCATAAACGAACTCTCCCGCTACACCATGGCAGGAAGGTTACAAAGGGCGTCAAGGCACAGGGAGAGAGTGGAAGGCGCGGTGTGCACCCAATTCTCTTCCTTCGCATCTGCTTCAGGAGTAGTTGTACGCTGTCCAAGTTCGTCAACATCCTGTGGCCCTTTGTGCCCGCCGCTTTCGCCTTGGTACGTCAAAACTTCAATTGAGAGCGACTAGAAGCTGACTTCGAGCAGAGATATGCTCGTCCCCACCAAGAGCTATGGATCTTCATTCTCAGCTACATTGGTATGGTTCCGTCGGCCAATCTACTCGGCTTTGCTGGTCAAGAGATGGGAAGGAAACTCCCTCACGTCTTTGGCGCCCTCCTCGAAACCACTTTCGGATCAGTTGTCGAAATCATTGTCTTTATGGTCTTGATCAGTCGTGGCGACGCCTTCGTTCCCGTCATCAAAGCTGCTATACTCGGTTCGATACTGGCCAATCTGTTACTCTGTCTGGGTTTCTGTTTCTTTGCCGGAGGTCTTAAACGAGATGAGCAAGAATTTCACGAGGCGGTCAGCGAAGTTGGCAGTAATTTGATGCTCGTAGCTGGAAGTAAGTCGCATCACCAAAAGAGTTGCATGCCACACATTCTAACGACCAAACAGTGGGTCTGATTGTTCCCGCTATATTCAGGACAGCCTTAGAGAGCGAGGAGGACGTCACCAACAAGGTCTTGAAGATCAGCAGGGCCTCGGCTATCATCTTACTGTTCGCTTACGGATGGTCAGTCATCCGATGATGCTTGATTTTGCCATGGCTAAAATTGTACCAGCTTCGTTTTCTTTCAAATGCGCTCCCACCACGGATTATACACCGAGGTCCTGGAGGCTGATGAGAAGAAAGATGCTGACAAGCACCGGGACGCCTACAAAGCTAAGCTTACTGCAACCGAGTGCGTTCTTGCTATTGCCTTTGCCATTACCATGGTCACGTTCATGGCCATTTTCCTCATCGACAAGATCGAATACATCGTCAATGAACATCATATCAAGGACGCGTAAGTAGACCTGTTCCGCCTCAGAGTTTACCGCTAACAACCATAGCTTTGTTGGCCTCATCTTGATTCCCGTCGTCGAGAAAGCCGCCGAGCATATCACAGCCGTTGACGAAGCGTGGGACGACCAAATGAACTTCGCTCTCTCTCATGTCCTCGGTGCATCCATTCAGACCGCTCTCTTCAATACCCCGCTCGTTGTCATCGTCTCATGGGGCCTTGGCCATAGGCTGGACCTCAACTTCGAAATTTTCGATGCCGTGGTACTCATTCTCGCCATTCTGGTGGTCGGCAACTTCCTGCGCGACGGCAAGAGCAATTACCTCGAAGGAATCCTTTGTGTGCTAGTTTACATGATCATCGCCATCGCCGCTTTCTACTATCCCAATCCTCTACACGCCACAGGCACGGTTAGCGGCGGCGAAGAGGCAGGAGCAGCTCACAAGTTCCGTCGGTGATGAGCTTCGAAAACTTGGATATGGTGTTCATTCATAGGAAGTACTGAGAACAGACTTCTCTTTGTTCAGTAGATATCCATTTGAGCGTTTTGTTTGGCCCTTTATTGGGAAGGGTCACCGCCGTGCATATGTTATGGTATGCCATAGCGATGTGTCGTCCGGTCCGTGCTAGGCGTCTTGGTTAGCTGGTTTGATAGGGACATTAGTGAGATACTCCAATACCATTTTCTATACTGGTCTCCTACGACGATCGAGACCAAAATTCCGATGTGGGACTGATTGGTTGGAACGAGAAGCTAATCTATGGGTCGTCCGATTCTCATACACTGGCCCATCGCTTCTAACCCTGTGGAGATAGATGTTCGACGCGCACTTTGGCGAGTGGCGTAACGTTGGACATGATGTGTGTCTTGCAAAGGTTGGCATCTAGGGCGGTGCATTGCGTTGCAGAAGAACCGTTGTTCATACTTGCCTGTATCTCTGTGCTTTCTTCCAAATCCAACCCCATGTTCTTATCTTGTGAATCGCATTTGTGCTGTTTGAGAATGGAGAGAGCGCGTGACACTGAGAGGCACATGTGGCTTTTGTAAGCTTTTCAAAGTATGAATAACATGTTGAGTTTGAGGTATCATGAGACCGTCTTGTCTTACTTATCAGAGGTGTGCTGTTGTCACTTTACACGACTTCGTATTCCTACACTAACGACCGGCGTTCACTTCTTTGGATGATTCCCACGAGACGCTTCGAACAAGAATTTCCACCAGACACTTTGAAATTTGCAAAAGCGAAGGTTCCGCATGAGTTGATCTTCTTGAAATGGCCTTCTTCTTCTCAAAGGACACGGTCCACGTCAACAGGAACCGAAAGTTTTGGGCGCTGGAGGAGAACATCCAGAGTCTTCTCTTATCTGTGGTCCATCCAGATCCTTCGAATCATGATAAGATCCAATCTTTTCAATTTCTATCGTCGTCCCAAGACCTTCCGCGAGACAAAGGCAGACAGCTAGCGAAGGATGCGAATCATGTAGCTATGCGTTGATTTGAATGAGGAGAGAAAATCTGGCCGTCGGTAGGAGGATGGAGGTACGAACGAGAGGGGCTACCTGGTGTTGGAGCGATTCTTGGTGCTGTCTCGCACTGGTGCAACAGTATGTGTCCTTATCGACAAGCCTGACTCTTGCTACAGAAGGGTCTGGGGTGTCCAAAGTCCTTTGTCGAATGAGAGTGTTTTGGGTCGCTTTCTCCCAAGTTGGTCTCATTGTATCGAAGATAGAGAGTTTCTGTGGTTTGACCAGAAGATCGAAGAAGCAGTTAAACGACATCGCAACATCAGTCAAAGCGCTTCGATGGAGACTGGTAATGGTGATTCTGTGATGCTTCATGATGGAGTGCTTGTAAAGTTAAAGGCTGGTTGGCACGTGCAAGGTGTGCGGCTGCCAGAAATTTTAGAAATGAATCTCCGAGTCGTTATCGGCAGTTCACGTGTTGGGGAACTCTACGTCGTCGTATTCAAACCGAAAGGCTGGATCAAAGGACATAATGTAGATAAAGGCTGACGATAAGACCAATACAAAATCCTGGTTGCCACGTATGTTGATGGCAGCGAGAAGCTCATCTTTTCGGCGGACGAGATTGGCGACTGTGAAATCATCTCCATATTCATCGCCGTCGGGATCCAGGACATCTTGCGCTATGGAGAGCCGTACATCATTGGGCACTTGGCCCCACAGGTCGCGCTGGACACGGCTTCCCTGTCTCGTGTCACAAATCTCAACGCTGAGATAATTGAGCTCGTTTTGATGCTGCCGATAACTTGAGCATTGACAATAACTCGCCGTCTTCCACTCTAGATCAGCCCAGTCTGGCAGTCCTTCCCCATGGGCCGTATCATTTTGGGGACCTTGGAACGAGTCGCAGACAATGACATGATTGTCCTTTTCCAAGAGGTATAGTTCACCGAGAAACCGAGGAGAGCTTCGTAGGGGTATTCGAAAACGTCGTTGGTCGTCGACCAGTCTGAGATTGTTCGTAGGCTCAACACTCATCCCCTCCTGCAACAACATTTCTAGTCCAGTTCCGGGAATCAATGTGGTGCCAGTAAAGTCAACCCTATAATGGCACAGAACAATCGCATTCCCTTCTCCGGACTCTTCAGGTAATAGTGTCATGTACCGAGATGCAGCATTGACGACGACTACTGGGAAGCTGTGTAGGGCTCACGTTAGCGTATTGTCCTCGCGGACCTTAAGGAGTCGCAGGCTGCGTAGGTGATCATCATCATGGGTGTGATGGCTTACCGCGAATTGGCAGGGAAGGCCAGCTCGAATGAATGTGACGTGTTTGAGCTTAGATTCCATACCACAACAACTCTTGCGCATACTAGGGCGCAGATGTCGTCGTCAGCGCCCATGGAGGTCACCAGATATGGAGCCTTGAGGTAATCATATACGCTCGACGTACTACAAGTCTGAGTATGCGAGATTGGAAAGGCGAAGACGTAGCTAGAACCGATCAGCGGAAGACAGAAATAGAGCGAACAGGACCAACTCACTTCGATCTTGTTGAGCAGACCAAGTGTGTTTTGGTTAGTACCAAGTCATCTAAGAATTGGGTGCCAGGAAGCGAGACGCGACAGACATGACCAGTTCTGATATTGAGGAGGATTGCGGAACGACGCGCCTCTGATTGTGCCGACCAAACCATTATCTCTCCTACAAATTGAAAGTCGCGCCGCTCACGCCGCTGGAAAGGGATATGGAATTGTGAGGGGGGTCTAATCAGACGCGTCACAACGGGTTGGCCATGTAAGAATCGATGGAGCTGCTCTGCCTTTCTCCGATCCAGTTTGAATTTCAATTCCAGAGAGCGAGAGCCAGAGACGGATTCATCGGTCCTAGGAAACCATTGGTCGAGAAGTGGGTCCGAGATGTTAGGCGCAGATAATTTATGCTGCCATGCTTTCGACACCTAGCACTATGGTATCAGCAAATCACGGTCAGCAACGAGTCTTGTGCGAACAAGCTTTAAGCCGCGATGAAGATCCCCTGAGATGGCAAATGAATCATCATCACGAATGAAATCGAGCCGAGACAATGCTGCGATTCGAAAACAAATCAAAATTCCTATCATGACGATCTCGAGCACTACTAAATGTCCTGCTTGCCCTGCAGGACCGAGAGCTGTGAAAATACCAAAGTTGAAGGCGGGAGGTAGTTGCATGGGAATGCTGTCGTGCCAATGTGAAGCAGGATTCGGAGAGTGTCAAGCGAAACTCGGCCGAAACTCGGCCAAAACTCACCTGTCGGTATCGAAAAACATCGGCAACCTCCAAAAAGCTGAAGACGTGGGCCACAAGCTCCAAGGGCAGGGCAGCAACAATGTCGTACTGCAATGGATGGTCATTGGCCACAGCACGCACATGACGCCACTCGTCGGCGTTCAAATTCTCCAAGATCTGGGTCAGTCTGCAGGCAGGGAGAAATCAGCTCGGAGCTGTGTCCTGCTCGACGTGGATGGGGAGACGTACGCGTGCTTTCGTTCGTGAAGGGATAATCTTTGGAACTCTTTAGCAATGGAGGACATGTCAGGATCGGACCGCGTACGATTGCAGAGCCTTTCCACCAGCCAAGAGCGTTGGAGTCGATGTGAGGGAGCTCTGCCGGAGTTTGTCAGTCAATGTAGATGGAACTCGAGGTCCGCCGAGCCCAGAGCCATGAGCCATGACGAATGACGAGGCTGGCGCAGTAGTGAGGGTGCGGCAATGACAGGACAGAGCCACCGCACTCCGCGGAGTCGCGGAGTCACACGTGACGCGTGACGCGTGCAAGTGTCGTTCGAAACAGCAATAGTAGCAATGCCAATTTCAACGTACGATGGAGGTCGGCTGCCAACTTTGCATGCCCTCATTATTCGTGGTGCTGGGGGACTGGAAGTCCCAATCTAATTCCCTGTCGAGCGGCAGGTGCTTTTTTTTCCTCGCCAACCCTTGGAATTACACTGCACCCTCATCCTAAGGTTCGATGTGCAATCCATCCTGACCCGCAAGTCTTCTCTCTCCCGTGCTGGGGAAGGTTGCAGCTCTGCCAGCATATTTACTGTGTACACACTGAATCCCGGGCCATGATATCAATTTACCGCATCCCTTTATTGCCGTGCGGTTGTAGACTCAACACGAGGCCAGACCTGTTTGCCCTGATTCCTATGCCTTACAATCTCTTCGGAACAGAACTTTGCAGACGAGTTTGACTTGATGCCGTTTCTTAAGACAAAGGTGCGTTGTCGAGGTGCATCATCATCATCATCATCCCATGGTGATTGAACCCTATTAACTCCCATTACATAGCCGCTCATTATTAGCGGCCGAACACCGCCGAATATCGCCGACTACTACCGAGCAATAAGTTCAAAACTCTAAATGCCTCGTTCTGAGACTTACTCCCAGCCAGTCCAGTCAATCCATCCTCTCCTCACACAATTAGATCAGACCAGAGACACCCCAAAGCTTCCTCCAACCTGCCCGTTTGCGTTTCTTCGAAGTTCACCTGCATTCTTTACCTTCTGTCCTCCTTCAAACCTCCCAAACAAGTTGCATCTTGAAGTGCATGGACTACCGACAGTACGACAATACCGATTCGTGCAAGGAGTGGCAGCTGGGAGTGAGATCATTAAATTGGACATGAGGCCTGACGAGCATGGAAGCAAGGATAAGGAACAGTCGAGACCAATGATGCAGGCGATACATATTAACAGCAAGGCTCCGCTGACTCAGCTCTAAGCTTATGCCGCCAACACAAAATGAACTGCATCCCTATCCAACTGCTACTTTGTGTGGCCTTCTCTCTAAGCAATGCCAGGCCTACGCTATAACAGCCGAGAAAAGTAACCTTGATGCCTGTTTGACTTCGACAGAGGGGGTTAGCCCATACGTCTCCGTGGTCACTCTCAGGTTGGTGGCTTGAGATCTGAATTGCTGGACCGTAATTATCGCGACTGGATAAAGTTTGGATAGCCATAACAATGCCAGCTTCGCAGCACCCGAAAGTATGTACATTGAACATTGCTTGTATGATCCTGCCGCAGAAAGTCGGCTGTCGCTGCGACGCTCCATGCGTCGATTCTAGTACATACATGATGCCTCCTCATAACTACGTTGTCTCTGTAAAATACGATCGGCCTATCTAGACTCGGTGTTCGGCAGCCTTCTTCCGGTCACTGGCACCTTTGATGAGGCTAGATAGGTCACCAACTATAACATGTTAGCCTTGAATATTGGATGAGTGAAAGGGCGGCCATACCAGGCAATTGGAACGGGAAATCCAGCGCTGCAAGCATGATGGCAAAGAAGATCCACCACCCTGATGCACACGTCACAAAGGTAAAGGCGCCAGCTGCGGTCTGCAATCGACCCGCCAAAGCTAAGTTTCCATTGGAGATCTGGAAATAGGCGCCTGCTAGAAAACCAAAAGCAAGGACGAGGGTGAAGAAGATGATGAAGAAGGCGATGTTGGTTCGGAGGGACAGGATCATGTAGATGAAGCACATCAAGCCCATGGCGATGAAGAAGAAGGCGTAGGAGGAGTGGAATGCCACTGTGCCGAGGCCAGCAGCGGGGTTGCTTGGATCAGGAGAATAAGCTCCGTAGGCGTTGTAGAATGGTTGAAGTGTTGCAGCGAAGCTGAGCCAGAAGGCGCCTACAATCGAATAGTCAGATGAGTCAAGTTTTGACGAACACATTGCATACCAAAACTACCAAAGACGACGAATGGAAACGTGTTGCCGACCAAGAATTCTCCTAGCGCTCCGAGCATCATGAGGAGACCACCAAAGAAGTAGTATGTACCAGTTCCAGCTGCACCGACAGCGGCTCCTCCCGCTGCTCCTCGCCAATCCATCAGGTCGCATGATAGTGGTGAAAGTACAATGAGGAAACCAATAAGTGCTCTGTAGTTGACTTATTAGTACTGTTGCGCTTGCCATGGATCGTGCCTTCTACCTACAGTGGTGTTGGATTACCAACAGTCTTTCGTAAATCGCCTTTGACTTGATTCTGAGGCGAAAGATAGATCTTTTCAAAGAGCTCTGGTGAGATGGAGATGCTACCGGCCGTCTGTATACGCTTCAGTGCATCATTGGGCTCCATGTCTCCGTGTAGGTGGCCATTGCTCTCGTTGTGGCCCTCCTGATAGCCTGTTTGAGAACGCGTCAGCGGCACGTTGCGGAATGATACCACGCGGGTGAAATAATGCCCAGCTCGAGGAAGGAGGATGAACGACACCAGGTTACGGGATTTCGGATTGGCAAGCACAGATCATGCGCACCATGATTACTGAAGTCTTTCTTCAATGTCTGGCCATTGGTATTACCAGTGGTGGCTTGGTAGTGGTGTTCTGTTGCCATTTTGAGCCACGATCTCGTCCCAAATTTACGGTGCTGATGTAGGAGATACTGGTTGGAGAGCAGAGAGACGAATGGCAAAACGAGAAAGACGTCGCACAAACTCAGAGGCAGCGAAGGCTCCAGTCAAATACAAACGCATCAAATACCAACTGGGCGACCGGCATTGATTTGCCAACGCCTCCTCACGGCATGGGATCACGATGGCACCCAGACCAGACCACCGACGCAAGGCGGAAGATCATCAAACCCAGCCCCCAGGATGGGGTTGTTGAAACCAGTCCTAAAGGAGACAGCACAAATTGGGGCGTTCGACCGTGCCAGCGACCATGAATTTTGGAAGGGACGTATAAGGCACGAAAGAGCACGCGTCGTTGAAAGTGTGAATCGCAGCCCGGCTCTTGCTCGCCAAGTCCACCCCGGATTTGTCTTGTCTAGCCCGTTGTCCCATTTGTGGAGAAGAGGATAGCTTTACTAATTGGCGTTTACCTGGAAGCCGGAACGGGGAAAACGTGATCCAAGATTGTGGATGGAAGCCCTTGTTGGTCTCTTGGGAGTCCGGACTGATGGAGATGGTCGAACATTTGGTGGCGCATCTTCGGGATGCGGGGATGTCAAGGGAGATCTACAGCAACTCTGCAGCCAAAGGTGATCAACTGGTTGGACAAGGTGCAAGTAGCTTTGTTGGTGAGCGGGGAAGAGGAAGAAGACTCAAAATCAGATTTGAAGGAGACTGGCAGAGGTGCCGTCCCGGGAGAACAGCGATGATGGCACTCGCCTCTCACAAAGCTGCGAGCCGCGCGAAAGATTCAGTAGCAAAGAAGAGGAACCTGGGTTTTGGTTCCAGTGTCGGGTCAAAGTTTCACGCCACATAGTGAAAATGGAGATGAGGTTGTCGCGTCGTTAAGAAGTTGTCGCCATGAGCCGATCACCGGATTATTTAGGTATCACGAGACCATGGCGCTACGGAAGGAAAGCCTTAATAGCACCCTATAAGACGATGGACGATCATTCATTCCGCCATACTACGGGAAGCTAGGGTTGCCGACAAAATCATATACAGTACGCTTTGTATTCATATTCATTTAATACTGAATCCAAAAAACAGAAACAGCTTCATACGAGGCTCGCCTTGATAAATTAGCAGATGGCATTGAGGCATCGCCAAGGTTTCCCAGCTCAACTACAAAGATACGGGTTCCCACCCCCGCCGAGTTGAGTAAATGTAAAGTCGAGCCATGCTCCCCTCCCCAGCCTTGCCTCGACAAAAGGATGCAGAAAGAAAAGGTAGACACACGAAACCCCAGCCTAGCCAATGCTCCTGATGTCAACAGATCCAAGTCCGTCTTTCAAAGGCCTTAAAAAGACCATCGTATCCTTGAATTGAACTACGGAACCTATAAAACCTCAATCTACCGGAAGACTGGCTTCCGGAATGTTTCAGGGTCTCACAGTCCGGCATTGACAAACTCCGCCAAAAATGCCTGCCCTGGCTCCATCGCCGACACAACCTGCTCTCTTATCTCACCACCTTGCCTAATAATTCTCTGTCGATGATAAAGAAAAACGAACGGCAGACTTCAAAAAGGACGAGGAAGCCTTTCCATAGCCCAGGTTAAGCATTAAGTGCATAATTGACACAATCCTTTCCCGATGAAGATGTTTTTACAGGTCCGTTGTGGAGAACATCCTTACGGCAGCACAAAAGAGATTGGATCTAATATGGCGAGGTAGAAGGGGCAAAGTATCATCAGCAACGACCCTACAGAGATTCGCGAGTTGATACACGGTGTAAGCGATGCTTGGTACGAAGATGCCAGGCGAGAAACGATGGTAGCCTCCGGTGCTTGGAATTGCATCTCATCCGACAAATCCGGGGGAAGAAGATATCGAGGTTCAACAGGATAAATCACGATAGGCGATAGCTCTATGACCTGGACGCTTGAGAGAACAATTCCTTTTAACACAAGATCAAAGGACCATATAATCAGGGATCACGATCCACGACCTGTATATTATGTTGACGTACGATCGCCTTCAGTTGTCGACATCTTACACTTCTTCGTGCTCGATCAATCCCGGCTCTTGCTATAGTACTCATCTGTTTGCTCCTTGTGTTTGACGATTGTGTCGTGCTGCGGAGTGGTGCCAGTACTTGTCCAGAAGGCTTCGCGCTCTCTCATGACATCTGCGCACCACTGCTTCACCTCTTTTGTCTCGATCCTGTTGGCCACCTGGCAAAACTCGGACAAGTCCAGCTTGCCTTTGTAGGCTCGCTCGTACTCGACCATCTGGTACATGAGCTCCAACTTGTCGATGTCGTGGACAAAGTGTGATTCTGGCGTTTCTGAGTCCTCGTATTCCTTCCAGATCTTCTTAATCTGTTCTCCGTTGATGCCTCCATTCACTTTCCCCAGCAGACCCTTGCAAATATAGTCCATGGTCTCCTCTTCTCTCCGGCTCTTCTCTTTCTTCGGCACTCCATCCATGGGCGTGATGTCTCCGACTAGCGATTCTGCCATATCGTGGATCAAGGCCATTTGCATGCAGCGAGGAATGTCTATCCTCGAGGCAAGATCTGGAGAGGCGAGCATGGTCATGAGGGACATGCGGTACATGTGGTCCGAGATCGACTCTCCCTTGCTGATGCCGAATCTACACCATCCCTCTCGTTTTGTGGTCTTGAGACGTTCCAGGAGATGGAAGAAGCCAGCTGGTGAGGTTGTCTGCTCGGCAGGTCGGTAGGCTATCTCAGCTAGGACTATGTTCTTGTTAGGCTTTGGAGTGTGGTGAGGGCCAAGGGAGGGCTTGAGCTCGGCTAGGGATCTAGTATAATGGAACATGTGTACCGGTTTCGGGAGTCCATTGGGTGTCTGTGAATGGCCTAGTGACAGGGGCATCTGTGGTTCATCGTTTAGCAATCGTCCTTCTCAGTAAGGTGCTTGGTTCGCACGTACTCTCGCTGCCGACACTGTCATTGCTCATGTTGGATATGGAGGAAGACGATTCAGGGTTGGTGGAATAGGTTTTGACAGTGAGCGACGAATGACGACCAAGATAAAATCAGCGAGTGGTGACTTCTGGAAACAAACGGCCCGTCGGGTAGCAGGAGGGATCCCGCGAGCAAACATGCAGATCGTGTCAAACCTGTCAAGTGTTGAATTACTTCCTAGATAGATCCTAAGCACTGGAGCCGCGTTACCAAGATAGACAGAAGATAGTCGGCCAGCCAGTGGGTGCCAGGAGGTTTATGTGGAGGCTGCGCAACCTATTTCCGTCTCTTCACCATCTCGGTCGACTGCTTGTTGCACTCGCAGGGAATTTGTGTTTCTCTGTTCGACAACACGAGGTTCGGCCTTGTTCAGCCCTGGTTGCGGCGTAGAATAGACATTGCTCATGCAGGACTCTACCGGAGGTACCTTAGGAGCCCAACCGACCTAACACCAAAACAAATCCAAACAAATACCACAGCCCCCCCTGCAACGACGCCAGGAAATGCCAAAGCAGTATGTCGCGTCCTGATTCCGTGGCCAGTTCAACCCAGTCTATGCCACCTCCCGCTGTCCCAAGCAACGTCACCAGCTTCGTCGACAATTCTGAGCTACTCGCGACCAATCTACGCCTCTTGAATTTGGACCTGCTGGACGACTGGCCAGCAATAACAAGCAAGACCTTCTCCACAAAAGACGTCCAGCAAAACCAGAAGCAACGTATAAGATGTACCGAGTGGACCTTGTTCCGTTTGTTCGAACTCTGGGATCCCCAAGAGGCGCGAGATGTAGGTTGATCGAACCGCTATATCTGTACACACCGCTAATTGCCATTTTTGATAGAAACTGCTACCTTTCTTTCCGCCCCTCGAACCCCTCCAGTCTTTGAACTTGCGCGCTGCCTTGTTTCGATCTCTCAATGATCTCAAAAAGAATGGCTTGCTCGGTCGAGAGATCGTATTGCGAAAGACGATGCTGGACGAGTGCAAAGGGGAAAAGCTTATGGAGGTTTTGGTCATGTTTTCGACTGCGGTGCTGAGGAAAATGGAAAGCAGATATACGAATAATCGCAAGAGCTCAGTTTCGGCAAGGTTGGCCATGGCCGATGCGGTCGATGCAGCTCTCCTGCTGCCCCTTACGGTGGCCCATGGCGCTTCCTTGAGCCGCCTCGCAGACAGGCGAGAAGAGCAGAACAATCGATTCATTCAGTTCAACAACCTGTTGGATTGCAAATATCTCCAGCTTCAGGAACGTCTCGAGGCGTCGGAATCAGTACGTCGTGCTTCTACAGCCGATGCAGATGGCAACCAAGTGCACAAGGTACTGCAGCAGAACTGGTCTGGAAACACGGCTTGGGTAACAACCATTCTGTGTGGGGAAGACCATGCCGATACCGGCGATTCACCACTAGAATTGTCGTTTAATGGCGTTTGGCAAGCTGTTTCTGAGGGGACACAGCTGGAAGCCCCAAGCGTCGAAAAGGGTATGTCCCATTTGATCCACTCGAGCGTGTGACGCTACCCAACAGGTTGAACAAAATCTTGTCAAGGGTAGCCTGCTCGTGATTGATAAGTGATTCACTAACCGAAATATTCAGTTGGTCTACTCGAAAATCTGGAAGCACGAATACAGAGGCAGGCCGAACGATCCCAGAATTGGCAGGCATTCTTGTACAGGATGATTGCAACCCAGAGATCCGCTACGCAAACTGCAAATCAGAGGTCAATTTCGTCTGAGAAAGGTGGGTTTGCTTTTTCTAGGCCTGGGTTGGCCTAAATGCTTCCCTCGTGCGAAAGTGACAGACTCGATGACTACGAGATGGTGCATCTAGAGTTGCATCTAGAGTTGCATCTAGAGTTGCATCTAGAGTTGCATCTAGAGTTGCTGCTAGATTACCCAGGTTCCCAGCCTTCACACTCTCGAGTTTGGCCTTGATTTTGAGATACCATGCTAATCTCCACGATCAGTAGTGCACGCTTTCAAGTTCGATCAGCATCGGCAGTTGCAGATGGGCACTCCCAAATCACCAGAGGTCGAAGACTCGGCTCCGCCTTTGTCCGGACTAGTGGCGCAAGAACATGAAATAATAATGATGGACGCCCAGAAAGACATGGTTGCAGCATCAACGTCGCGACGCGAAGGCGGGAAAGGCGGGAAAGGCTGGAGTACAGCGAGAGCTACCAACGCCATGAGTCTGGCTCCTGCTTCGTCTTACAATCACGACATCTTTTCGCCTTTAAAGCCCACAGACTCACAGCCATATCCAGCTCGAGCAGCTGTTGATATCCCCATTGAGCGACCGTCGATATTGACAAACAGACCTTCGTTTCCTGCCCCATTCAAAACCTCACGCTCTATGGCTCAAATTCCAATGTCAGCCCCCTCACTACCAGCACCGCTGCAGCTTGCGAGGACTCTAACACGTCCGTCAGTCTCCGAGGATAAAATTAGAATGGCACCTCCGCCAACTAGACTGCCTGTGACCGAAGAGCCTACAGTGCAGCCCAGATCATTGCAAAGAAGGCCACTCGAGAGTTCTGCACAGTTGCCTGAGGAGCAAGCGTATCCTAGTTTTGGCGAAAGACCATTTCAAAGAAGCTCAATTCGGGAAGCCGTTCGCGCTCCGGCTGATGAGGTGAAGATTGCACAAGGTATGTTCTTGATAGTTCACTGCAGGTCGGGCGAGCACAGGACGCACTCTTGCGCGGGCAGCCTTGCTATGAATTTTCAGTGATTAGCAACACATCAAACTATTCTGACACTAGAACAAACTTTAGGAAAAAAGCAGATGCATGATCCAGTTGAACGACCACTTCGAAGACCCGCTCGTTTGCCGAGCCCAGAACTGTCAGAGATGTCGTCAGAGGAAGAGACTGCTACGGAACAAATTATTGCTTCCGTGTTCGACGCCACTCCGTCTCCTCTGAAAGAAGCGCCGCGATTAACACTGACGGAGAGAACAAGAATGTCGATGGCCCCTATTGTCCTTCTTCAACCCGATGAAGATGACAAGATTGATTCCGCTATTTCTTTGCCAGAGCCCCAGCCAGAGCCCGCCGACACTCATCTCAGCAGGCGCATGAGCCTTGCAGAACGTACACGACAGTCTATGGCCGCGGCGGGCACGCATACTCATAAAGCCAGAAAATCCCTAGACTTGCTCAAGCAACGTCGCATGTCGCAATTTCCAGTCAACCAGTTCGAAACACCTGGCAAATCTAGAACGACAGTACCGGACGCTCGACCAGAGGCCACACCTATCGACAAGCTCTTCTCAGAAGAGGCTGACTATGACAGTGTCTTCAAGACCAGGCCCAAGGTTGCCTTGAGCCCTGTGTGGTCACCCGATACATCATCCTTGAGCCTGAACGAAGCCATGAACGGCGAGGGCGATGAAGAAGTCTGGGAGAATTCTCCTCTGGCTAATCGTAGACTAGCAACAAACACGACATCTGGATGAGACAGCTGTTAGGAGCTGTCGCTGCACGTCGGATCATCGTCAGGCTGCCCCACACGGCATGCCCCGCACTTGAGTTCCTGATCATCATCATTCGGGCCGTTGGTAGTCTAAAACCATCAACCAAACCTCAATATGCCCGCTGACGTCGCATTGATCAACGTTGGGAGACGACGATAAATCTAGTTACAGGACCCGTCCCTGGCTAAGAAGCTTCAATTCCACCCAACATGCCAGAAATTACACTGTACTTCCTCCAAGCTTCGCGCTCAATTCGAACAGCCTGGCTTCTAGAAGAGCTCAGTCTTCCGTACAAGCTCAAATTCTCGGACCGGGAAAACAACAAAGCCCCTCAAGCCTTCAAAGATCAATCCGACAATCCTCTTGGAAAGTTCCCCACACTGAAAGATGGCAAATTGACCATATGCGAAAGTGGTGCCATCACCGAATATCTTTGCGATAGCTATGATAACGAGGGACGAATGATACCGCAACAGCAACCGGCGCGAACGAGAATTCAACAATGGGTTCACGCCGCAGAGGGCACCTTCCTCCTCCATGCCCTTGCCATCACTTACGCACGATGGTTCTCCCCCCAGCGAGCCCAAGACAACGGCGATGTTCAAGAGCTGGAAAAGAGCTTGAGCATCAACGTGCAGAAAGATCTAGATTGGTTGGACAAGGAACTTGAGAATAGCAAAAGTGGATTCTTGGTCGGCAAGGCATTGACGGCTGCGGATATCATGGTACATTTTAGTGTCCAGTTCATCTTTGCCAGGGGATTGGGTGTCAAGGGCGTCGATACTAGGAGGTGGAAGAACGTAGTTGAGTGGGTTGATAGATGTGAGAAGAGTGATGGGTATAAGAAAGCTGTCAATAAGACAGGCTATACGCTTTTCCCTAAGAATATGTAGGGTGGTGAGCTGATGTATATAACGGAGAAATCTTCCCTCTCGTGATATGGGATTTGTGAGTCGTTCTCTCCGAGTATTGTCTACGATGTTCGACCGGTAACTCTATATCTAGCCATCTAAGCAACACGTAGATACGAGAAAGCTTGCCGTCTGCGCCGGCTTTCTGTCATCTTTGCATCACTTTGTTATGGCTGGTGCCGTCCGCATTATACCACAGTAGATGGATTTCAATCTCGACGAGTCCAGGTTCTGGGGGTTGTTGGAAATCTAATTTTAGACACATCGACCGACCTCTAAAGCCCTAATTTGAGCCGCGGCGCTCATACAAACATTTCGACTTCCATACAATACTTGAAAAATCTTGAACATGCGAACAGGTCTTTTGTGGTTGTTGGGCACGAGTGTTGTTAACGCGGCTACTTGCACGAATCCAATGGTGAGGAAGGAATGGTATGTTATGAACACCCTCTTCACTTTCACATTCGCACTCCTGCTCTTGCTCCTTTCAGGTTTCTTGCGCCTCTGCCTTAGCACTTGAGTTTACTTATTCGGAGAAATTTTTGAAGTTGATAGGTGTAGGCGCTCGTTGACGGTGCAAGAACGCATTGGGTTTACGAAGGCACTCGATTGTCTTATTGAGAAAGCGGCGAAGCTTCGCGGGTCTTTTCCAATTGGGGTTGTTCTGGGGCGTTATGATGAGTTTGTTGCTTTGCATGTTAATCAGACAAGTCAATGCGAGTCTGCTCTTTCTAGTCTTCTGTCGTTTGGTTCGCTTGAAGGGAAATCATGGGATTGAGTTTCTTTCCAATCGAGCCTGACGGCAGCTCATGTTTTCTCAAATCCTGTCCTTGATTGGCGTCGCTTTTCCGATGACTGATGGTGTGGTGCAGCAACCGTTGAATGGACGAATCCGGATGGTACGAAGGGGTCGTTTACTCCTAAGCATGACAGGGGCCATGATGATGTCCATGGCGAGGCCAGTATCTTGCCGTGGCATAGATATGCCCTCAGTATGTATGAGGATGCCCTTGTAAACGAGTGCGGCTGGACGATGGGAATGCCTTGTAAGTCCCACCTCCAACCCATCTCCGGTTCGTTCCCTGTTTCGCCGGACAGAGAGCTAATAACCCGTGATGCAAAGACTGGAACTGGTTCCTCGATACCAAACAAGGCCGTGGTGATTTCATCACCTCGCCGATTTTCGACGCAGTTTCCGGTCTCGGTGGGAACGGTGCGAAGATGGATCCTGCTGATAAATCGTCACCGTTTTCGAGCGGTGGTGGATGCATCACCGGTGGCCCGCTCAAGAACCGCGTCCTGAGGATCGGGCCCTACGGCAAAATGGTTGCGAACAATACGCGTTGTCTGCGGCGTGATTTGAGCCCAAAGGCAGTAGAGGAAAGTGCCACGAAGAAAGTTATAGGCGGTATCTTAAAGGAAAAGATCTATGCGAACTTCTCGATAAATCTAGCTATGGCATTGCACAATGTCAGACATGCCGGTGTTGGTGGTGAGGTACGTTCTCCCTCTCCTGTCACTCCCTTTCCCTCGTTCCTTCGCTCCTCTTCCCTTCTGTTACCGCTTACCCTGGTGACAGATATCTGACGAATTCAACTCAATGAATGATCCACTTTTCTTCTTCCACCACGGTAACCTCGATTACTTCTGGGCCCTGTGGCAAGCTCAAGACGAGAAACGATTGACTGAGTTTACTGCGCCACCGGGGACGGTGCTGGATATGGGGATACATGCGCCGATGAGGAATGCTAGTGAGGTGCTTGAAACGCAGAATAGAGATGGGAAGGGAATCCTGTGTTATAGGTATGAGGGTCTGAAAATTGGTGAATACGGTGTCTGAGAGGAAAGGTTTGTCTGAAATTGAAGCGTCATTCCTCCTGTTTCCCCTAGTGGTGCGGAAGTGAATCCATATCTCAATGTGTTGCCTAGCTACGCTTCCCTGATGAAGAAGCACCGACGCTACAATTGATGACGAGGCGGATCCAGTCGACTCCCCCCTGGCACTAATCACTTCATAGATTAATCCTCCTTCCTTCAAATACTCTTCATCGATATACTCACCCATAATCAACAAGCCGACCACAAACACAATTAAGAACAAACACTTCACATCCTCTGCTCGACCATCTCGAACCCAGCGAACAAGCTCTACGGACCCACCGCTACACGTGTTTGAAACGGGATGCGCAAAGGACAAATTGTTCACCATGGAAATGACGCGAGAGGGTCCTGGGTGTCGTGCTGGATATAGGATTGGAAGGAGATACCTGATTCCACCATCTTCTCGTCCGATTTGTGAGGGCAGACCATAATGTCCAGGAATACGTGGAAGGCGTCCTTAGATGGGCACAAAGTGCAAAGTCGATGCTCATCCACCGTGTCACGTTGAAGATGTCTAGGAGGGTTGTTTCACCGGCAAGCCAAATGCAGCGTCAGGCATCACAGATTTGCTCGAGAAGAAACATGGACCCAGGGAGTCGTTATAGCCAGCACGCAAAGCTTCGTCGTGAAGGAGTCGTCACCGCGCACGCCGGGTTAGTCCAAGTCATTCGATCTCCGCTCCTGCAAAGCGGCATTCGAGAGGAACAGGGGCAGACAAGAAAGCACGATACTTCAGGTATGTAGTCCTGACCATACGTCAGTACTTGATCGAACCCAGCAAGTCAAGCCTCGAGTCAAGACGGGACGAAGTCTTCTTGACCCAGTCTGTGTGATCGACGGAGTCTGCCCCGCTCGGCCACAAGAGGCAGACTCGATGAACCAGTCTTGTTTAATTAAGAACCCCCCCCGCAGGTCGTCCTGACATGTCTTCTGGCCTCGACCGGGAACGCGAAGAAGATAGTCCCCAGGAAAATCTGTTCGTGCAGGTGGCCGTGGGGAGAGTCTACAAACCATTGGCTAGGTTAATCGCACAAGGACCGTGACTGTGAACAGTTTGGGCAAGATCCATCCTCATTGATCGCCATTCAGTGGTACATATCAAACTCGCTTTTCGAAACAGTTCTTAGGCCTCTGCGCCATACCCGCAGCCAGAGCGGGAAGGGTGGCCGCGAGAATGCGTCGTTCACCTGCCAAGCGCCATGAATACTTTTGTGCGGTTCATGTCACGTTGAGTATGGCTTCGTTCAGACTGGCATGGTTTCGTGGCTCGGTTTGTTCGACATTCAGTATATCAGTGATATTGACATGAGACACAATTCCCATGTTCTCGTGCCTTTGAATGAGTATCAACCAAAGGCAGCGACAAGATGGAGATGAACTGCTGCACATTCGCGGCTTGAATCGGAATCAGTCCATGGAATGCGTTCCGGACGAAAACAGTCAGCCGAACTGGAAAACCTGTTGTGGTGGGCGACCACCATCTAGCTATATTTGAAAAGCCAATTATTAAGCTTCATCAACGTCCACGAGAATGCATTCCCTTATCACTCCCTTGCCGCGACAACAATGCGTCTCCATCGAGAAGTTCAACGTAAGAGAAGACCTATTCGAGACTCCCTCCACGTTTTGGAGAGCGTGGGGTGGCCGAGGGCGGCACGCAGATTTCGCAATTGGCGTAACGTAATGGGCAGACAGTGCGAGCGGCTCTGCCTCATAATCCGGATTGACGCGCGGCCGCAGCCACGCCGGTCATGTCTATTGCAGCATGTACGAAATTCTGGTATTCTCCACCAGGATGCAGGCCAAGCTTACATTTTGGGCCATCTCAATTAAGGCTGCGACCTGAGATAGCGAGAGTCCTCCGAGCCTTACAGTGAGCGCCTCACTTCTGACAGAATTACCACAGTAGAAATGTCAGGTAGTGGACAGGCAAGGATGAGTCTGCGTTAGTGGGATCCGACAAGAAGCACTCTCTAATACATGTCTGTCCTAACTCAGAACCTGATAGGTTATTGACGTTTCACGATACTTGTGATTACTTCGGCTGAAGTTGTCGCAGCAGGTGTCATGTTCGTCCTGGAGAGGAATTGGAGGTCTACTTGTTTGTGTGGGGATGGAGATATACGTCGTAAGACAATCTCTGCGCGCGCGACGTTTCCCCGTTTACTTCTTGTGCGCTTCTCCATGTTTGCAGATCTTGCCTGAGTTTTGCGCATGCTCACTCTTGTGATAGCGGAAGGATACAAAGTCGTGCCCAAGCGATGATAAATACCGCAAATAATCGAGGATGCGGTGTAAATCGAGCCAATAAAGCTTCAAACAAACGACGCTCCCCCTTCTGTCAAGAGGAGGGATCGTCAAGCAATGCCAGCCTCGTCCGTCTTGCGAGAACGCCTTGGGTTAGCGAGCTTATTCCGTGAGAGTCCGGTAATGGTCCGTCTTTGGAGAGGACATCTTGTGCTTTCGAGGCGCATTGCGTGGTTCCTTTGAGTAAACTCCAGGGGTGGCAGACGCCACATTCCCGACCCCACGTTCTCAGATATCAAGCTCGTTTTCGAAAGCATAATCATTGGACAGGTTCCAACTGTATATGATGGCGATGAACCTGATAAGCGGCGCTTAAGAGACTTCGACCCCAGGAATTCCAGCATCCGGGATGCGACCTCACGATATATTCCAAGGATTAGCACACGGTGTCAGCATGGTGAGGGTACCCCGATTGCACCAATGCGCAGAACCATCATCGTTGAGATTGCCTTTCCTCCGAAGCCAGGGCCGTCCCGAGGGCGTGGATACTCTACTTCAACTACTCCCAAGTAGTCAAGGTCGGCCAACTCGGGATTGATGCCCTGCCAGCCCAGAGCCGTGTGTGTTTGCCGGTTGTGAGTGAGGCCGCAGAAGAGTGGGTCGTCAAGTCGGTTGACAACGGCTTCGTCTGATAGCATGGATGGACAGTCTCCCTCTCTTACTTATGGATATTGGTGTCCCATCTCACAGCCATTCTAGATTGATCGCTATCGCCATCGCCTCACACGCCTCACCAACAGCTTTCGAAAGTCCTGTCACTATGGCTCTAGATTATAGTCGTGAGTGCAGATCTCTCTTGTCCATGCTACCTTTATGTCGCGCCAAAGCCACAAATTCACTAACAGCACCGTCCATAGTCACCAACGTCGACAAAAGTCTTGTCAAGTCTCATTTGATGAAGCAACTTATCGCGATCGACAGGCGCCTTCCCTTAGACGTCCTGGTTGCTGCACCTCCTTATGGTGATTACCAGCAGCAGGAGTGCCAGTATGAGACGGAGGACGATGCAACGATTGCCAAAGTGGTTTCGGATCAGCTTGTTCTGCCGCCAAGAACTATTCATCTGGAGTGTTCAAGCTCGCCCTCTATATCACTTCGACCTGGTTCACGCTCTTCCAACGAGAGCATTGGAAGTGTTCCCATCAGCTTACTAAAGGCTGACACCGCCTTTTGGCGTAGCCAACAGCCTTTCTACCACAACACGACCAGTCAAAAGTCGGATTTACAGAGTCCCGCGTCGGAAAGGATCGCATCATTGGAACAACCTTTGGACACCCTAGTAACTGCTTATATGGAGGAACGTGGTGGCGCACGTATCAGCTCAGGAGTCGATGGGAAAGACTTCGCGGCTCAGCCAGAATCATCGCCAGACAGCATCGAGAAAGCCGACTTTTCGCTTATCCATACGACTGCCACCGAAGGAGAAAGAGGCTTTGAGCGAATAAGCAAGATGAACGCCAGAGTCGAGACCACCTCATTGTCTGGTGCAGTCCGCACCGAAGTTCCACCGAAACCGTTTAAAGATAGCGAATCCCTAAGACATGAGGATGTTCTGGAGAAAAGGAGCAGTATGAGTCCTGCCCGGAATTTTGTCAAGATCGCCTCGATAGTTGTCGCTTTTCTTGCCTTCCTCGCTCTGGTATTTGTCCTATGCTTCCACAAGGACAAAAAGATGGCACGGGCTGCTATACTAGGCTGTACGACCGTAGCATACTTTTGCGTGGGTGCTGGAATGTGGGCAGCCGAACGAACGATGGTGGAGACGTTCATCGCTATGAATCTCGTGGTGGTTTACGGAATTTTCGTCAACGGCCAGGTCGATGTGTTCTTGGGCTATGCTGCCACAACCTAGGACAATTTCATTGTCCCTCGTTTCCCGGCTCTTCCTTTCTCAATGTGTAGATACCAGACGGAAACGCTGAGTGTCGGGTTCGACGAATCAGGTACGATACATTGCGTTTGATCGGTGTTGAGGGTAACAGGCAACGGCATGTTGAACAAACTGTGAATGTATCGTGTAGTGCGATATAGAACACAAATGGCGAATCGACGAACCGCGGAGGACGGATACTAGAGTAAGGCTTTCAAAAGACAAAACGAGTTGATAGGATGATTCTGAACGACTTGAAGTGTTCCTTTCCAAGAAGATGATTATTCCATTTTGACTTCTGAAATTTGTATTGGTGGTGGCTTCTTTGCTGCGAGGTTCCGTTCCCGTTGACGCCCTGCACGGACCGGGGCACCTGTCAAAATTTAGGCCCATGCCCCGTTGAAACAATCACAACTCCACGACTCAATATCCACAATTGATTAACGCAGCGTACCCCAGTCACTCTTTCAAGCCCTGTTCGCCATCCACAATGCGCCTCATCCCTCTCTCCATCCTTCTTACAGCAATCCTCCGGTCAGTACATGCCGACATCAAGTTCACAAGCCCGGCAGGTGGCGAGACTTTCTCAGGAGGAGGATCAATCAAGGCAGCTTGGACTGATTCTGGAGACGCTCCCTCAATTTCCGATCTCACAACATACCAGCTCTTCTTGTGCGCGGGCGGCAATGATCCAAATACATTCGTATGTTGCCCATGAAACAAGGGGTGGAAAGGCATAACGAGAAGTACGAAGGCTGACTTCATCTGGCAGATCCAATTGGCCTCAATAACGGAGAAAGGCCTATTTGCCAATGGAAACACAGCTGAGGGTACAGTGGCCTCGGGTGTCGGAGACGACACTCCTGCCAATGCTTAGTATGAACCATCTTAGTTTGGCATAGTTCAACTTTTTGCTAATAAGTCCACTCCAGCTTCCTGAAGATGATATCTGTAGCTTCCACTGGAGGCACCGTCATAAATTTCTCTCCTCGATTCTCTCTCAGCGGAATGACAGGCACATTTCCAGCAAATGTACAAACAGGAGCAAAAGGCATATCAGGCACCGATGGACCAGCTTCTGTAAATCAGGTTGCTGGAGCCGGAGGATCGGTACCTGCTGCAGGCGTCGCCGCGAGCTTTTCACTTCCGTTTTCAGAGCAGACGGGCCCCATCAGATACGCTCCTATGCAGAAGTATCCACCTACGAAAATCACCGCAAAGAATAAGGTACCTTTGTACCCTACCAGTCCATACACGGTTGCAACCACATACTTGCCAATTGTGACAGGGGTCACTACACAGACTGGGTCAGTCACTTGGTCTTTCAGTCAATATGAGAATACGGTATGTTTGACTATGAGAGGAGAGGCCTATATCACGCTGACGACAAATAGGTCGCTGCTGCTCCAGCTCCTTCGGACCCGATGCAGAAGTTTTTGAACAGGTGGAGGGACTGAGGTTAATGGCGTTTATGCAATACACGATGATATACAAAGGGTGTTATAGGGCAGGGTTTGCGGCTATCGAGAATATTTGAGCCATCTATGGCGCACCTCGCAGCGCGAGAGATTGCATTGGGTGGGCGTTTGTGTTTGATGGCATGGTTAGAATCGGCACGAAGTAATGTTTTCTATTTTGCTTTTCTTAAGCAACATCATCGAGAATCGACAGGTTTAGAGTCTAGTCACAAAGTTACGGTTCGCCCAGCAGAGTGGAAGCCAGAGTCATCATCGGGCTTCCCATCCATGTCTTGCATTCTTCGAGGGAAGGGGTTTAAATCGACGGCTCCGCTGCATATCCGCTCTGTCTCACTTCCAGGCAGAGTACCCACTGGATGCGTCGTAACACTGGCCGAGGTCCAGCAACATTGTTCCTGGACTGGACAGTGATGGGATTTGCGTCTATGCCAGGTGAAATCAGCAAACCAGTCTCGACCCAGAGAGGGTGGACCGCCATCTCCTCGGATTTAGAATTTTCGAGCGAATCGCCGCGTACAATCCCCAACACATCGAGACTTTGCTACTCCAGCCGCGGCGTGATTTTGAGGGGTAAATTAAGATCTTATCGGGTGAAGGTGCGCCACAGCTTCCCACTCTTCATTGCACATAATTATTTACAAAGTCCTCGACTGCCATTCATCCTGCGATGCCTCCTCTCAAAAGAACCGTCAGCATATCTGTGGAGGCTGGGGACCCTCCAGTTTCGGCCAAGCATCATTCTCTAAGCAGACACAATACAGCCTACGACTCCTCGACCGGAAAATCTAGCATTGGTAAATCGATATCAACGATGGAAGATGTGTATGATCCAACTGGGAAATTATCAGGTAAGCTCTGGGGACTCGTTATCGGACCCTGACCTACATCCCGTCCACCAATTAGAGTCGGCCTTGATACTGCCGTACCACCAGACCCGCCATGTTTATCAACTACGTTCACACATAGAGTATTGCTACAATGGTCATCAAAGCTAACAGCGCAGCTGGAATGGAGGCAGGACTTCAGATCTTGAAGGGCAAATATCCGGCCAAGGCTCATGCGAAGAAGGTTGCTCAGCACATCATCAAGAATGGAGGGGATCCTAAGGGAGTGCTGTATCTGGAAGGTCAGAAGCTGAGGATGATCGAGGTGAGAATTTGTCTAAAGCTCCATTACTTGGGTTTGGCTGACTGCCCGTAGGACAATGACGAGCCATGCCCGTTCAGGTGGGTTCGGTAAATATCCTCAAAGAATATAGCTTATTATTGGTGATAGACAGCGTCGATACTTCTACTACCTCACTGGATGTGGACTGCCGGATAGCTATTGCACATACGACATTGCAAAAGAGAAGTTGACCCTCTTCATTCCACCAATCAACCCCGACGACGTGATCTGGAGCGGTCTTCCGATGTCACCAGTAGAGGCCTTGAAAACATACGACGTGGACTCGGTCCTAACAACGGACGAGGTGAATCCATACCTCGCGGACTCGAAAGAGACCGCCCAAACAACCTTCTATGCCATATCAAACCAAATCTCAGATCACATTACCTTCCTGACTTTCAACGACAAAGATCTCACGACCCTCAAAACCGCAATCGAAATATGCCGTGTCTACAAGGACGACTACGAAATAGCCCTCATCCGCCACGCAAACAACGTGTCGACAGCCGCCCACGTCGCCGTGACCAAGGCCGCAAAAACCGCCACAAACGAACGCGAATTGGAAGCCCTCTTCCTGAAAGTCTGTATCGAGCGTGGCTGCCGCGAACAAGCCTACCACGGCATCTTCGCCTCGGGAACGAGTGCGGCAACACTCCACTACGTCAAAAACGACCAGCCCCTCTCCGGGAAACTGAACGTCCTCGTCGACGCCGCCGCAGAGAGCAATTGCTACGCAGCCGATATCACAAGGACGTTCCCCATCAGCGGGAAATTCTCGCCGGAGAGCAAGGCCATCTACGAGATTGTCTTGCAAATGCAGCTCGAATGCATTTCCATGCTCAAGGCCAACGTCCTGTGGGACGACGTCCACGCGCACGCGCACAGAGTCGCCATCGCCGGTCTCTTGAAACTCGGGATCCTGCAAGGCGATGCCGAGGACATCTTCAAGGCGCGGACGGGCGTGGCGTTCTTCCCGCACGGGCTGGGCCATTATTTGGGAATGGACACGCACGACACGGGTGGAAACCCGAATTACGAGGACAAGGATCCCATGTTCCGGTATTTGCGTGTGAGAGGGACGTTGCCGGCAGGAAGCGTCATCACCGTAGAGCCCGGCATCTATTTCTGCGAATTCATCATTGAACCATATCTGAAGGATCCGGAGCAGAGTAAGTATATCAACAAGGCTGTGTTGGACAGGTATTGGGATGTCGGTGGTGTGAGGATTGAGGGTGAGTTCTTCATTCATTACAAGCTTTGGTGAATGATGCTAATACTGTGGCAAAGATGATGTTCTGGTCACCGAGACTGGATATGATGATCTGACGTCTACGCCAAAGACTCTCGAGGAGGTGGAGAGTCTACTGAGTTCTTAGTGTGCTCCGAGCAATAGCGTCTTTGGATCAACACTGTAGGTAGTCAGAGGACAAACATCAAAGATGAAATGAAGACCATAAAGCATGACAATCGTAGTGCTCTATCTACACACTATCGAAAAGACTTGAGTGGTGCGTGTAGCAGCGAGGTAAAAACCGGGTACAGATAAGATGTCGATGCTGTAAGTTTCTAGCAGAAACCAATGTTAGTAGGCCAAACTTTGGCTGAGTATGCTCGACTTTTCCATCTTACGATCCGGGCATTGCCTTTTCGCCAACGGAAACCCTAAGCATCTGGCGGGCGGTCATTTGCTTGAATTCATGAAACGTGCACATGGCTTTACAGAAATCAATGGTGTAGAGCCAGCAGGTGGAAAGCCAGTGAATATACTAAAGTAATCTGAAAGTCGAACAGTTCTCAAAACTACAAAATAACAGCTGGGAATTGGGTGCTTTCATCTTCTCCCAAACGCCTTGGAAACACTGGATCAAGTCCACGTCAAAGTAAACATCCGCCAAACCAAGCGGACCGACTGTAAGAGCAGTCCTGAACAACCCAACTGAATAAAACGACAGTTGTGGTTTCGCAACACCCAAGCTTTCGCCATTGTCCTCGCGCTCAAGCGCCCTCACGACTCTTCCTGTAGCTTGCCTGGAAGCGAAGTCAGCTTTGGTTTTCTGAACAGATGCCCACTCTTGTGTGTCAGACTACCCGTCCAGCACTCGGGTGATGTTGAGCGGTCTAAAGTCCAGAAGATACGTGATCAGACATCGAACTGCTGGGCACGGCTTACCTCCTGCTCAACCTGAAGCTGGTCCACAACAGGTCCCAATTCGGACAAGATCTCGTATGCCTTCTTGTGGAACTCAATTTGTGCAGCGATAAGCTCAGCGAGGTTGCGGAGAGGCTCAGGGGTGTCGAGGACCTGAACACACCAAAAATTAGCAAAAGCCTCACCGTGCAACCCTGGCGTAAGGCGAGTTCCAACTCACATTCTTCATGACGCCCTCAGCTTCCTCGGTCTGAGCGACAAACTCATCTTCTTTGGCCTCGATCTCCTGCCTCGCCTCCTCGGTCAAATGTTCCTCATCTCCCAGATTCTCCCTCTGATTGAATCCCAAACCAGGTCCAGCCTTGGCCTTCGACTTTGTCGCATCAAGGTTCAACCTCGCATTCTCAACGCTCTTGCGCGCGTTCGTCGCGAACTTCAGCTGTGTGTTCAAGGTTGTGCTCCATCCTGCCAAAAATCTCGATTGAACTGCCGCATCCTGCGCTAGCCTCGCCTCTCCCACTTTCTCCTCTGCAATAGCGAACTTCTCGAGGGCAGAGGCAAGAGGATCTTCGGTACCAGAGTGGTCGGCCTGTGTGAGGACGTGGGAGGAGGCCAAGGCCGCGCGGGCGATGGCATGGTTGAAGGTTTTTGGCTGAGGTTTAGCTGCTGGTGGCGCAGTCATGGCAGCCGCAGCTTCGGAAGGAGAGTTGGCCGTGGAGAGGAGTTGGACCTTCTCGGAGACGGTGCGTCCAAGGTCGTTGAAGGATTCGCGAAGGTTTGTTGGGTAGTCGTACGCTTCGTTTGTGTATTGAGAGGTTACCTGAAGCATCTTCTGGTGGACCTGCTTGAGGGCATCGACTCTCTTCTCGAGTTCGACATAGTCTGGTGGGAGTTGAGTCTGTCATGCGGCTGTCAGCATTTGTTGATAGCTCGGTGAAGTGGACGCACCTTATCATTGACATTTCCAAACTGTTCCTTGAGCAGCTGTTGGGTCTTTGCAATGTTGGGCATCAAAGCATTGCTAAAGCTCTTTCCGAAGTTCTGGAAGGCGTCCATGGTTGCAGGTGTATCTCTGTTTATTGTTGTGCAAAGACACATGGATGCACATGTTGAAGAGTGGGCTGCTGAACCTCAGGCAGACACTGGCTCCACTAATATCAGCACCTCGAGAATTTGAGAACCCCTCCGTAGGTAGAACACACCAACCAATTCAGGCTTCTTCACTCAAGTAGCCATGCCATCCACTTTGGGATGATATCGCAGTCGACATCTACTCCGACTTACGAGTCAATCCAAGCCCGCCAGTCGCAGGAACAGCTGACACGCGAGGGAAAGGCGTCGACGGTCAACGCAAAACTTTCCCCACTTGGTACCAGATTCCCAGCCGCGTAAACAATCATTCTTCCCCATGCTTACATCCACCATCTACCAAATTGACGTGTATGGCTCTTGGATTAATTTCCGTTAAAGTCTCGCGACTTAGAGAGCTAATCTCGAATTATGCAGCGAGAGGAGCTTGCCTAGGACATGTTCCTGATGTTGATCTTGATGAGAAGCAGCCTTTGGGTGATAAATATTGCGACCACGACCTCGAACTGATGATTCTACGGGCAATATTGTAAGCCAGGATTCTGACAGCACAATGGCTTCGTCCGCTCTATTGCCTTGGAACACACCTGAAATCCGAATGAACGTCATCAATCGAAAGTCGATATCTATAAATCCCCGGTAAACTCAAGAGAGACGTCTCCGAACATCATCGTTATCGTTCTCGATTTAGTTAACCCTCATTATCGGAAATCTATTCTGGTGATTCCGGAAGAGCATAGGCGGACACCAAATCGATGAAGCTACAGCGACATTACCTTTAAGGAACCAAAAATAGAAAATATGTGTCCACCACAACAACTTCGTCAGCAGCTAGCTGCCCATCTATCAAGATGGCTCAAGATGGCTATACTTGGAATGCGAGCAGCCGATGGAGTGTCGCACGCATCACGCGACTAGATATATACGCAAGACATGCATGCATACATGAAAACAGCACCTCGAAATGCGCTTACTTCCCTTTGTCCATCGCAACATGCCGATGCGAATGCACACGTCGTCCTCCCACCCCGTTTCAAACCCGCATTCTGCATGAAGAAAGCAGGTGTTCTCGATGAGAGCTGCAAAAAGCAGACACCGTAACGTTGAGACGCATCCGAATCCTCCCTCTCCGCAAAGAGCGAGAAGGGTGAGTAAATTCGAAAACACGCCCCTCCCAAAGTAAGCACGTGAACACCCATCGCACAAACAGATGAAGATCCCTGATCGAACCCGTCGCACAAAGGCAAGCCAAAGACAACCGCACGTTGTAAAACAAAGAGGGACACCTAAGCGACCAGACCTTCCAAAGCGGAAGGAACGCAGCAGAAACCCCATCACCGTAGACGCGCAGATGATCCAATGAGCAAGCAGCCTACGTCCGTCCATCTGCACGACTCCTATTCCTACATACAGTACCTACATCATGGACACCGACCAACCAACCAACCAACAAACCAATGCACACACGAAATAGCCAGCTGAGACCACAACCAACCTACGCACCAGCCGCCCAAAATGCTGACAGCCAGCCGCCTACCGAAACAGGGAAGCCAAGCAAGGTAACTGTGTTTGAGATCGAGCCCGGACCATAGACCAGGCTGAAGAAATATGTTCCTTCGGGAGGAAGGAGAGAAGAGGAAGTTTGGACCAAGGGGGCTGTGCATGAATAGGCGAGCGGAGAGAGGGACGGGAGGAGGGCGGCACAGGGCAGGACGTGCGCGTGTGTGCGTACGTATGTGCGCGCCTAGGAGGATGGTCAATGTCACACTTGTTAGAACAGTAGGAGAAAAGGGAGCGCGGAGAGAAGAAGAAGAAGAAGAAGAAGACAAGAGCGAAAGTGGGAGCTCCGAGAAGAGTTTCGAGAGAATGGAAGAATCCCACCGAACACGCCGGATACATGTCGTATAAAAGGAGGCACCCACAAATGTACCCACTTTCCACATTGAAAAGCAAGGAAAGAACGCAGTGAGTATGTGTATGTATGTATGTTTGTATATATGTAAGTTCTAGAAACGAATGCAACGCCTCATGACATTCGTGAGACCATCATCAAGACGTATATCGGGAGAAACCAAAAAAAAGTCGATGGAAAAAAAGCGAGCGCGATCAAGAACGAAGTTGCCTCTGATTGTGAGAGAAAGGTGTGACGGTGAGAACGAAGAACACAACAGCGTTTTCCAGATGAGTCCGATAGCCCTGCCTTGCCCGTCGATAACGCTTTGAGAATGGTTTTTCTTCCAAGGGGTATCGCGCGTGTCGTTATCGATCTTGAGACAGGGAAGCTCGAAAACGCCATGATCCATTCCCACCGAGTATCCAGCACCGTTTTTATACCGAACACCGAGTCCGTCTATATATCATCAAAAGACTCAAAGTCACCAGACCGAGTTTCGGAACCAAACCAAGCGAGTGCAGAAGGGGGGGAATGTAGAATGGGAACGAAACAGCGCCCAAAGTGGCGCGAGAGAAGAAGGGTGTGGAATGCGCAGACAACAGAACAAAGGATGTACGTGATTGATAATAATCTATCCAATGTGGTGGTGACGAGCGTGGTTGTGAACGGCCCTGGCCTTGTGGTGCTTGGTTTGAGTCACAGTGACCATGGTTGTTGTGGCAGGTGCTTCCATGGTGTAAACGGGGGCTGGGGTGGTTGATGCAGCATATGAAACCGATGAGGACTTTGAAGACGAGATCGGGGCTGACGACGATGATGGGCTAGCGGAAGAACCGTATGAGCCTGACGAGCCAGAAGAGCTTGAACCTTCAGAGCAGAGGGTGAGAAGGGTGTCAGCCGAGTCATCGCAAGAGAGGGAGTTCTCGTCATCGTTCCAGACAGTGTAGAAACCGGGGCAGGTTGCGGCACCAGCGGTGCAGTTGCGCTGTGGGCATGCAGCGCCCTTGGAAGTGGTGAGCTCGAGACCATATGCCTGGAATGGGCAGTCGGTTCCGGTACAGTCGACGTTGGATCCGTCATACCAAACGAAGTTGGATCCGGAGTAGGCCTGGACAGTGTACTCGAGTTGAGTGATTGGCTCGCACTTGGTGGTGCGAGAGATCTTGAGAGAGACACCGCCAGCGGATGGGGTGTGGTATCCTTCGCTCCATGTGCTGCCAGACTTGATGGTGATTGGCGTGGATGGGTTGCGCTCGGCATCAACTGGCCAGAGATAGGTGTCGAACGAGCATTTGTTGATAATGTAGGCGCTTCCGAGAGCCTGGACAGTGGTTGCAGCAGCAGCAAAGGCCGAGATAGTTGCGATGTAGTGCATGTTGATTGATCGTCGGAACGGTTTTTTTTGTTTGTTGACTTGGATCGTCGAATGAAGGCTGATCCTGGAGACGGGATTTTGGACCGAAGTATAAGTCTAGTTCGAAGTGAATGAATGCTGCTCGAAGATAAGAGCTTAGTCTGGATGAAGTGTTCAAGATAGTGACTTGGATTCAAAGAATGAGAGACAATGACCAGGTTATCAAGAAGTTGTACTTTGGAGGGAGTCAGATGGGGGGCATGGAGAAAGCTCGCAGACTCTTATAAACGGATCTCCTCCTGAGCCGTTCTTGTCAGCGACGGCTTGCTGCTAGGGAACGCCCCTTCAGGAGCAGGGATCGCCAATGCGTCTGCTTCAGGGATGCGACGCCCATCTCCCGTCATGCCATTGGCCACGAGTAATCTCGGGGCCGCGACGCCCATGACCGGTTCCTGGCGTGCCTGGCTAGTGAGCCAGCCATAATTTTGTTCCCACGAAACTGTCATTTGGCGCCGGAATGGAATTGGATGCCAACCACGTGAAAGTCAAAGCATCAAGTCTCCAGCGATTCGTCCACGACCGCTGAGCTGCAGCAGCAATCTTTTTCGCACGGAACGGTGGAGACACCTCTTGGACATGGGCGGCGATTGGGACGAGCTGCATTAGACGAAGAAAGACTTTTCGGCCTGGTCCCACTATGACCAAAGCGTTGCGCTGCACTCGATTCGAATATGCTTCCATGCTGGGGCATGGCAGCATATTCTCTTTGCCGTGGGTGCAGCGCTGGAAGGCTAGGGTAGTAGAGATTCAAGCTGATAGGATGCAAGGTGCAATAATTGGCACACACACTGCCAATCATTAGCAGGTACGGCATTTGAAGAGCACACCTATAGTTTGGGTTTCTCAGTTCCGGGTTTGGTACCGACAAAAGCAGCTCGCCAGACTCTCCACAGCCCTAGGAACTGGTGCTCGGCGGGCCCAACCAGAATGGCAGTTATCGATAGCTGTCTAGCTTCCGACGTGCAGACTGTCCATGGAGAATAGCGACAGTCGGAGACTTGATTGTGCTAACAGCGCAAGGTGGTGGGTGTTGAAAATTCACTGATTTCAGTCCGACCAGTCGCATGTCCTGATGGTTCCGGATGATCCACAACAATTCCCATCCGTCATCTCCCAAGGATGGTTGGTCTGCAGCGAGACGTTCTCGAGCTTCCCAAAGAACGGTGGTTTGTCAGACGGAAGTGGAATGCCACGGGTGGGTGCGCTACGTGTTGGCCTTTGAGTTTTGCAGGTCGGATGGCAGACAGTGGAGTCGAAGTCACAAGCATGTCCGTATTCTGCAGCCAGAAGCATGCCAGTATTTTGCAGTCTCAAGCATGTCCGTATTCTGCAGCCAGAAGCATGCCAGTATTTTGCAGTCTCAAGCATGTCCGTATTCTGCATCCAGAAGCATGCCAGTATTCTGCAACCACAAGCAGGTCAGGATCCTGCAGCCAGAAGCATGTCAGTGATCAGTATGCTGCCGCGCAAGCGACTGCTGTTTCATGACGGTGACTCGCTGCGATGCGACTCGTATGTGCTGTGATCGGTGGCTTTTCGAAGAGCGCTTGAGCAGAGTCGGAGCAAGTTCAGTTCACCACCCGCAGACCGAGACTGACGACAGAGGCTGGACCCGGATCGAGATAGCCAGCGGGACTTCTGTGGAAGAATTCAAGTTGCGCCTGACAAGAGTGGGCCAAGGTCGGGGTCGAGGCCTGAGGGTTCACTAAGGTTCCAACTCTTCCAGACCAGGCGCTACTCGAAAGCGTTTAGAAAGGTTCCCAACACCAACATCTGAGGTAATGGTCGCTTTCCAGCTGCAGCAACTCGATTCTTCCAGCGTTTCGATTGGGTAAGTCTTGAAACGCTGCATGTCAACGACCATGTTCTGACCCGTCCACGTCTCCCTTTGTGCCGATGGTAGTCGCCATTCGACTGCCCATGTACTACGCACCACAATCGCACCTTCTCGCAAGCAATGGGACACGGTCGCCGCAAGGTCGCAAACGAGAAGACGTTTCGAGCCCTGGAGCTTTCCTCGATGCCAGAGATGCACCACATCCTTTTCCCCTCGAGCAACCCGCGCAGGTGGAACCTTTTCGCTCGCACCGGCGATCAACCTGGCTAGTGCAGGAAGAACCTCACAAGGCGCGCAAGGCTTTGCGTTTAGGTTTCGGGTCAGGCAAAGGCCTTGCCCACTCCGACGACCACCAAACGCTTGCGGACATAGGAGGTATCGACTCGATCGCGCAACGTGGCCGCCTGCCCTCCCCCGACTCATGTCGCTGCTGGAAACCTCTCCAGACCGCCGAACACGACTTCTTCCAGGCGGTCAACTGACTCAAAGAAGAAATCGCTCTAGATTTGTTCTCGCTCTGGATTTGTTCTCGCTCTGGATTTGTTCTCGCTTTAGGTTTGTTCTCGCTCTAAGAGCCGGACTCGAAATCTTCTTGTCTCTGCCTTGACCAAGTTCAGGAGGGTGCTCCGGAGATGCATCGGATCTGTTCCCTGCTCCTTTTTTCTGACTTCTGGATTCTTGGGTAAAAGTGGATGGCTTAGGCTAACCATTTCCTGCCACGAGAGGAGTTTGGTAGTGGAACGTCCATTTGTCGTCACTGACATTCAGACTTTTTCCTTCGAACAAGTTTTCTCATTGGGCGCTAGGGAACAAACGTCAAATCGTGCAACCCACATCATTTCTGGAAGGCAACAATCTCGAAATTTATCTCGTCGAAGAAACAGATCCCACAAATTCGAGCCGGCATTGAGCCAGCAACAACACACCACTGGGTATACAGCTGCGACAATTAATGTCTACCACGCTTGCAAAGAACTGCACTTTACAACATTTCAAGTCCAATCCCAGACATGACCTTGCCATCGTATACGCCTCTTGCGACTTCGCGTCTCGGCGCTTCCAAATTTCGGTCATTTTTCAATCATGAAATCACAGGAAACTCGTCCATGTCGCATCCTTATGATGAAGGTATCATCGATACACAATTAGAATGCCATCAGGATGAAGTGGACAAACCGGTTTGCACTGACGGGACTTACCCGTCCATGCGTCGCAAGTAGGGATAACAGGTATGTATATGGATAATTTCGCCATCAGCAAGGTTTCCCACGTGCAGTCATCATCACTTTCATGACAGTTTGCCGAGTTTACATCATAACCTGACGAGAACACAAGCTAGAACGTGAGAAGGTTGTACAAGATGTTCCCGCAGAACGAGTCCCACGTTGCTACCGGCGCATGCATCAACTACTATGTAATACCGGCAATCTTTGTCGCGCGGGAGCAGCAATCATGTCGTGAGGAATCAGGAACCATCCAGGTTTCAGGAGCTTTTTCCGAATATCTTAACCAATCAAGCACTTGCAAAATGATTTGCGTGGGGTTTAGAAGTACGCATTCGCTATTAATGCACTAAGACCATGCAGTCGAATAGGCTCACCGCAGTGAAGCAGCCATGTCCGGCCAGATTCGGAAGTTTCGATTCGCTGGTGTTGTTTCTGGTGCAGCTGCTCGCCATGAGCTGTCCGTTGAGAATCGGTACCGAGCATAGATAACGATCTATTGCTCATGGTGTCACAATCGGAGCGGTCGAATGATCCGGGGACCTGCAAGATTGACTGGGAGCTTCCCATGGGTTCCTTGGCGATACCTGTCAATGCCTTGATGCTCTCCTTGTGAAGCCAGTTGGCTCGATTGCCAGAGGCTACACCTACTGCCCGTACGTCCCCCTGGTGATCGGCTGCTGAGCACTGACCTCGGTGAGTTGCGAAATGGGTCTCATTCCGAGCGTTTATGCTCACTGTGAGCTGTCGAGCGATTCTTTGACGCAGGCAAAAAGAACAAGGAAACGGCAAACGGCAAACGCACGGGTCATGGAGATTGGAGAAAGTGTGGAGAACGTTGTCTCGAGACGCGAGTGAGAGCTGTGGCATCTGAGGATAGAGGCTTCGACTGTGACATCGTGGTTGCGCCATCAGGCGCGGATTCTCCTGTATGATCATACTGCAAGAGGTCTCTGAATTACTTATCAGTTTGCCTATCAGGTCAAGCCGATGGAATCTGCTGTAATCTGCATGTCGACTAGCTCGTAGACAAACTCTCGATACACCAAGTGAATTATAGTGTAGTATGATGACCCAGCTTCCACTCTCACATTCTGCTATATTTTTTCATTGAAAGATTGTAGAAGTCGTGATTATCGTCAAGGCCGAAAAGTCCGTTCTAAAACTTTTGAGGTTGGAAAAGTCAGGGTGCCGCCTGGAGCTATTTTGTAACCAGTCTAAGCTTTCTTTCCGTTGATGGCAATAAGCTGAACATCGCTAATACACCCCCATGTTAGTCTGTGTACATTCCAGTCGAGAGAGGTTTATCGACGGGTATCGCATGCTTGGTAGGCTTTGTAACGAGAAGGTCTGGTATATAGGGCTGCATTTCGATAGTGATAATCTCATGTACTTACAAGACGAGATCCTGAAATAGTTAGCGAAGCTTCATGTGGGAGCCGAAAAAATTGATCATACCGCATTTGGAGGGATGGCACCAGGGAAACCACTCGCTCCTAATCAGAATGTAAGCCGACCATCATTCGCATCTGTTGTCTCACCGATTACCGTATCCGTAATCACTATTCCGGGGTCAGATTGTAGGTCACTTGGGTGAGGAGGTGTACTTACCTGGAGATGGTCAGGGTAGCCTTCTCGCCCAAGCTCATGCCCTCAGCAGAGATTGTGCCGATAATGCCCTCGTCCCAACCTGTTGCGCTCTGTTAGCCACGTACTTTCTGAGCCTTTGTAGTGCTTCTGAATTACCTTTGATGACTCTGCCTTGGCCGATCTTGGTGTCGAAGTTGCCCTTACCGACAGAGCTGTCGAATCTGTTTGAAGGTCAGCATACTGCAGCTCATTGTCGGAAGAGCTGCACAGCAATTGTCGTCAATTCAGTGCCCTCCCAACGCGTAGCAGTAATCAAACACTCCGCGTATTTTCAACTCAGGATCGCTAGCGACAGATCTCCGGCATTTTGAGATCAAATTGACCGGAAATCCACCGCCTTCGATCTCGAATTGCACGCGGTCCTTGGATTTGAAGCAAGCTTGTGTTGACGGGCAGTGAAGCGATGGTCCCGTCAAGACTTTGTTGCACATACTGCGATCCTTTGTTGTCTGGCTTGGATGCATCGTAGAGCCAGCCGGTGTACTCCATGGTAACGGTGTCGTTCTTCTTGGGGAAGTCTACGCCATTGCCGGGCGAGAGGGTTTGCTTTGAGACACCCATGATGTTGAGCAGGAATTGATTGGTATGAGATTAGGTGAGAAGTGAATGGTGTATGTGAAGAGTCAAGAGTGAAAAGATGGAGGGGGCACAAGGTGAGAATGGCGGGGGTTCGATCTGAGTGGGTCGAAGCTGAGGGGCTATTATTATACTCCGAATCGGAGCTTGAGATGGCTGACAGATGACCCCGAAAAATGTAAGACGTCTCTTAGAAATCAATTCCCATCGAGCACTCTTAAATAGCAGTCAACATTGCCCGACTCCGATTTGATCAATTCCCAGTGCGTGTGCTCGCCGGAATTCATGCATCCCCTCGTTTCTCAACATCCTCTAGCAATGCTTCACTCCGCTGCTCCTTCATCCCCTTCGGCTTCGTCTCGTCCAATCACTGCATCTACCCTGCATCACGTCGGCTGATAACGCGGATGAGGCGTAAATGGTAGCAGAAATCACCATTGGCTCGTGAATCTTTGGTATTTGAAAAGGTGCTTGAGTCCGTACACTACCAAGATAAATGCTGTGAGCCCTGAAAAGCTCACAAAACAAAATAAACCCGATAGTAGATTACGTTGTATAGCTGTGAGTATTAAGCATCATCTGAACCTACATAGAGGAACTCACGGGTCAAAGATTGGGAAGGAAAGCTTCCGCAATTTCCCCTACCCGACTAATGATTTGAAGTAGATCAAGCTTCAAACGTTTTCTCCGATACAACGACATATGCAGGTCGAGCATCAATAATCCTTCTGAATCCGTCAAGGCTCTGAATCTTCAGATCAAGGCCGCCATATACACCAGTTACCTTGGTCTTAGGCTCCACTTGGATTGTTCTCAGACCGCCTGACGACGGAGTTCCATTTGAAAAGCAATTTGTTTGCGGTGAATTTTGTCAGCTCGATTGAGAGATGTGCATTGCCATCCTTGCAGAGATTCGAAAGTTTCGTTCCAGACCTCACAACACTCTCGCAATTTGCAGCGTGTAATGCTTTCAAGGATGAAAGGAATAAAATCAATCGTCAATGGTAAAGATGCCTGAAGTGATGCACTCATGATCTTAGATATTTTTCTCTAGTTCTAAATATCCACTTCGAATGATGTCTTCAGCGCTCAATCGCTCATTCGGATCGGGATTCAACACTTGTACAAGGAACTCAATGTCTCCAGCGGGAATTCCTTTCCGGAACAACCGCTCACCCCACCAGTCATTTTCGCTTTGTAGCACTTGGTCGTTTTCCGGATCATCTGTATAGGATTGTATGGACTTCAAAGAAAAATCCCACGCGATCATATTTCGTACAGCTTTCGCTTTCTCCTCGATAGTACCTTTACAAATGAGTCATAGATTCCCGGCGATAAGAGGTCCGCACGCGCTTCGAGGAGATAGCAGTACTCATAAACTGTAAGCAAACGATAAGTTCAACGATAATGCTTAGAGACAGCTTACTACGATACCCCAAGACCAGATGTCAGTACTGTAACTCCATGGTCTACAGAAGTAAGCCTCAGGGCTCCTATAGGTGATAGAAGTTATCTCTCGACTAGACGGCGTTGTGACTGCCCCGACTGATTAATCAATTGTGACTTGGGAAGAATTTAAAGACTTACCTGCGCCACAGTCCGCTAACCTAGCAACGATAGAGCGTACATCACCTGGTGCGTCATTTTCGAAACCGTTCAAGAGAATGTTTTCCATTTTTAGATCTCAAGTTTTGTTAATGTTATATTTATAATGCAGGGGATGATATCTTCCAGAGTAAACGAGTCCCTCTCGGTGGATCGTCCAAATAGCAATTAGTACGGCTTTCATTATCCACTTGATTTCGTCCATCGTCAAAGGACGCCTGTTCCGCGCAGTCCATAATGACTTTTCGAAAGCTTGAAGTACCATCATCGCTTGAGTTGAGTTCGAATGTGGTATAAAATCGACCATTTGTCGTATGAAGGGAGATTTACTGAATCGCTTTTGCATCTGAACTTCGTGTCGGAAAAGAGGCCAGTCGAGCGACGCGTCATCGTGATAGCTCGGTCCCTTCATAACGAATTCTAGGTTTCCATCCGGTTCATCTACCGCCTTCCACACATTTGAGGCATTTCCAGAGACTTGGGCGGAGAGAGGGGAGAGTAGACGGTACTGGCGTCCTCTTTCGCCCTGAACACATGCGCCTGGTTGGGTCATTAGTGGACGGTTAATATGACAGTGCGCAGTATATGGTTTCCAGAGCTTGTGTTCGGAAACAGAGCTAGCAACTCGCTTGTGAAGCGTGAATTTTCTCATGGAGCATGTCTCTGGGCGTAAATGTTTGCGAAAGCTAAGATACTTGAGCTCAACTCCGATGCCAAGATAAATTTCTGTCCAAGAAAAAATACATTTCCACTTTTGACAAATTGGAAACCTCATTTCCATTTCTAGGAAAGCGGTTTATGAATGCAGTTTACCCGCAACTCTAACGATAATACTGACCGGGATTCCTCAGCTTCGTGTCCTCGACGACAGAAGGTGACGAAATCCTTCCACAGCTTCTGGAGCCCTAGACTGCTGCGGCATACGACAAGGTTCAGCATTGAGTTATTCGTCCTCGCTCACCTTCTGTCTCCCCCACGACGCAATCTTACCCGCCACTCGCTCTTCTCCGAAGCAAAGCGGTTGTTCGCTCAGGTATGAAAAAGCGCTTTCCGCGGCGGGTTTGGTCCTCCTGCTTCTCTAGGATTATGACCATCCTTCAATCGCGGAGACAGCTGCCGGGACGAAGTTTAGGAAACCTTTCTTTCCGACAGCCTTGTCTCCGGGCTGGCAGTAGAACAATTCAGTGATGCCAGCTCTTTTCACAGACTCGAACACTCGGTCGTAATTCAAAGCAACCTGCTCCACAGCATGACAATCATCAGAAAGTACGAATCTTCCGCCCATAGTTAAAAACGCCTTGATATAAATGAGATAATGAATGTGATGTTAAGGGAGCAGGCATACACACCTCACAGATCTCTACTTTCGGGTAGGGTTCCGTCATGCCTTTGCGAAGGGCGGACGAGTTGAGCTCCAGCAAGCCCTTGTAGTCTGCAACGAACTGCAGGTTCCTCGTAATGCGCGACCATACCCCATCCCAATGCTGAAAACTACCGTTCGGGTCTTTGCTATATAAGCGTATGAGATCAAAGTGCCCCACGACGGGCGGTCTGAGCTCTTTGAGCATTTCATACTGCGAATCGAAATAGTCCTCGAACAGCTGTTCGTCAGAGCCGCCAGATTTGTCGCGAGCATCCTCATACATAGCTTGATCAAAGTCGATCGGGATGGTGTGTACATGATGAACTGATCCTACAAACATATCGAACTCATATTTCTTCTGCAGATCTCTCACAAGCTGCAGCGTCTTTGGGCGAATCCACTCGGTTTCAAAACCAATGGGAAGAACAATCTGGTCTTTGTACTTGCTTCTCAACCTTGTGGCTTCTACGTAGAACAGGTCTGTCACTCTTGCCAGGCTCTCCGCATTGGGATGTGCATCGATCTGTGATACGTTAGCCTGGTGCTTGATAGGGAGAGGAATGTGAATACCTCTTCGGGATAAAAATCCTCAACATCGCGCGGCATGTGCTCTGTCAACGCAAAGACCTTCATTCTCTTGCTAATGGCGGTCTGTACCATTTCTTCCAGTGTCCCTTTGGCATGGCCGCAGAATTGACCACTGTGACTGTGATGAGAGAATGGCATTTCTCGGCCAGCTCTGATTGTTCTTGAAAAAGAGACGTGCGCTTCTTCAAATGATGCAAGCGTTGAGAGCAAATGAATCAGTTATTGTTCAGTCAGAGGTGCAGGAGCAACGAGTGGACTTTGATCAAATCAAGATGACTCGATTACAAGACTGGTCCCAAGTATCTCACTCCAGAATATCTGGTGAGTGAAGATGTTTTGGTGATGGATAGTTCATCTCTACGCATAATGACCTCGAGCCGTGCATGACTCAGGCAACACGGGACGCTTTTCTTATCGCTGATTCGATACTACTAGTAGGCATGATGACAGGTACATCGTGACCTCCCCCTTCAACCTTTGATCTCCACGCAACCCTCTTCATCTCTCATCGCCTGTCTCTATACTGGAGTAGCTGCTCTTGACTCTTTCATTACTTTGACTTCTAGTGTCTTGCCTGTTCTGACCATCAGACAGCTTCAATCGCTATCTATACATACATACCTTTGATTCCGTTTGGCCGAGGCTGAGATTGTACGTGATGGCGATCTCTCAACCGTCCCAGGCAAATACCACCTTTGTCGATGTCGCATCATGGACTCAAGAAGCTCTGAAGTCTCTGGATCTCAACGCGCCTGTTCGTGGTACATCTGTCGCCCTCGCGATCCCGCTAGATGATAGACCCGAAGCCGAAGGCCAACCTGGCATCAGTGCCGGCGAAGCTGTACGCTCTGGGCACGTCCTTCGCCGCAAGACAAGTAACCGCGACTCCCTCCGACATCGTGAGACTCTACTCAAGGGCAAGGAGGGATCGCGTCAGCGCAGACGTTGGGAGAATGGTTCGTGCCACCTCCTACACTCTTGCACACCCTCTCCTGAACTCAGGACACTAATCTTGCCTCCTGGGGATAGACCGACTTCTCGGCAACCCTCATGCCCAGCCCCCTCAGTCATCCGACTGGCAGATCCGTCCTACGCATCCGGTTCATAATGTCCCATACTACCTTGCCCCACTTTGGGATGCTGGCTACGCGAAGCAGAATGCTGCACGGAAAGAACGCGAACAACGGGCAAAGAACAACGATGCAGACGCAGCTGCCGCCTCTGAGACTGCTGGCAAGGTGCCTAAGGAGCTTCGCCAGAAGCTGAAGAGGTCTAAAGCTGCGAAGGGCATGCTTCAGGACCTCGAGCAAGAGGTCAGGTCTTTCGTTGAGAAGTGGGAGATCAAGTGCAAGCGAATGGAAGAGGACGGTATCATTGAGCCAGACTCGGAAGAGGAAGATGAAATAGTCTTCATTGGCCGGAATGGAGAGATGCATGATATGCCGTCCTCGCCTCGTTCTTCTGACGATATCCTTGAGCTGGAGCGAGAGAAGCTTGTCTTTGACAGTCTGGAGGGAGACCTTGGTGCTGGCTTCGGGTACGTCTTCGCTTAGACTCACTCTATACACCAACAAGAACAGGATCTAACAACTTTTAGGCGCTGGCTCGTCCACTCCCTTGGCCAATATTATGGTCTTAAAACCTTCTCCGTGACTGTTGGCCAACGCCGTGAAGCTTACGTCGCGGTCAAAGAGGTTAAATTGAAAACCGGCAGACGCAAGAGCTTCGTCAATCCTCTCCCTCGCCCTCTTTGGGCCATGGTTTAAGACCTCGCCTCGCCGCTCCACATTTCATTTCGCATCGAATTTTCTTCCTGAGACTCTTTTGGGAGTTGGCCACGCATATGCATTATTATCGGGTGTGTGTTAGATATACGAGATTTAGAAGAGCTGGCTTTGTTGTTTTGCGACGGGTGATTTTGTTCCTCTGCTTTTCGGGAGTGGGAAACAAGTACATACACTTTTTATTGCCGCTGTGCTGTGCCGTGCTTGTGCCTAGTTTCATGTCTTCTTTCGAATGAGCTGGAACACGGTGTTAGTCAAAGCCTCCTCTGCAAGACGCGCGGGCGGAGTCGATCTGCAACCTTTACGCTGAACTCACCGATAAGGACACTAAAAAGTCACGAAGCGTGGGGTGAATCAAGTAAAATACGGGCATGCTTCAGCCTCATTTTCTCGCATCTGCCCCATGATCATGATGATCAGCTCCTCGGCGCAAGCTGTCAGACACTAGGTTTGTTTTACCAGAACATCCAGTGTCTTCACGCTCGCTCAAGGCTGCTGATCAAGGTTTGGCGGTTTTAGTTCTTCATTTGAGGGGATGTTTAGTTTATGGTGTACTACTGCTTGAAAGTGAAGGTGATACCTCAAAATGACCTCAGCTAAATTGAAGTTGATAATAATATAATTGCCAGATCAAAGAACACCGTGACCAACCCAATCGGTAGCGAGAGTCAAACCCGACAATGAGAAGAACAAATCGAGGTTATGTACAAGCCCAGAACAATCCTCTTCGATCAAACCGGACGACGGTATATTTGGACTCAAGCTTCTGCCGCCACTACAATATACACGAGCATATATCAAGCATATACATTTATTGGAGCGGTTGGTCGCTCCACTTAGACTCACTGTCGGGTACCTGCCTACTATATACTATAGTGTTAGCTATTACCTGGAGATGTCATAGTGCATGAGACCTCGTCCATCACTTACCTTAGCTATCACAGGGCCAGTTCTGGCCCGTGCGGGGTTGGCCATGACCATATCTCCCTCGAGCTTGACCCCTCCAAACAACAAACTTTTCCTCAGTCTCAATCACAAAAACAACTCTGCCCAGCCCACTAATCACTCCAGTAAGTCTCAAGCCTCATGTCCCCGTTGGCCTGTGCCATAGCATCATGCACGGAACGATTGAGCGGTGTAACTAACAAACACTAGCTCCGCTTCATAAAGCTCTCTGCCCCGCCACCAACAAGACAGCTTCCAACTCCCTCTTCACCTCAACGCATTACCTCCAAGCTCAAACCACCTTCTTCTCTATTACATAATCACAATGGGTCTCAAGGCAATTCACTTCGGGGGTGGAAACATCGGCCGGTGAGTTAACACTGGCAGCACCAGCAAATCACCCCTCCATTGTCCAATTTACAGCAACTAACACTTCTCTAGTGGCTTCGTCGCCGAGTTCCTTCACAACTCTGGCTTCGAGGTTGTGTTCATCGATGTCATGGACTCGATCATTGAGGCTCTGCAGAAGACCAAGAGCTACACTGTCACCGAGATTGGTGAGGACGGCGAGCGAACTTTCACCATCGACAACTACCGGGCGATCAACTCGAAATATGAGGAGGCCAAAGTCGTCGAGGAGATTGCCACCGCCGACGTTGTCACCTGTGCTGTCGGCCCCAATATCTTGAAATTTATTGCACCAGTCATCGCGAAGGGTATCAACGCTCGCCCTACATCAAAGCCATTGGCGGTCATTGCTTGCGAGAATGCCATCGGTGCCACCGACACCCTTCGTGGCTTCATCGAGCAAGGTTATAGCGAGGATACCAAGACCAACATTCTCAACAAGGCACGCTTTGCCAATTCCGCCATCGACCGTATCGTCCCACACCAGGACCCCAACGCTGGCTTGAATGTAAAGATTGAGAAATTCTTCGAGTGGTGTGTCGAGTCGAAGCCATTTGACGGTGTCGGAACTCCAGAGATCAAGGGTGTTCACTTCGTTGGCGACCTTAAGCCCTACATTGAGCGCAAGTTGTTCACAGTCAATACTTCACACGCAACCGCTGCGTATGTCGGGAAATTAAGAGGTCTACCAACTATCGACCAGGCCATGGCCAACAAGGAGGTTCACGACATTGTCCGCGACGCTCTCAGTGAGACCGCTCACCTCATCGTCACCGCCCACGGCATCGAGAAGCAGGAACAGGCCGATTACGTTGAGAAGATCATCGCTCGTATCTCCAACCCAGCGCTCGAGGACAAGGTAGAGCGTGTCGGTCGTGCACCACTGCGAAAGCTCTCTCGAAAGGAACGTTTCATTGGACCAGCATCTCAACTCGCTGAGATGGGCGAATCTTACAAGAATCTCCTCGTGCCCATCGACGCGGCTTTCCGATTCACCAACATCGAGGGTGATGATGAGTCCGTCGAGCTTGCAAAGATCCTTAAGGAGAACGACGCGAAGGCAGTCGTCGAGAAGGTCTGCGGTCTCGAGCCAACTCACCCTCTTTTCAACGACGTCGTTGCCGTTGTTGAGAAGGTTCAGAAGTAGGTGGTGGACCTCTAATATGCTTAACATGGTCCCGAGAATGGAGGATGGCATTGGCATGATTTGATGAACATGAGTTATGATGAAAAGTTCGCGGCTTTCTGATGGAGAAACCAAGACGGTTTTGAGCCAGCCCCCACCATATAGATCTTCTACTTTTGGCAATTTATGGAACAATGAAACCCCCTCTTTCCAACTAGTGTACTGCTGATTGTGCCTCTGCTGGTCAACCATCATGATAGTGGCATCTGCTAGCGATTTTGGTTTCACATTTCTTGAAACCTTGTACCATTTTCGTGGTTACAAGCTGTGAGCATGGATAGAAATCGTACTTTCGAGTACATGGTCTTCATCTACAAGACTTCTGACAATCGTGTAGATGAAATTTTAGTGGACTATGCTCGACTTTGATTACAGACCAAAGAAATGCATTCTGTTATCTCGGACTATCGTAGTCAGGGACTGTGAAAGGGCTTCTTTCTCGAATGAAAAGTTTTGCTATGAGGAGGATCGAAAATATTGGAGTGATGGTTGAGAAAGTATCTAGATGGATAGGTTTTGGTCGAGGGAGCTTGAACGGTGATTGAGGGGTTAGGTGGGCGGCTTTGGTTTGGGAGGAAGGGCCTTGGTTGATAAGTTGAGTTAGGAACACGCGATGTAGTCGGCGCGGATTGAAGGCCCTTCTGGGGATACTACGTTGATGATGAGGGGAATGAAGAATGAAGAGGGGGTTTGCTCGTGACGTTTCTCTAGGTTTTGTTTGCTTGTCTGGGCAGAACGTTGAAGGGATTTTTTTAACTTTGATTGCCATGCTTGACTTGGTCATTGAAGATTGGAGTGTTTTATTATTGGGAATAAATTGAGAGCTCAAGTGGAGATAAATGTTGGCTTTGGTGCGGAAGATGACGGTTTGGACACCGAAACGCAAGGCTGCGAGTGAGGCTGATTAGTGATGATAAACTCTGGGCTTGAAAAGTGCCTATAAGGACTGCTATACCTCCAAGCCTCACACTTGCTCTCAGGCCTCGCTCGATCTGGCGGAATGGGATCGGCCCGTAGATCCGGATGCAGCAGCGGGTACCTTGTTTGAAGTGTTTTGGGTCCCAGACTTTTTCCGTTCCAAGGAGGTGACGTGTATTCTAGGCTGCGATTGGGGGTATTTATACATATGTTGACCATTCCTCTGCCCTCATCTACAGTTCATCATGGCTGAGCGAGCAAATTTTCCAAGACCGAGGAATGAAAGATGGCGGTGTGTTCGTTGGCATAACCCGCGTGCCTGCATCCTTTCAGATGTTAGACAGCGAACTCTTTTTTTCCCACTGCTTTTGCCCTCTTTTTCTGTCCATGGCTTTCGTCGGGTTCTAGCTTTGAGCATTATCACCATAGTTCGGATAGTCTTCGATGACGCCTTCCTTGTTGGAGGAAGCAGCTTCCAGCCCTCGAATTCCAAAATCATCATGCTGGAACGGCTGTCCTTTCTGCGTGGGGGAAAACACACGTTGAAGAATCGAAGAGCTTTTTTTCTTTGTCAGAATGCCCAATACCGTAGGGCCTTTCTTACTGCTTACCTCGACTGATTAAGAACGCGGTTCAGTCACCCCATCGTGAGACCACGAACAGGCGACGATGATAACCTTCAGAAACCTAGCAACACTTCATCTATCTCTACTCATTCTCTCAAATGTCCCTTCGCGATGGAAGTTTGACAATCCATTGTCCAGGGCCGGGCGCCAGGCAATTTACTTGATCACCGTGTCATCTCATCAGTCTTTCCTTTACCTCCTTCTTCCCGCTCTTCATCACTTTCATCTCAATTCTCTTCATTTGGATCTTATCCCTCACTTTCCGTCTTATCACGATCTAAAACGCTCAATCAGTGCACAAGGACTGCCACGTCACATGGATTACCTCACAAATCGTTGAAGCAGCAACCTGGATATCCTTTGATGGCCGTACAACTAGCCATGCAGGATCTATTGGATGTAGACGGTCAATCCGACTACCAGGTTGATGAACGCTGAAATTTGTGAGACAAAAGCCTTCTCTTCAGTCCTAGAAGATCTTGCAGTTTCATGGCGAGTGGACCCGGCTTTGATTGGATGGGAGCTCGCGGCGCGAGCCAGACCATGCATCACCTTTAGACCAATCTTCAGGATCATGGTCGACTCTTCAATTGCAAAGCCCATCGTGACTTTGGCAATCTATACTTTTACCAACGAAGGGTGGCTTCTCACAACGCCGATGAGGTTACCTCTCCATGCTGCTGCTTCAAGCTCCCCGAGCAAGACCGCTCCGCCTCACCGCGCTCCATCTTCGGCTAGCCGCGAGGCCGGTGCAGCATGAGAGAATGACATGGAACAGTCAGATTCCACGTACGCAGCTCTTCCCCAGGTTCCAGCACCTTACGCGCTTGTACTAGACACCTGAAAACCTCAGACAACACTGTCCGACAGCCCTCACGTTGATTCTCAGTCATACAGCATTCCCACTACCCGATCCTCAAGTGTTCAAGAGCGGCCCAAGCGGCTGACAGTGAAGCGATCATGGTACGCATTGGAGCTCTCACTGGTCCTACGACTGTGATTCGGATTCTTACATGTAGAAATAGGCCAACTTCCAGAATACTGCGGGCAGGTTCGAAGCCTGTTCTCCAGCCGATAGCGCTTTTGACAGTACGTCCTTCCGCGATGCAGCATGGCCAACAAGTGAAGCGTACACACCAGACGTAAGTGCTGATTCGAATCACATCATGGTTCAAGCTCATGTCCAAAGATGATTCGTTCACCTAACCTTCAAATCGACGATTATGATGAGAATGGAGAGCACGACATACTCTTCTCTCGCTCCACCGCATACACCAACTATGAGCACAATGTCGACCTACCTTCTGAAGACTTCAGCATGTTCCCTGCTTCAGGAGACCTTGAAAATTACTACAATCAGACGAGCTTTGGACAGGGCAACGACGGATTCTCAAACCACGACCCTTCAGGCCCACCCAGTCAGCCTTTTGACTTCCGCGAGTCTACAGTCGCGGACCGTCTCTTTCAGCCCAGAAATGGGTCACCTTTAGTGCAGACACCCCAGCAACTCCTACAGTCTCAAGCAGTCACCACACCCAGGCTGTTAGATCTACGCCATGCTCATTTTTACCCTGCCAGCGGAGAAGATGTCGAAGCAGGCATAGTCGACCTCACCCTAAAAATATTAGAAGGCTACATCATCCAAGAGACCACTGCAGCACAACCCATGGATGGACTGGAGGCGTTGAAGCAAGGGCTCAACGCTACCCGTACACCATCAGGTCAGCGTGGACTGTCAGCTCAAGAGGTCCAAACATTGGCCGATCAAGGCAAACCCGGCGATCCCCGCACAGACAACGGCTATATTGTCGAATGCATCACGCCTGAGCATCTTCAGACCGCACTCGACCGCTACGGGCGTCGAAACAATGGGAATTACAAGCTTGGAATCGTCCGGCCGAGATCAACTCTCACTTTTGAGGTCCTCGTGCTTTCCGGAGCGCCGAGGCAGCACACGAATCAAGCTGATACTATTGTATGGGTTTATCAGGAGTCGCCGAAATACGACGAATTCAATGGTGTGTTACACCCTGGACGATGGGCTGCCATCGCACCGAGCAACACGACAGCTGCGACCAAAACCTTTACACAAGCCATCCAAGCTCCAGCACCAAAACCGGCAGTCCCAGAGACGCACACGCTACTAGATACATCGTTGCTTCATGTAGGGCGCCCACGCGCATCTTCCTCACATTCAGGGACACCCACAGGCAGTAGCTCGTCATCAGGTCTATTCTCCGGCGGCAAAGTTGCCTCACCCCGAGTCGACAAGCAACACCGCCCACGACCCAGTTCCAGCGATAAACCGTTCAAGTGCGAAACCTGTGGGAGAGGGTTCCTCTGGAATAAGGATTTACTGCGTCACTTGCCCAAACACAATGGGAAGAAGGACTACGCCTGCCCCGCGCACAACTGTGCAAAGTCTTACACGCGCAGGGACAACATGGCCAGGCACCACGACGATGCCCATCCAGAACTGCCACCGTTGAGCCAGAAGAACTCGAATTCCCAGGCGTCGAGTGTGAGTGCGGGGTATAGGCGACGACCCTATTGATCGTTCTTGAATCTCTCGCTTTCCCTTCTGCACCGTGTTTTCGTGCACCGGCTCTCTTGATATCGCTTTCGGTTCTGTGATACACCACCTCGTCGTCGCTTCGGGTTCTCATGAAAACATTGATCTTGCTCCAAACTTGGTTTCTCCCGCACCTCGTCATTTAGGCGTCTTCGATATCTATTTCTTTTGAACTGGTTTTATGGGCGTTGTGCACGGGACACGAGATGAGGTCTAATACGCGGACCAGGATCAGGTTGGGACAGTCGGAGGATTTGGAATAATTGTCCTCCTAGATTGCTTCTCTGCACGGAGTTCTGGTCATGATAACGGCGTTCATCATCAGCGGCATACGTTGGGTACTGGTGTCTGGGTTTCTAGGTAGCATGAACTGTGCTTGAAGGTATATAAAGAGGAGAAATAGGAGTACATGCATGGAATGGACTTGATCTTGGTTTTCCTCCCTCCCGCCGTACTTGCTGTGAACGTGGTCTTTCTTTTGTTCCTGGACGCATTGTTCATCAGAATGGCAGAGTAGTCTGGCCACTGCAGCATCATCGAGATCAATCTTCGTACACGGTAGAAATTGACATTCGATAGCTAAGTCTGTGAATATCTAGTAGGAGGTACTTGGCTTTGTCAAGATGTATGAGCATACCTACTAAATATGATGCGCTTATCCGAGATGGATGATCCTCGCGGTTCCTTCCACATTCGGACCCGCATGCTGATTTGGCCCTTGCAGATGTCGAGATTGTTGCGTTTGAAGTCGGCGTAGTCATCAGAGAAGCGATCTGCTGGTCCGGGGCCAGGAGGTAGACTTTGTATTGGTGAAATGAGCTCCGTGGTTGGGGGAGCGCCGAGATCGTTGTTGTCGTGTCTATTAGTTGAAAGCTGTTGACCCTACTACTGTAGTATGATGTACCATGGGTGTCGGATGTGTCCAAGGATGTTTTGCTGCAAAACGTGTGCCGGACAGGGAATGTCCATGTGCACTCTTCATCCTTGATACCACTGTGGAGAAGACGACTGGGGATTCGAGTCTGGAACCGGTCCATTGTGCACCTTTTCACTGTTGATAATCTTGTAGCCTACTGCGAAGAGGATAGGTTGCCTTTCTGCGGTCTACCTAAGAGCCAGAAGTTGTACCATCTGCGAACGTGTTGTGCGGGGAGATTAGCATGATGGAGATTTTCGGCTCCACGTGTACCGGCATCTCTTGCTGGTGCACTTAATTTGTTGATCTACAACCAAGGCCAGAATAGATGCGGAGGAGTACATAGATTTTATTCATCGTCCCACGTCCCCACGTCGACGGAGCCTCCCGTTGGCTTGGCTGTGAACGGTTGCCCATCTGGCTCAGGTTGTGTTCATGACTCTCAGTTACGAGATCAGCACCCGGGCACAGAGCTCACAGTGGCTGTGGACAAAAATGGCTGATGGCCAATCAGCGTTAAATGGGATGAAATGGGACTTCAAGGTTGTGCGCATTGGAGATATCGCCGTGCCGATGCCTGCTTCTTCTGGTTGCCAATGACGGGTCCATGGATTGTCCCAACTTGGTCGAAAACTCGAAGACTTCTTTTTCTAGGCTTGTCGATGGCTGTGGATCACCCGTGATGAGCGAGAGGAGACTGCATGATCGGCTGTCGACACCCGCCTTTGCTTCGCGGGATTTGCAGAATACCAAGATACCAAGATGACGAAGCATTGAATTGCGCAGGTTTGACGATGGAGCTAGCCAATGATTCGATGAGAAGACTTGTACCTTGCTCCATTTTGTGGAGGGCGTCGGCTTGGATGAGATGCAGAGGAGATGGAGCTACTGTAGATAGCTGAACCTGGCAGCATGCACAAGGCACGGAGAGGCTCAGCATGGGTGGCTGGTGATAGGAGGGATCCGTATGTGTGGCACGGCGAGAGCTCAGCGCTGCAGGTGTCATTGTGCATGGCAAGTGTAATGATGGCGCTTTCGGGCAGTATTGAGCGAGCTCCATGCAGATGTCACAGCCGGACGTGGACGGCGGAGGCAGGCTGACTGGACCGACTGCGGCACCGTCATAAGTAACTTTTGGGTCCCGCGGATTGCTGCCTCATATCCCAAGGCCTTCGTCCCGCGCTCAAGGTGTGGACAGCAATGCAGGCGGAGACTAAGAGCCGGTTGAAAGATCTGCAGAAGCCGTCGAAAATGAATCGTGTAATTCCCGACAGCATGGTCCATCGGGCGTGAGGCTGTGGAGACGCGCCATGTATGCTTACCACAGCAAACAGTATAACGTATCAGGATGTCGATGGGGAATCGCTCAATCGATGGAGGGAGGAATGGCGACGCGAGGGAGGAGGATTCACTCAAAGGAAGAGAAGGTGCAACGAGTATCCATAGCCGAGGGCGTCGATTGCTGTGCAGTGCGTAGGAGATACCTCTACGTACCTTACCACAGTCAAAGATGTGTTGAGACGACCCGGGAGACTGATCAATAGCCGGCCGACGAGTGGTGAGCCCAAGAGAATGGCAAATGGCAAATGGCAAATGGCAAATGGCAAATGGCAAATAGGCCTCTGGCATTTGCCGGCCCTCCCTTTCTTTCGCGGCCCGCTGGAAACACCATGCCCAGGCTTGATGATATTATTATTACAACAAGGGACTGAACCGTGCTCGCCATCCCTCTCCGTCCTCGCCTCACGCACAAGCAGCATCTAATAATTATCGCGCCTTTGGCGTCTCTGCTGGTCGGCACACCCAAGCCCTGCCGTACCGAGTGCAGCCTTATTCCGCCAGGGGCCCTTTTCATCTCAGCCGTCGAATCGAGCGCGAGCCAGCCGGCAGCCAGGGCGCCAAGTAGAGGCCTGATTAGATTATTGCAGACAGGGACGCCGCCGGGAGCTTCGTCCATGGATCGCGCGATCAATACTATGTAATTCATGAACGCCGGATTTCGTCTCTTCCCCTCTCCAACTCCCTCTTCATCGACGCCTCCGAATCAGCACCACCCGTGCCCCAGACCCCCGACTGCAGCAGAGGCACAGCGCCCAATCCGTCCCCGCGAGTATCACAGGCCGCACACCGTCGACGCGCCGAGTCGCCTTCCATCGCCAACTGCCCGTGACCAAGACCGGAAGCATCCCTGTGCGAGATCTCCGGACTTTCTGCCCTGCCATCAGAGCTAGGGTTCACTTCCTGTCCGCTGTCTGACTGCTCCAACAACACGCCGTCCGCAAGTCTTCCCGTCCAGCTTGGCCGAGAAAGCTAGTACCGTCGGGAGCTAAACTCTACCAGCCTCAGCTGCTTCTTCTTCATCTCTCTCTGGCCCTGCTGTGTGTGAAACCCCGCACACGAAAGAGCTTGATCAAGAGCTTCGGAACCGCCTGCAGAAGCACCGAACCGGCCCTCACCACACATACAAACATACTCACCAATCTCGTCCCTCAGCCAGCTCGTGGGAGACACTGCGCGAAGTGGTCCCTTACAGCAACCTATTCCTGCTGTCTGACCTCCAATGCGGACATGAGAGGCCTCGCCCATGCGGCATCTGCTTTGCTTTGTTGAATTTCCCGCTCCTATTCTGAGCCTTGCTGGCTATTAGGCTACCGCCCCGGCGTGTGGATCGAGTTCGAAACACTGCCCGCATTGTTTTGGCCCTCGCCTCGTTGAAGCTCCATTTCGGATGGCTACGAATGGAATGTCCATGTCAGAACAGGTTGACATTTCCGCCACCAACTTCAATGGACCCATGAGCAATCAAGCAGCCTCCAATCCAAAACTACGGAAGCGCACAAAAACCGGTTGCCTGACATGCCGCAAACGGAGAATCAAGTGTGGAGAGGAGCGTCCAAGCTGCAACAATTGCTTCAAGTCCAAGCGTCATTGTGAAGGCTACAACCAACGTGTGATTTTCAAAGCTCCTCTCGGGGACTGGCCGGGAGGCCATCATGACTCTCCTGTTGGGACCTTACAATATCACAATGGTATGCTTCCACCTTCCATCGCTCAGTATCGACCTGTGCCGCCGCCAATAATCACGCACGAGGGAGGATTCACGCCTCTTCAACCACGACTCGACCAGGCGATCGCCTATGGCGAGCATGGCATCCAATACACTCCACATACTGCTGGAGTACACTATGGATTTGATTCCAATGGACACCCTCTTGCCTCACCGCACGCGCCCTTACCCCCTGTGTGGACTCCCATCACACCTCAATACTCAGGAACCATGTTCACACAGCCAAATCCCATGATTGCGACAAGTCAACAATCTCTGCTTTCTGGGATCCCGACCCCCACCCAGCAATCCTTCTCACTGAGTCCCGACGTCGAGCCAACATGGCAACGTCCACACTATGCGGATGGGCCTCCGGAATTGCCAACATCGGGTTCGTCATCTCAGCAGGACCATCTCGCAGAGATTTACACGTTACCAACTCCTGGCTCCTCGACTCAGTCGCAAGATGGCGATGGACTACGGCTTTTGCCCACTCAGCCAAATGGATCTCGGAGCTGGTGGGATTCATCGCAAACACAGAGCCCACCTCAAACCTCTGGTCCCAGCATACCCTATTCTCCATCATCAAGTAATGGATTGTCCTGGACGAGGCCCTATGCTGAAGACGTGAAGCTTGTATCACAGAATGAGAGAAGGGGTAAGTTTTGCTATTTCTTACAATCTTTCATGCCCAATATTTGCAAATTTTATGAACTTGGAATGATGGGCATTGAGATGATTCATGGACGACTGACTTTGTGTAGCCTCGCAGTCGAACTCATATACGCCACCTCTTGCTCCAGGACAGCGACCTGCGGACAATCTCGATACAAGTTTCGTCAACAGCACAGACGAATTGTTGGAGGAGGCCGCAATCGAGATTATGGACGATGACTACTTCGACGTTCAGTCGGATGAAGAGATGGATATTTCCCCAGGAGAGACGACGGCTAAACTTCAAGCCACGCAGCGGGATTTTGGAATCATCGTTGACCTTCACCGCACCAACATCAGCGATCTGAGCATGCGAAGATACGACGCCTTCATATATGCTGGTATCCTGAACACGTATCGTGCAGAATGGGTTGCAAATCCTCTCCGGAACCCGAAGACGGCTCGAGTTTTTGCCCACTTCATCTTCGCCACAGGCCCGACGCTTTCAATCTATGAGCGGAAATCCCGCAATGCTTCTACGATATTCAGCGAACACCCAGTACGAAGTCAACAACAAGGTCTTTGGACGTACAATCTTCCTATGATGGCATTGAATCATCAAGGTCTACTACATGCTATGCTGGCGTTATCGAGCTTACACATTGCAAAACTACAGAATGCATCAGTGACACCATCCTACAAACACTACGCATACGCCATAAAACGAATACACCATTGTGTGGGCAATCCGAAAAAGAAATTGCTGCCGACGACGCTTGCGGCCACTCTTCTTCTTGGGTTCTACGAGGTGATGACAGCAGATCATTTGAAGTGGACTAGCCATCTGTCTGGGGCAAAACAGCTCATCGTTGAAATACCCTTCCGTCAGATTACACGGGAAATGAGGAAGAAACGAGCGGAACAAGCTGCACAGGAGAATGAGTGGGGTCTCCACTTCCCTGACCAGGCACTCCAGGCACGGAATCCCAACCTTACATTCAAAGACTTGACGCCAGCTATTGACGAACAACTCGTGAGCACCTTGATTGGGCGCAAGATTGATTACGATGACTACGGCCACATCATCGACGCGAGTGCACATCCGCAAGCAGACAAACTGCCGCAAGATTTAGACTTGACCAAGTACGAAATGTACCAAGACCTGTTTTGGTGGTATGCAAGGCAGGATGTGTACCAAGCTATCGTTAGTGGCAACAGACTTCTGTGAGTACATGTCTCAACTCTTGAGTAAGCCGATCACTGACGACTACCTAGCCTCGACTTCTCACGGTGGTCCGATTGTCCGCCTAGGGCAAGCATGGGTCGGCCAGATGCTGTGTATGGTACTCATGACCACCTGTTCATTTTGCTTGGGCGAATTGCAGACTTCGCAGCGCGCGACCGACCAAGAAAACTGAAATGCTTTGCTGCGAATGGTGGTCAATGGAGACCGCAACCCGATCTGGTCCAGCCACTGATGCCACTTCCTCCAGCGTATCCAGGCTCGTCGCCTCAAGAGCCTCCGCAAGCTAGCCTACAAGAAGGACCATCACAAAGCCCCTGTCAAGGACCGCCACCAGTCATGCCCACATTCTACGGCATGGCTCCTATGCCTGCAACTCCACGAATGCCGGCACCTTATCAAACACTTGGCTACAGTTCGATGCCCAGCCCGCAATCTGACAAAAGTGACTGCGACCTTGCCGTCGCCACTCAATTGGCCGTTGAAGAATGGTTAGAGATCAAGTCATCGCTTAACATTTTCCGCTCGCATTTTGGACCACTATACCAACCATTGAATCCAGGCGAATTCCCACCAATTGACACGCCTTTTGGACCTGCTATTGTGTACCGATCTCACGACATTGCAAATCTATGGGCATTGTTTTATATGGCTCATATCATCGCGCTGCGATCGCACCCTCACATGCCACCTGCGGCGATGGTGGCTGCAGGAATACAAGCAAAGCAGACTGCTGAGTTCGCGCAAACCATAGGAAGAATAGCTGGCGGTATTGTACCGACCACGTTTGGTCAGGAATTAAATCCTGGTCTCGGCGCTGCTCTCTGCGAAATGGCGATGCCCCTTTTCTTCGCCGGCGTGCAGTATCAGGACGATGCCCAGCGACACTGGCTCGTTTCCAGTCTCCGAAATATCGACTCGCGAACTGGATGGTCTTCTGTTGGCATGATTGCGCAGGGTTGTGAGACTAGCTGGGTGAAAGCTTTCGAGGCTGGAAGGGGAGCCCCCTGGAAGAGGATGAAAGAAGAGTGGCATGTGGATATGAGAACTTCCGTGAATGACAACAGGGTTGGAAGAGACAGGCCCAGTACGATGAGAGATGGGAAGGGGCCTCTGGAAGAGGCGGATTTGACGGACAGGAGGTGGGCTAGCAAGAACCCGGCGACCAGACTTCACTGGGCTATGGGTGTCCTTAGTGTGGAAGAGGACGAAAGTTTTATTGCAAGCCCTTGACTCTACCATCTTGGATCTCCGCTTGACAATTCACGACCGCTCACGACTCTCATCTTCGGTCGGCATTCGGATGGGGAAAGCAACGGGTCGGTCGCTACGGTTTTTTGGGGAATGCATTTTGAAATCGGCATGATATCCACAGTATCCTAGATCAACGTATTTTCTTCCCAACTTCTGGTTGTATATTAGTTACGAGGTGGGAAGGACGAGGAAGATTTGGGCTGTAGGTATGGTAGTAACTATTCCTTGTCATTAGTAGTGGCGAGAGTCTTCACCCCCGCCGACGTTTCCTTTCGTCAGCGATTGAGAAATGGAGGAATTGACTAGATATTTCTCACTCCCTTTATCGCGGCAGGAGCGAAGCATGGCACGTCCGCCAGACCTGGCAGACGAGGAAGTTTCGGGTGGATCGTACATGCGTGACTTGACTGATTCCCTGAAGACTGTGCGCCGATGCGACACTGCTTCTTTCCTCTTTCTCTACTGAGGATGCGGCTTCGGGCAAAGGTGGAGTAGAGTTGAGTAGACTTTAAAGGAATTCGAGAAAAGACAACAACACTCGAGAGTGCGCTTAGTCGAATTAGGATGTGAGGCATGACGAGTATAGAACTTCTACTACACACCTGAATGCCCTCTTCAATAGTAGATAGCTTGAAAGGGGAGCCCATGGCCATAGAATCGAGCCCAATGCTCCAACTCTCGTCTCTACTACTTCAAGACCTGGTATCCAGTTCCCAAAACTAAAATCAACACACAAACCTTTCCCAACAATACACCGAAACCCCCCGTTCAGAATTCCATCCCGAGCAATCTTCTCTCTAGAGAAACAAACACCTCCTCGCTATGTGTTTATTTGATAAAACCCTCTGAGAAGGAATCCTCCCCATCCCATCCCATCCCCATCCTCCTCCATCACTCAAACCCTTCCTCTCAAAACCCTCCACTCCATCTCCCCATCCTCCTCCTAAATCACAACCTCACCTACACCCATCCAAACCCTCACCCAGCCACATCGCCTCCCCTCCCCTCGCCTCGCCTCGCATGGGGGTCACACACACACCCACCCCCCAAGCAAAAAAAAAAAACCCCCCCCATCCCACGCCCTGACCCGCGCGAATGCGTCAAGAAAAAAAATCCCAGAAACCAGGCTCTGGGGTACGTACCCGTCCCTGAGGTCCTGTCAACCCAGACGCCATCATAATCGCAATCGCCAGCGCGCTACAACGGGAATCATTAGGCCACCCATTTGTTTGTGGATTGAAATACTGGTACCCGATATATTAGTATAGTCGAGAACCTTAACGCGATATCGGGGCACGTTGGGTGGCGCGTGACATCATCGTTACCATTGAAGATAGAGGGAAGGACGAGATTGGGTGACCTGAGGAAGAAATTGGAAGGATTGGTCGGGTGATTCAAGTCTGCGCAGAGTGGTTTGAGAGATGACGACAAACAAGAATATATGCATTGTAAATAATAAAAACTATCCCATCGCGCCTTTGCCGTATCCAGAGTCTTATCCATCATCAATGTCGCCTAATTTTTAACATGCATAGTGTATGTACACTCTCGACATGTCCTCTCAAGGGTGCACGTGCGCAAAAGGACAACCAGGAGATCCTTAGTTCAAAAAGCATCCGATCCAATCAAGACCAGTGGGTATAGAGAAAGAAAACTCGGAAGCGAGCAACAGAAAAGGTATGGACCGCTATTCCCGCCCGATGTGCTTCCGTCCGCCCCGAGAAAATCTCCCACCCATCAATCATCACGGTGTATGATACACGGGGAGGAAACAAAAGCAGAAGAAGATAGCGTGCACTTCGTATCATAAAACTTCGGAATCCAAATCCTGCACCGGCCCATGGATGGAAATGAAAAGAGCACCAACATTGCGACGGTAAAGAATCAAAGCGAGAGCTCAGAAAATAAATGAGAAGAGTAGATGTGATGTATGTGGATCAAAGCCGTATCAAGACCTGGGTGTATTCTGAGACGACCCCAACATCTCGATACACTTATTGAGCAGTTTGCTCGCCTCATGCAGCAGTTCCCATCTTGTCTTGGAGAAGGTATCGCGCATGAGAATGAGCAAACCGAGACAGGCGTTCCGATTCTGCATCCTTTGAAGATCGTCCGGAGCACGCACACCACCCACTCTCCGGAGAAAGCCCTGCATGTCGTTGAAGACTTCCTCTTGCGAAGACAGGGTGTACATTGGCTTGATCGGGCCATCCAAAGCGAAACCGTAGGACCATACAATGAGGGTGGCAAAGTACAGGACCCAGGGCCTGTTCAGGAGAAAGTCGTCGCGAGCAGTGTATGCAAACTCCGTCTTGCCCATGTTATTGGTCGTGGCATCATCTGGGATGAGAACCATGGAGAGGAATCTCAAAGCGTAGAATGTGGCATCTCGTGCCCGGGCTGTTGGAGCCCAAGCTTCCTTCATTCGCCGCTGCGCTCCGTTGTAGTCTTGTGGAGTGATACTACGACCTAGCAAGCGGCTGGCCCCGGCGAAGATTTGGCAGTCTACGATATCGACGTGCATTGCCATATGAGCCAGGTGATGTAGCACTGTTCTGCTTTCGAAAACATTCTCGTCGTCGGCTTTTATGGTGTGATGGAATACTTGGTTGTTGACGACTCCGTTCTCAGTCTTATTCAAGGATTCATCGAGATCGATCTTCCAGAAGTCAAAAGCACGCGTAAGAGAGCCTCTCCACTTGTCTCTGCCACCCAAAGCTTGGGTGACCCCAAGTGAGCTTACTTGCAAATCCCGTTGATTCATGTGCCATGATACGCTGAGTAGACCGGCCATCAGAATGGTGCGACCAAATGAATTCGTTCGCACTGGCTGCCCATTCAGTGTCTTTTTCAAGCCGTCCAAGAAAGTGGCTGGCTTAATGCCGTTCGAGTGTAGGTTTTGCTCCACTCTACCAACTTCGGCACTGCTCGTGGCATTCCAAAGCGCCTCATCACAAGGAAGTGGAAGACGCATCTCATGGGCGACCATGACGGCAGAGTGACCAAACATAGTCGCGTGTATTGAGTCCATCACGAAAGCGGCGAAGGCTGCTCGCCTTGTGGCTTCATTTGTTATCCACTGATTCCACCACTCATCCGGTGAGTATTGGTTCGTAGAACCAGTTGCGCTCATGGCACCATTGATCGAGCCCTGTCGGCTACTGCCGAGGCTGATATCGGTTCCACTCGGCGGCGAGTCAATGGAGGACCTGCCAATTAGTGAGCTCCCACGACGCATCAGTGTGAGAGTGGTCGCGTGGTGGATGTGGGCACGTTCGTGCAATGGCCGTGTGGAGTACATCTTCTCGAAAATCTCTAGCAATAGCAACGCCTGGAATACCCAGAGTTTTGCTGGAGGCCGGAAATCAGCATCCATGAAAATCTCCCATCGCAAGTGCCACGCGAGGAATGCAGAGAGCTCAGCACAGCTTTGCGTGACCTCGTAGCCATGGCTCTTCTCCAGGCAGGATGCACCTAAAGTAATGATGACAAGAAGAAGAAGCTCCGGACAGCTATTCGCAGCGAAAGTAGGCTTGTGTAAGATGGGCATCTGCGGGTGGAAGTGCATCCAGTATGATGCAACATAGGTTTGCATCATGTGGAGACTGAGTACGTGACGGTTGTCGTCGCGATTGCCGTCCAGCAGCTCCTCTCTCTTTTTGACAGGGGCGTGTGCGGTGTCATTGAATCTGGTGTCGATGAGATCTAAAATCAGTTGCCGTCGGTCTTCGGACAGATCAACCTGCTGCACCGAATCAATAATGCTGGTGACTGCCATCGGCCTTTGAGGTGGCATTGATTGCGAAGAGTAGCCATTCACCATAGGATCATGAGTGAAGTATGGTGCTTGGAGACTGTAATTGGCATTGGGCATAGCAGCTGCGCCTGGCGGAGGACCAGCGTATGTGCCCATGGGCGAGGCAACATGGCCGAAATTGGAGTCGTTGAACAACCAAGCAGCAAAGTCGTCCGCCATGGTGAAGGGAGAACGACTATAACCTTCTCCGCCGAACATTGGAATGGCATAAGTTGGGGTCATGCCATCCATAAACGAGCTTTCCGAAACTTGGTTCATTCTCATCTCGGCGCCAGAAGCGGGGTCAGGGACTGAAGACGGATAGCTAGTCGGCCCCTCCGAATTAGAAGGAGGCTGATTCATGGTAGAATATGCAGGTTGTGGAAGGGCTGTAAGTGGGGGGAAGTTTTGATGCGGTTGATATTGGCCAGGCGCTGGAGACTGGCTGGGATGGCTGCGTGCTGCAAATTGAGGCTGCGTTGGCGTCCCGGGCCCGTACGGAGAGTATGGCTTTGCATAATTGCCCTCGCGTAGATATTGAGGCTGGCCACCCTGCTGCTGCTGCTGTTGTGCATATGGCGCGGAGAATGTTGCTGATCTAGGCGGTCCGTTCTGTTCAATCGATCGGTAATTCTCATCACTCTTGGCTCGTCCAACTTGCCCAGAATGATGTGGTTCTGAGGGAGTGTGTGTATTAGGATCAAGGGGCGTATTGTTCTCTGACCTCAGGGTCGCGCTGGTAGCATTCATATTTATCGGGGATTGAAGAGGGTAGTTTCTTTCCGGTCCCTGTTGTTGCTGCTGCTGCTGCTGCTGCTGCTGCTGTTGCTGCTGAGGTCCTGAATACGTAGTGGCTCCAGGATACGGCGAATCGCCAGTTCTGACGGTGGGGGACTGCGGGATTTGCTTTTTGGCTTGAGCCTGCATTGCGGCTGTTACTATAGGGTTGAGATTTTGCATGAAATTCTCTTTTCGCAACAGTTGTGACCCTCTCGCGGTGTGTCGCTCCTTGTGTCGCGCGCATAGGTCCTGTCGGACGAAGGATCGGTGGCAGTCGGGGAAGTCGCAGTTGTATATCTGCTTTGGATTGTCTATGTGGCAGTTAGCGACTGATTTGCGTCTTTTGTGTGCCGGATCTCCTCTTTCTCACTGCTGTCTAAGAAGACTTCCTGCTGATAGTCGCGTCTTCTAGACCGAGTTGCAAAGTGAACCAACCTCTACATGACCGACGCAGCAGAAACGTTCACGAAGCCTCACGCTGTATTATATCCAAAAGTAGGAAACGGATACACATACGGTTCAACTGGTGCCGGTATAGGTGCTCCGCTCTGGAGTAACTCTTCCCACAACCCTCGTGTGGACACTCGAACTTTTTGTCCAGACCCTTCCGACTTCTCCTGCGCTTCTTTGAATTTCCAACACCGCCGTTGTCCTGGTCGTCGCCCTGTTCATCGTCGCCATTGTCGACCTCGCGAGTCCGTCTGCGACCACGCGACTCGTCCTGGCCCGGCGAGGCTGAAGTGTTTGACTGTTGCTCCATATCTGGGCGTCCTTGAGCCATGCGTGATGAGAATTGGTCTGTCCCGACACCAAAGTCCGAGTGGAGAGCAGGCATAGACTGAACAGCAGTCATGGCATGCGGTTCGCGTTGGTGAAGCTTTGCCTCTGGTGAAGGCGACTGCGCTTTGGACAATTGACGTCGGCGTGGGGAAACGGGGTCTCTTGCGCGGAGAGTAGTAAGCGCCTCAGGAAGCCAATGCTGGATCCTGGAGAAGTTGTCCCACGGAGGGATGGCTCGAGAGTCGTGCTTGTATATCTAGGAGGGGAGCGTTCGGGCTTCGGCGGGCATTCTATCGCCTCTCGAGCCGCCACAGCCTAGCCTAATACAGTAGGGCGAAGAAGGAGATTTCGGCACTGGCGTGTGGCTCCAACAGCTGCAGACACGGACAGCGGGGGAGCAAGGCGTGAATTACGAGTAGAGCGGTCTCAAACAGGCGCGGGAATCTGTAGGACAGAGAAAGGCAGATACTGGGTGGGGACTGGCGAGCAGGTAAGTACTGTTCTATGACCAGGTGCAGTTCGGGGAGAAAGCAACTACTAACACGACTCCCTGGCCGCAATAGCTGCTGGGCGGCTGACTTGGTTTTGATTTTCGCGGCCGGGACTGGCGTCTGGAGAATAACGGTCAATTAAAAGGGACGCGAGGGAACTCGACGACGATCTAGATTGCGGAAGTGGAGGCCGGAAAGACTTCCTCAGCGTCACCAAGGCACGATATATTCATCGATGCTCTGAGCCTGGTCGTGCCGGGGGCATCGACCTGATAGCACTCGCATCCATCACCACGGCCTTTCTCGAACCCGGAGAATCACGAAACGCAGATTAGATGGCGAGACATGTCTTCCTCAGACAGCACGTGAGGTCGCATCCCAGGCCTCTGGAGCCGAATTTGCCGCCCAAGTCATTATCGATGGTAATTAGTGATGCGCCTGTGTAGATGGCGCCCTGACCACTAGTACTTTTGCCGCAGTGAAGCAAATCCACACCGGCCAGACCAACAGCAACCAAGCAACCAAGCAACCACTCACGGCCGACCACTCCTCCAGTCGTGTGCCTCTGCCGCCCGGGACAGGACTGTACACAGTACGAAGGCTTGAGCCAGACTGGGTTCATCCGTCTCTTCATCTCCATGCTGGTCGTCTGGTGGCCGCTGCTGCTGCCTGCTAGATGATAGCCATGCCGCCATGGCCTCTGCTCACTTGCTCTCTGCGGCTAGTTCCTCCTACCTCAGCGCCGGAAGCAACCGTGCTGTGGTGAACCGTGCTGTGGTAGTCGGCGAGGAAACCTGGCACGGTGGTTGGCACGATATCTAGGGATGCTGGAGGTGAACTGTGCCCTGGGCAAGAATGGCAATTCGAGATGTGAGTGACGAAGCAGAGAGGCTGCATTTGCACCCTGGACAAGCCACTAGATTCCCCACATAACCTTGAAGATGAACCCGGGACCCGCATGAAGCTATCAGAGTATCGAAGTAGTGTATTCTGAGCAGAGCGTGGGGGGATGGTCATAGTCGAGGCGTCCGAGTGCGTGGGGGCTTCGACATGTCACGTCGCGCCCTTTCGTCCCTCCTCTACTCGCTGACACCAAAGTCGCGCGTCTTTCCTCGACAGAGCCGAGGCGAAGAATAGGCATTCCTATGACAAGGGCCTACGGACTGCAGTTGAGGTGCGCGATGTACGCCCGATGATTAGGCCGTGTCTTGCCGATGACAGCTGCCCGAGACCTTTTGCCCGTCTCCGTCTCCGTCTCCGTCTCCGTCTCCGTCTCCGTCTCCGTCTCCGTCTCCGTCTCCGTCTCCGTTTCCGCCTCCGAGGAGTTGAGGAGTTCAGTTGGACACGGAGTGGCAGGCCTTCTGCAGACAACGTCAGACAAACGTGGGGAAAAGCTCCTAGACAACGGCTGTATCCCTCAGTGGCTTGGAGCACTGATCCGCGCCATTTTGATCATGAGGACGCCATGTCCTGCAGCATGCTTCGTCTCGCTGCACCCTCCATCCACTCACCGGCGTCGCCACGTTGACTTAATCGGCCTTGTCTTGCAGAGTGACACCGTACTGTCCATGCAGGTCAGACGCTCTGCTTGCAAAATCTTCCAAGGCTGCGTTCTCCTCGACCAATTTTCCAAAACCGTTCAGGATTGTCCGTGTTTGGATCGATGTCGACAAGTGTCTGGGGACTTTCGGAATAGCGATTGTCAGGCATTCATCGTTACCGATATCCATGTTGAGCATAGGAAGGCTACTAGGTTACATTCGTATTCGTTGAATCCACCCATCGCAGACATTCTGTTGGCCGGCTCGCGTTGTCATAAAAAAAAACCTCAATTCGCGAATCACGACCAAGGAAATACCGTCCGTCTAATAGGCGAAGGAACGAATCAAAGGACATCGAGTTGACCGTGAAGACTCCCCGCTTCACGAGACTTTCCTTTTCATGGTTTCTCCTACATGATCTCGCATGCATCCATCATCTTGCATCAGTTTTCCCTGGACGATCACTTTCAGCCTCGATATCCCACGTCGGCGTCTAGCTGCGGGTAGGGAAAACATCTCACAGCTCAATTCTGACGAACGACCACTAAAAATGCTTTGACTGGCGAAAGGAACCATCATCGCATCATCCTCGGGCCATGGAACGGCCCTCTCGTGCGCGCAATTTCCCTCCCGCAGATGTTGGAACCAAGAGCCCAACATGTAGCCTGCAGCCTACCCTCGCACTTCATCCCGCCACGAGACAATGGGCGCTCGTACTGCTGACTACTTGCTGATTCGCTGTCGGTCCAGAGCTCTGGCCTGACCTCATTCGGCGCAAGCTGCACGAATCCCTTCCCCAATCTTCCCAACAATACCAGAATCTATCAGGACCCTGGGCCGAACTGGGGTTCCTGCAGCATACACAGTAGGCAAGCGAAAATGAACGCCAATAACAATGAGTTGGCGCGACTCCTGGCCGAAGATGTGCCTCCAGCCTTGGAGCCAATCTATAATCATAAGGCAAAACGCAACTCGTTCATTGGATCCGTCTTGTACATCAATGCCGCGCGGAATGGCTTTGTGTCACACTTTAACATTATCGAGACCCACCCGTGGTTGCGGCACGACGGAGCTTCGAGAAGCGCTAGAAAGCTCATTGCATCTGGAAACTCCACTTCAACGCGACTGTGTATCGTGAGCACGCGGATTTCGGAGCTGAGTTACAAATGGGCCTAGCTGATTATAGATCACCGCAGGGAGTAGCATGAGGTGAAACTTAGCCTCGCGGTACTCGGACTTTCGATATTTCAATTTCGATTTCAAGACTTCGACCATCATCGTCCACTCATGACCAAACACATGCGCGCAAGGCCAAGGTTAATCTCAATACTAATTCTTCAGAGAATCAATCTCACCGAGTTAAACCGAATCGATGCCCAGGAATTATTCCGCTGAATGGCTATTTTCCAGGCCCATTGTTCTGCGAAATATGCAGCAGTAAAATTATTTCTTAGGGTAGGCGCGTCGTCCCAGGCTGTGCGTTTTCAACCACAATTGAAATATCTCCTTCACCTGTGGCTTAGGTGTCCTAAAGCTTTACCAACACTGGGAAAGAAGGAAATCATAATAATCGCCAGCTCCTACGATCCAGTACTTTTCGACTTGGCCACACCTTCCATATGTGGCTCCCGGTTCTGTCGCTCTGCGGTCTAGATGATTTGGATGAGTATCCAGACCATGTTCTTATCCGTTGGCTCTCTGATACTTCAGGATGCACACGGCCACTAAAACCCAATCCAATATCCTGGCATTTCGTCGTCCTCGCCCTCTTTTTTTTACCTTTCGGAATCTGATTCGCACTTGGTACGATCGAACCTCGTATTGAAAATTCCAGACGTTCTGTGTTTCTTCTGAAATCGCCTAATGCTATGTATTCCCTCCTTTGATTGATGCGGTCGTGTGTATCGTGGCGATCTCGCCGATGTAGATTTCCCGTGAGCGTCATTCCCTCCAACGGGGGAATCAATACCACGGATATTATTCAAGATAAGCCTGTGTTATTAAAGGAGCGACTGAAGACGAGACATCAGCTTGGTCAACTATATGCCTTCAGAATTTGGACTCTGAACTTGGAGTGCCGTTCTACTGTATTCTGGTGACTGCTCGGGATCACATTTATTTGGTGATTTGTGGAAATATCGATGGCTAGTTGAGGGGGTAGAGTCATGTAATTACCTGAGGTAAGTCTGTAGTATGGGCTTACTATTATCGGTAGCATTGGCGCTGGTCACGAGTGTCGCGGTTTCTCATCTTTGTTTGTTTCAGGGTGGAGGGTGTCAGACTGATGTGAATGTGATTGAGCGAACGAACTTTTTGCCCTGTGTATAAGTGCTCCAGCTGCGGCCCTCTACAATACAGCTTTAAAAACATACGAAGAATTTGCTCGAGAATGGTGTTTGTCGGTCTTGCTTACGCTGAAATGTGAAGTTTTGGCTTTGGAAGGGCATTTGATGGGGGTGTGACATGGTCGGGGACATGATATCTGATCTTCGAAGGGTTACCGACGATATCTACTGGGTAAGAGAAGATTGGTGTCCGTCTGTGGTTTTCGTTTGTGCTCACCGCGTACTGAGTAATTCTGTGCTCTGAGAAGTGCTTGTTCCGTGGCGCAGATTGGAGAATTATAACTCGGAAATGATTTGCTCAATTTGTGGCGACGGTGGGAGATATATGGCCAGAGTGTTGTCTGTACCAATGTAGGCTTATTTCATCGAAAGCTAGATGCGAGAAGGGACTAGAAACGCCGAATCTGACGTGGGTTGAGGTGTGTAAGGACAAGATGTCGAGAGAGGTTGCAATCTATTTTGGTCGAAGGAGTTGGACGAGAAGACGTAGCAAGGTAAGCGAGAGATGCTACGAGGAGGTCAGCAGATTACACTCAAGAACTCCTTGGTCCATTGAAATACAAGCATTCTCTTTCCGCTTACTGGCAGCTTTTTCTTTCGTGCACCCGAAATCGAACACAGACCTCGCTCATTTTGGCACTACATTAATCAACACAGTCCGAACATCACTCATGAACCGGCCCCATGGCTTGGTGGATAATGAAACTCGACCGTCCACTAAGCCCACACTCAACACTCGGCTGCCTGGTGGATACTGAAACTCGAACGTCCACCAAGCGCGCTACTGGCCACCGATGGTTCTCCCGAACGACGGGACATTCCGAAGTAAAATGCCTCCTGTGGTGGTTTCATAACCCTACGCTTCCGCAGTGTGGGGTGAACTTTTGCTCCTCTCTCGTGTTTTGAATGTGTATTTTCATTTTTGGAAGCCCTAGAAGCAAGAGTAAATCAACAGGGCGGATACGTGTCGTACTATACTCGATTTGAGAATTTCCCGTCTGCTCTGGAGGTGTCCTTTCTCTTTACTGACTTACGCTGAGAATAGAGAAATGCCTGTGCGTGGAAACTAGGCGCCAGAAACTGATAGATGTGAAGCTGCGAATCCGGGATGACGCTTGGGGTGATATTCCTGGAGGGCAATGAAGTGTGACGGTCTCCAGCACCATCAGTCTTGAAGAAGTCCATCTCCATTTGAGCCAGTCGGTCATGGTCAATGTTGCCGGGAACTGAACTTTATCGGTTGGCCAGGACAAGGCAGTCTGACAATCTTTTTTGGCTCCCATGCCGATATTAATACCCACTGAAGATACCGTTGGCATTCAAGTGTCACCACCCGAGTTTGGTTGCCACGGCTGATGGTTTGTGTTTCCATTGTCGCTGGGACCCTATCGATATCAGTGTCCAGATGAAGATGTTGTGTGAAGTAATCGTGACTTCCCATAACAACCTGAAGAGACCACTCGACCTCAACTCATCAACTCAACATCAACGCTCTCTTTTCTACTCCGCGCTCCACACTGCTTTCACTGTCTTCTTTGAACTAGACTCCACGCGTACACTCGTTCGAATTGTCAAAATGCTCGCTTCCCTCCTTGTCGTGGCCTCCATGGTCGTTGGCGGCTTCGTCACGGCCGAATACCAGCCTACAGTCGTCAATCAGGGCGAGATCAAGCAATGTGGTGCTCAACAGTACTATGACCAAGCAGTAAGAACACGATCCGCCACCCACTCACCTCTCATCCATCCTCTCTCATCCTCACTCACCGCACGCGAAGACTAATCACTCCCTTCTTAGTACAACTGCTACGATGGACTTCTCTGCCCCATCTACGACAGCTTCCCTTACAGCCGCTGCGATGAGGGCTGCTACTCTTCCGTCCTCGCTAAGTAGGTCTTGATCTCGTCTCTTCCAACGTGACACCACGCTGTCCTTCTTCGCTGCATTTGCTAACATCCTCATCAGCTGCGTCGATAACAAAATCGTGAATTTCCAGCAATTGACCAAGCCATTCAAACTTCTTGCCTACAACCCCACCAAGCTCATCGTCGGTACTGTCGAGGCTTGCGGCCAAGAGTTCCACATCAAAGAAGGCGGCGCCTGTTCCTACTGCCCAGCCCAAGTCGGCACCTCCTGCCCTCCTGGCAAGGAAACCGTCTTGCTTCCTGGTGCTGGCATGGTATGGCAGCAGTCTTTGCTTGTAGTTTACTCAACGCTGATACATATCTAGGACACTTTGGTGCCTGGAGGCCAGCGCTACTACCTGAACAAATATACTGGTGCGCTCAAGTTCACCCAGGCCCATAGTGCACAAGTGGTGAACGCCACCTTCGGTTCCTTTCAGGCCCTAGATGGCGGCGCTCTCACGGCGGGCAGTGACCCAATCTTTGTTACCTGCCCTTCTCAGAATTACAAGATCTATGCACGACACGGTGATGCAGGCCTCACCGGAGACTGCTTCAACATCAACCTCCTGACTGTACCGTGGGAGGGCACCGGTGCGGCTGCATGGCAATATATCTAGACACTAGAGGTGGCAATGTAAAGGCTGTACATGAAGGATATGTGTCGATGATGGGTGGTTGGACGGTCGGCTGATGGAGGTCGAGCGAGTGAAGCCGAGCTGAGATTGCTGCCGACACTTTGCTGACAAAGTCTTGTTCTCATATTTCCCAAAGCATTCAAGTTGCTCTGTGCTCTTTTAATGATTGCTTTTTCTTGCAGTGTCACAACTGCTTTCGTTCTCGCGCCATCTGCATGTCCCTGTTCTCTACCTGCCCCTGGATCAAAATTTGGATCAGCAACGATGCCGGGTTCGTAAAGCACGGAAAAGTTGCGAGTCGTCAAGGCAGATACTCGACCATGTATGGTGGCTCCTTTGTCTGGTGTGGTGCAAGCCCGTATTGATGTGGGACACAGTTCAGATAGGGGGATAGGAGAGGAAGAGGAGAGAGCAGCAAAGTCGGATGGTGAGTCGGGCCTTCTGGCGACCCTGGATTCACAGCTACAGACGGTTCACGGGCTGTTTGAGCCGGGACGAGCCATAGCGCTTTGAGTGCTTGTTGGAGTCCGCGTGGCGCTCTCTCACAGTCGAGTCTCGTCAGCGGGGTAATTCACCCTAATAACAACGGTCGCTATAGACGACAGAGCGCGACAGAGGACTATGCGTGACTTAAGACTTTCACATGGAGAGTATAACTAATTCACAGCGTGACAGTCATAGTGCTGACAAGAGGAGCAACTTGAATATCCTGGGGCGCTCCGAGATTGGACTTCCCCTGGGCCAAGAAGCTTCAGGATTCTTGGCAATCGTTTTTGTGGAGAGGGAACGCGTAACGACAAGGGCGCTCAGTTGTCAGTGGGAAATCCGAAATAGCCTGGCTCGCTGGTAATTTCGATTGCGCTTGATCTAGGCGAGACAGTCTGTTCCAGGGCGGGGGAAACTGGCAGGCGCCTGTCCTCGGTCGTGCCAGCTGTTCACGATCAGCCGAGTTCACTGATAATAATAAGAATAAGTATAATAATGATGATGATAAATGATTCAGCGAGATGCCGTCGGACGATGTCATGATGGATTGCTCCAGCAGGGCGTGGTGTGGCTGACGGCGATCAGCGCTGGCTTACACGGTATACGGAGTACTAGACAGTATACGGAGTACTAGACAGTATACGGAGTACTAGGTGCCTTAGTAGTGGCTCATCTCACGCGAGCACATGCCTGGTTGGACAGGGTTCGTCTGCGCGTCGACCACATCCGTCCACTGCAGTCCCGATTCACCCGGGAAGTGGATCTGATGTGTTGCATCGCTGCCAGACTCCCGCTCAGATCACATCCACTCTGCCACCCTCTCACCTCGAATCCAATTACCGCCCAACACCTCTCCTCTTCCCTCCTCTTCACCACTTCGCCCACCCACCTCCACCGACTCCCATTCTTGGTGTATATCCTGCCCTTCCAGGAACCCCCAACTCCATTACGTTGATTCCTTCGTTTGTACGCTGTCATTAAATATCCCGGAGCTGGACAAATTCTATGCATAGAGAGGCGCACACGACCCCGACGTTACCGTCACCGAAACAGAACTGAGCGCCCTCCCACAGACCAGACACCATGGCATCTCTCAATATCACACTCCCAATCGAGGAACCACAATGGAATTCGAAACCGGCCTGGAAACTGCCTGGTTGGGCCGAACCTTTGGTATGTTGACCAGGACTTCAACCTCCACGGAACAAACCGACTCCTTCCCGCACAACCATGTTCTAACCACTATACCTGCATAGATTGTTGTAACCATACTTTTTGGAGCAATGCACTTTACGCGGCGGCGCAATTACTCCATCTTTGGTCGGCGGAAAACCTCATACAACTCAGTTCTCGATGACCCGGACTCGGATATTTCTGCTCGCTCCTCTGACGAACTCCTCCAATACGACCCACAGTACGATGGAGACTCTAACGAATACCTCGGCGTGACAGCGACACTCCCAAAGACGAGGCGGATATGTTGCTTCACTCTCCACACCCCGAACACCTCCCGCTTCCGAGACAATTTCTTCTCACGAGTCCTTCAAAAATACCCTTTTCTAATAGAAATGTTCTACTGGGTCATCAACTACGCTTTCTACCGCATGACATCCTTGACCTCGCAACGAATATTTGGTGAAACAAACATCTGGGAGGTGGCGCAGGGCCATGGCATTGCCGTTCTTCAATTCGAGCAGTTCAGCTGGCTGAGCTTTTTGTTCCCTATAAGAGAGAGGAGTGTGCAGCAATGGTTCATGCATGGGCATCAGGACTTCCTTACAGTTCTGAATCGCACATACGCCCTGATTCACATCCCAGGCACAGTCGGGTGAGCCTCCTAGCTCTTCTCACAGCTTCAGCTTACATGCTAACACTCGCATAGCTCCATGGCATGGTACTACTACGCCGCTCCTTCACACGCAACCTTCTCCATCTTCCGCCGGACAATGACTCTGACGAATTTCCTTGCCTTCATGACATTCATCTTATACCCCTGCATGCCACCGCGTTTGCTGCCGAAAGATTACGGCTTCCTCGACTCCGTTCGCCATGACAATGCGCAATCCGTGTGGCAGAGCGGAAAATACGTCAACACCCTAGCCGCCATGCCTTCCATGCACTTTGGCTACTCCTTCTGCATCGGCGTGACGCTCCTCTGGCACTCGACCATTTTCCGCAACGGCAAACACCTCGAAGCGGGCGAGTACAAGAAATCAAAATTCATGATGGCGTTTTGCGTATTGCTGGGATTCGGATATCCAGCACTTATATTGACGACGATTGTTGCGACGGCGAATCATTACTGGCTCGATGCGCTTGTGGCTACGTGCTTTGTGCTCATCGCTTTTGCTTTTAACAAGGTCTTCTATGCGTTCTTACCGCTGGAAGATTGGTTGCTTTGGGTGCTGAGGGCGGAGAAACCGGTGCCCAGTACGGGAGAACGGTATAGAGCTGGGCGCAAATAAAAGGGTACGGTTTAAATGTCATTTGTAAAGGATCATGGCCCCGGCGTTTCGCGATATACCATGGCCTCTGGATTTGATTTTTTGGGAGGGACTACTCCATGCGTGGAAAACCTGAGCGATGAACTGATATAGTAATTGAACCTCCCTATCCTCTTCTTTTGGTCTGACCCAGCCGTGTCTTTGTGCAGGCTGTGAGGTGAGTCGCGGTGATGAAGGTGAAGATGAAATGGAAGATGAAGTGAGGTTGGAAGAAGCCGTTCATGTTTCCGAAGGTACATGGTCTGAGCTCGAGCAGAGGGACGAAGCAGGAGCTACTAATAGCCTCTGGGCACTGTTTGTTTTGACACTGCAGGAGCATTTTCTCACATTCTGCAATGAACATGCTTCAACTGGCCGCGAGACGATTGCTGATGCTACATTCAACTTATATCCGCTCCCTGATCGATCATCACCTACCTTACACAAGGAACCACCAAGAACATAGTACTGTCTTACCCTTACGCTTTACACGTGGTAAGCATATTTCCTTGGAATCTTCAGAAGCAGGTCTAACCACCTGTGGCAGCAGACTTTTGCATTGACCGCTGTCACAGGCCGCGCGGTGATGGCAATCATCAGTTCCGTCGTCATGACTGTGAGCTCGCCTCCTACGTAGGAACCACGAAGGTCGCCGGTTTCTGGCTTCTCGCCCAAAACAAGTTGATACAATGCTTGAAGCTGATTACCGCCATTCTTCATGCAAGCAAAATCGCGAGAGGCAACCCGATGTGGGCCAAGTGGAGTCTTCGATCATGGTTGGCATCCTTCGCCCAACTAGGGTTCTCTACGCCTTTTCCACGACTCCGATATCCCTCTGCGCCATCGCAATCTGGTCTGCGGTCCTGTCCATGTTGGTGGATTGTCGCTGGCCTTGCTTACTCTACAGCTCGCCAACATGATGAGCTCGGAATGACGATGGTGGTGCAAGGCTCAGCCTCCCCTCACATTAACCAATCACCAACTTGTCACACACACGATCTGACGACAACGGAATCTCACAGGTTAAGCATAAAATTTGTGCGACATGGACCACGCTTCCAAGATCTTCAAGCGAAAGCGGCACATGTATCGGAATCTCAAAACGTCGGTATCGAAGCCTCCATCGGAGCCGCGTGAAGAGGGATGTCGCCCAGTTCACGCATGCCACCCGAGGGCTATAATTGGTCCACGAAAAGGCGACCTTACAACCCTTACTTTGCTCTTCTCGGGCTGTCAAGCGATTTAAAAGTTATTGGGTAGGAAAGAGGTTTTGCAGAGGTGTGGCGTCAAGGTTATCTGCACTCAGACATCTTTACCCGAGCAGCGGTTTCTCCATCAGGTAAGTGCTCCAAGCGTCTAGCCTCGCGTCTCGCACTTTTGCCGTCCCTTGCTGCGCGCCGCTATCTACGCCGCTGATGGATCTGTTTGATGAAGAATTTATATCATGGCGATGTCTTTATGACTTAGATGTACTTCCATGTGATCTCATACTTCTCTCTTTTTCGAAGTTGTTTTCATCCGGCATTTCGCAGTTTCTGTACATTGGGCAGGCACCATGGGCAATCTTTCTTCGCATGAAACTGTTGAGACTTTGAGGGAATACAAGGACCCGTACAACTTTGAGAGTTATGATGATTGGGTTGCTTCGATCTCCAACGATGGTAAGTATGGCGCTTCGGAACGCAGAAATAATGACTGACATTTGTGCACGCAGAACAATTTCTACAAAAATGGCATCGATTAGTTTTACGAAGACTCGAACTAGCTGACAACAACGCCTTCTCCCGGGTTTTCGAGAGCGTCGGCCGAGAAAAGGGTGAGATGGGATGTGAGACTGTTCAGAAGTCGCATCACAGCAAAGCGTTTTTTTAATTCGTAACCTATAGATTGGAGCGAACAAACGTTTATCAAGTTCTTCGTCAACACAACTCGACGACTTCACACGACACCGCCAGAGGCAAAGGCTTTTTACAACCTCTTACTGCGGCTAGGCTCATACCCGTACATTTCCGATCCATCTCCAGGCCGTCAAGTTCGGCTAGATTTTCTAACGTTCAAATGTGGACTCATGGCTCTTTCCGGACGACTGACAGGAACAACGCCAATAGCCTCTGGTTTCAAATTCGGCGGCACAGCAGGTCGAAAACGTCGACGAATTCTCTTCTTAGCGTTGCAGGAAGATGTCACGGAAATATTGATGCCTGAAGCTGAAATAACGGGACCGAGAACAGAACAAGACGATGAGGATCTCATCGATGTGATCAAACTCTTCGAGACTTATAGATGGGAAGGACCAAATCCTTGTCTTATGTATCAGGGTCCTTTGATCCCACATCGGACTGCATTTCGATCTTCTCATTCGGTGCCAAGAGGGATGGTTGGGGTGGAGAAGATACGGCAGTTGTTGAAAAGACTGTTGATGGTCAAGCTATGGGCTTTTGGTATCGATCTCGAGACATCGACCGTGCAAGCACTGGACTGGACAGGGGTCATTGATGCAGTCGTCGCATCTGGTGGGATCGATCCTTTGACACCTCATGGCTACGTACGTTGGCCCGAGTTCAACAGAGCGTTCTCCTCTATCGTGAGTTTTCCAACAATTCACCAAATCCACGCAATGAAACCTAACAAAACCACCAGCCACGAGCCTCCGAGTCCCTGGGGCCCCTCTTCAAATCCTTCATTTCATCAGACCCGACCACAGCCCTCCACACCACCGCCACAACCCAGAAATTAAACGCATTCATATCTCACCACCTAACCAACCCGCCCGGCACAATACTAACCCTCCCACTCCTCGCCCAAATCCTAAGCTCCACATGGTCAAACTCGCTCTACACCACGCCTCCACTCAACCCGCTCTCCCTCGCCACCCACAAAGTAGAATACTCCGGTCCCCTCTCCACCTTCGAATCCTTCCTCTCCCGACTTCCCCCTTCCACACGCACCCGCCGCCAAGCCCTCATCATGCTCGAAGGGACAACCCTGACGACCAACGAACCATTCACAGGCGGCATCTATCTCAACAACAATCTCGACGAGTTCACGACCAGTTTCGTCTTCCAGGTGAGACCGGTCAACCGGTCTTTTGCCGCTGATCGGGAGCCGGGGGAGCCGGAGCATGCGGAGCGGATGAGGTGGAGGGAGAAGGGGGTTTTGGAGACGGTGGTGAGGACTTGCTATGGGGAGGCGAGGGAGGCTGGGTTGATGTTGCGCATGGGTGCTGGGAGGGATTTTGGGACGCTGAGGTGGGAGTGTGAGAGGGAGGGGTGTGGGGCTGGGATTGGGAGGGAGGAGTTTTGTGTCGCTGGTGTGGAGTATATCTCTTTTGGGAGGGGAGGTGGGGAGACTTTGTAGAGATGGAATGGAGGAATAGATGGATGTATGGATGGATACATTTGACCGACATGATCAAAACCAAAGCATAAGTATTCAAGGTTTCCATCTAGCCCCAATCCAGGATCTTAACATACCTCACCCCAACCCTATCCAACCCAACCCAATCCAATCAATAAACAACCCTCTCCTCAACCCATTCCTCCACCCCATCCCCCTTCACCCCCTCCACCCTCCTCAAAAACTCCCACCCCTCAGCACACCCCGCAAGAACCCTCGACCCAAGCCGATCCTCCCACTCCACACTAACCCTCCTCACCCGCTCCATGCCCAGAAACCAGCCCAAAACACCCTCATACTCCTCCACATGCCCGTCCACCAAAAACGTCAACTCCACCCTCTCCAACTTGGCCGCGTCCCGGAGAAAAGTGTCGTAAATCCACTCGCTCAGCGATGCGATCCAAGGTTCCAACAAAAGGAGGGTATCGCCGTCCCCTGCGCCGACGAAAGCGGGGTGGAGGTGCAAGTTTGGCGATAGGGCGCATTCGAGGTGGAGGGTTTGCATTTGGGATTTGTAGCACTGGGGGATTGCTGTGAAGCGTGGGTACTCGTGTTCTTCCGCCCACTGGACCTTCTCGGTCACGCCGATGTATTCGAGGGGGTCTTGGATGGCGAGTTGGAGGGAGATGATTTGGGGGAATTGGGGGCGTGGAGGGGATGGAGGAGAAGCGGAGGGGGAGGGGGAGGGGGTGGTGTTCCCTCGTCGAGTCTTCTCGTGCATGTGCTGTAATTCGTGGTTGAATCTTTTGCTGAGGAGACGGGATGGGGGAGGTGCGATGCCGATGGTGCCGCGGAGGCGGTCCATGTTGGTTGTGTAGAGATCGAAGGGGTCTTCTAGAGAGAGGAGGGCTGCGTAGATGATATTCCTCACTTCGGCTGGGAGCCTGAAGAAGGGCGACATTTCCGCTCTGGGTACGTGGAGAGAGGTCTCTGCGGGGGAAGTGTCGGGTTTCGATGGCGTGGATGCTTCGTTTGTATTCCGGGTGTCGGCGATAGACATCGTGGCGATGGTGTGGTTACCAGACATGTTTGTAGTTGGGCGAGTAGCTCTGTTGAACGGGGAATTCGGATTATATGTTAACATAAGGAATGACAGCAAGATAGGACAAAATGTTGGCGAAGAGGTGGGTGTTATTCATGACAATATCAAAGCGAGGCATAACATCCCGTCGAGAACAAAAGTCTGTCAAGCCGCGCTCTCCACGAGGACGTTGCCGCCAAAGCGAGCAAAGAAGGAGCGGTTCCGGACACTCTAGAGTCTGTTAGCATTGTGAACTCAACATAAACACTGGTCATGGCAACATCAAATACAAGAGCTTAATATTCATCGATCTGACCTTGCGATTTCTCCTGCGAAAAAAAGGTCGATTTGATTTGGCCAACGTCTCCTCCACCTTGTAACCGACTCTTTCCACGCCTACACACCGGGTTCAGTGATGGTGACCTCGAGTTTTGTGCTCAACGGTTTCGTCCAGAGATCTACCGAGCTTGACTATTTGTGCAAGATAATCCCAAAACTCTGGTTTGAAATTTCGAGTCAGCCAAGGATACAATCAGCGCGCCTCGTACAAACTTACCAACGGCCCGACCGCAAATGCTAATAACCGCATCTCACACCAAAACGCCCTCGCCAACGCTCACTGACCAAGTCTGGATGCCGCGCAACATTATCTATTTCCTCACCGCCATGCCTGCTAGTACACATAAATGTAGAATACTGGTATACGCTATGCCTGTTCCCTGGAATACCTGCTTGACACCCTATGCTCGGCAAACACTTCGAGTGGTATTCCACCTAAGATTCAGATCGCAATGATCCGACCTCAATATCCACCCCATGCCCGCTCTTATCAATGCACAATTCTCATCAAATCTTCCTCTTCTCAAATCATATCACGTCATTTTTCAGTGTACATTAAGCCGACACACTCAACCAGCAAACCTAAACCTCGTTGCCTCCAGTCTTCCCAGTCCATCACGTGGTGCAACATTCCTCCTTCGGTAAGAATTGGTAAAGTCTTGCAGTATCGTGCGAATCTGTCGGACCTCGCCGTTCTCGATGCGTCTAAGAATTGATTAGCTTAGTGCTCTCCACCAGTTTCAAAGTGATGACTCACTGCGTAATGTTCCTCAACACTTTATCCTCCTCACCACCAGCCAAAGTGCCTGGAGGGACCATCTTCAGTGTAGTCCTCACCCACTCAGCGGTCTCCTGAGGTAACAACTGAAAAAGTCCAAGAATGACACCACTCGCGTCGGGGTAGCAGTCTTGAGGAAACGAGAACATCATCCCTGAGAGCAATCTCTGCGTCAATGCTTCTCCGTTCTCCATAACCAATCTCTTGACACTGTCTCTGATCTCCGGCGGGTTGATACGATGTTGTTGGTCGAAAGAAGAGTATGGTGAGTCCTGTCCGCCATAGCCAAGAAAATCGCGGAGGAAATGTAAGGTAGCCATTAACGGTTCTTCTTTCAGGACGACGAGAACACTTGAAGCAGCATTCAAAATGCTTGACATAATGGCTGACGGGATAGCTTTGTGAGAGTGGTAGAGGAGCACATCTTGCGAAAGGCGGAAGAAGTCTTCAATCAGATCGGGAAGTTCTTCCGGGGGCACATCGTTCAGCGCACGCAGAAAAGTTGTCGCCTGCTGCTCATAGAAAGCGTACACAGCGGCAGGATAACTTGGGTCAACACCCTCAGCACCGTCATAGAACTCGCGGACGATGGAGTCTGTGGCCCACAGGAAGCATCCTTGTTTCGAGGTTGCAAACCCTTCGCTCAGCTTCTGTGCCAATTGAGGAATCAGAGGCGCAATGGATGCGCGATAGGACATAACCATGTACCGCCAGCATCGACAGACACGCTCAAGAATTGGCGTGAAGTCGTTGAATTTGGTCGCGAGCTCAGCTAGGTACGGGAAAATTTCCTGGCAGTATTTGACTGCGGGATGATCGTCTGGAGGCTCGATATAAGGCTGAACCCATTGGATGAAGATGGTAAGTAGTCCGATCTTGTCGCAAAGATCCAGCTTCTGATCTTTCTCTGTTGCGACGTGTGCCAGCGCTACAACGCGCTCTATTAGCGGGTTGCAGTACGCTTTCATTGCGTCATACAGCTGGTTTACTGGTTGTTTCGCGAGAACGGCTGCGACTCCTTCGGTGATTTCTTCCTGACTGGCGACAGTCAGTTTGTCAATTACCGATGCGTAGAATTGCTGTAGCTGCGGAGCTTGGTCTTTCAACAAATCGGCGCAATCGGTGCAGAAGAACTTGAAAGACATTGCAGCAGCCTGAAGAATTTCTTTAGAGGGATGGTTGAAAGCAGCGATGATGAAGCTGAGCTGAGATTCGAGCGTTTCGGGATGCTTAGCAGTCCATTCGGTGTATCGTCCCAGTACCATAACCGCCTGAAACCGCAACTTCTCGTGATCAGGAATCTGCAATAGTAGTGGAATAAGAGCTGGAAGCATGACATTCTCGGTCGGTGGTACTTCACGGCCCATGGCCCGCAGACTGAAAAGCGGAGCCTCAAGCTTTTGCCAGTGAGGGACAACATTGCCATGCACTTGTGGCCCGTAGGTCTTGACCCATGATTCGATCAAGTGCGCGGGCTTCTTCAAGCACTCGGTGGCCCCGAGGACTTCACAGCAGTCCTTGAGAACGTCACCCATTTGATGACGGAATTCGCGGAATTTATCTTCAGCTTCCCGGTCGCCCTCGAACAGATCTTCGTTCCCATCCTCCGGCGTTGGGAACTCAAGTTGCTTGACCATGACATCCACCAGTCTCAAGTAGACGTCCGATAACTGCGCTCGGGCTGCGTCATACTTCTGAAGCGTGAGGTATTGCTTCAGCTCGTACCAGAAATTGAAGGTATGACGGATGGAATCCTTCTCCTTATCCAGTGCTGCCGTCTCCAGAATAGCTTCCACCAGCGGTTTGAGTTGCACTGGCTCTCTTGCGATCAACAGCACCCAGCTATCGCCTGCTTCCGCGAAAAGTCGAGCGACACCGTTGAAAATTTCCGGGTCCTCCTCCTCCGCGGCCTTTGCGATCCTAGGCCGCAAGTCCATGACGTGTGTAGACAGCTGTTGAATGACCGGCAGGTTTTCGTCGACGTCCCTGGTTTCCCGTATCATTGTGCAAAGGCAGTCTACAGCCGAGTCGAAGGACTCGGGCGCATCCAGCGCATGGACGAGGACTTGGAAGATGGGCGACGCAAGGATATCTGCGACAGGAACTTCTCGAGTCCACGACTGTAGACAGTCCATGACTTGAGGATTCTGAGCAGCCTCGACTGTAAAAATATCAGCTCTGACTAGACATGAGTTTGTGAATCATACCTGAGGAAACGCCATACTGGGATAGCAGCGCTATGACTTGCTTCGCGTTGTCGCTCAAAAGTTCTTTGGTCCTGACGTATAACTCATCTTCCTATTGATTACAATACAGATTAGATCGGAATCGAAAGTGGAGAAGTTGCCGATTGACTCCAAAAAGCGATGTCGGCGGGTCGTGCGTGCGAGGGCGAGGAACGTACAGAGAGGTTGAATTTGCGTCCTTCGGTAACTTCTTCGGGCAGAATTTTGAGGAACTCCAGGAGACATGCAATGCCAGTTTGATCGCTCCCAGTGGTCGCCATAACATCGCCAAGAACATTCTTCCAAGTCGTTATTTGAATGGCAAGTTGAGCCACACATATGCATAGCTGTGTCCGTATTGGCTTCGGGCCGGCGCGATATTGCTTCAGCAGAGTGAGAACCGATCCTTGAAGCTGGAGGATAGCTTGCTCTGGGAGTTGGTGAAGGTCGTAGACGATCTGAATCTGTCAGGCTGTACTTGTACATTTCTGCCGCTTGCTCTACCTTTCCTTTCAACGTCGTAGCTGCGAACATCTTCGACTGATCGTTCATCCCCTCCATCGTTTGCAGAATAGCAAAGGACAAGTTCCAGGACGCGGGCTGCCAACCTTGTTAGCTAAATTTATGCCATTTCTCCCTCGCAACGCACCGTCTTTTGAAATTTGTCTAGAAACTGAACTGCCTCTTCCTTCGACGATCTATCCACGCTGCCCTGCATAGTCTCTACAGCAGCCAAAACCTTGTCCAGGTCCTGCTGGACGGCGGCGCCGTTTGTGGCCATGTCGCTCGTCTTTCGTTGTCTGCTAAAAGATAGCGGGCGGCGGAGGGGTTGATAGTGGTTGTATGAGTTACAGCGACGGAGGGACCATAGATGGGAGTGATAGCTGTTTGTTCCTATCTGAAGAGAGGTTGGAATATGGCTGCGCAGTGGTGAGTGGATAGTGGTGAGGATTCTTTCAAAGTTATTTGCGTTGATGAACTGTGACAGCCCGAGTCGTGATCGTTTTCCGCTGCCTTTGCCTTCCCTGCCACAAATTCCACTCCTCTCACCACCAAGTCTCCGCTCCGGTAAGACCACTGAGAAAAGCTCATTGCGCGCATCGTCCTCGACAACCCCGCCTTCACCTACTACTTACCCGGAGAGACCATTTTGTGACAGAGAGTCGATTGAGGTACGTACACTCCATTGCCTTCACTCTTGGTTCAAACAGTCGCGTCCAAGGCGCTACAAGGAAATGTCTGTTATTCAATAAACATCTACCAACCACAAATTGCGCACCGAGTCGCATAACACGAATACGGACAAGAACGAGCTGGAAGATAGACTAGGGACGGAGGATTTTGACATCAGTCGCGGTCGAGGAGGGAAGAAAACGCCAGAGGGAGTAAAAGTTGACACACGAGAACACTACTGACATCCTCGCCTCAGCTTATCTCACCCAAACCTCACACACCTCTCACACAATGGCCGGTAGACACCACGGCGGCGGTGGACGCGGCAAAGTCCTCCTTCCACCTATCAACTTCATCTTCCGTCTCCTACAACAACGATCACCAGTCTCCATATGGCTCTTCGAGCAGCTCGGAATCAGGATAGAAGGAAAAATTCGGGTACGGAAATCTCACCTGACCGAGAATCTGGCAACTGACATGTAATACAGGGGTTTGACGAGTTCATGAACCTGGTGGTGGACGAAGCAGTTGAGGTCAAGCTCGCGACAAAGACAGCCGAGGAGTCGAGGAGACATCTTGGACAGATTCTACTCAAGGGAGATAACGTGTCATTGATTCAGATGTTAGACATCTGAGCTTGTTAAACGGATTACAGATGTCATCGGCGCATAGGAAAGGGCATGTGCTGGCACGAAGAATCTAACGTAAGAGGCACGACATGCTGGATAAGGATACGATTGTTGGAGTCAAGCGAGCAGTCAACTCAGAAGATTTCGCGATTCTTGAGGGAGTACGCGACGATCTGCTCGGTCATTGTCTCAATACACTTCCATCTCCCAAGATCAGCGCATCGACTTGCTGATCTGTCTCGTCCATGGGCACGGTTTGACCGACTGGCAAAATTTGCTCATTCAGCGCTAGGCCGACTAGAGCTTGTTAGCTGAATGTCATGAAACCTTTCGAAGCAAAATCACTCCTCTGATGCTTATATTGCTCACCTCTCATAGGCACCCTTTCCCTTTTCGAGAATTGTTTGCATCTCTCAAAGAAACAGTCGTAAAATCCCATCCCCCTCCCTATCCTTCCCAGATTTCTATCAAAACCTAAACCAGGCGTGATGATTAAATCCAATTCATCTTCCCTGCTCCCATCTCCGACATTCAAACCTTCACTCCTTCCAAACCCACCAAAACAATTTTTCCTCCCTTTCAGACTGTCTTCAGAGGGCGTAGGTATACCCCACGAATCCAATTGGAGACTTTCATAGTCGGATAGAGAGTGGAGTTCGAGCATATCCATGATTTGACTCGGTTTAGCTGCTTGGTCTGAGATTGGGGTTGCACGTTTATAACAATAAGGAATAAAAACTCTTTTCCCGGTTTTGAGGGCATCTCCTACGAGTAAGGATGTTTGGACTTCGGCGGTCGGCATGGAGAGGTATATACTTATGTTTCGGGCGGAGGTGTATTCGGGAAGCGCGAGGAGGGCAGTGAGGATTTTGTTGGCTGGCGTGGGTTAAGTTGATATATAGCAGATCAGTTGTGGACGGCACTACGTACTTTGATGTGTAACGCTTTCATTGGGGATCGAGGCGAGGATCTTCTTGAGATGTTTTCGTAGTTCTCGTTTTGCCAGACGCGTTGTCGACATGATTGGGCTGGGATATGTCAGCTTCGTTTTTTTGCATTCAATATATATTCCAAATGAGTCTTTTTCTTGCGAGGTCTTCTGTGGGGATGAAATCTTGAGAGGAAAATCATAAAGCTTTTCTACCCATTTTTTAGTAATTGGAGATTACACACCATACACACCTTTTCCTGAAGCCCTGCTCGCTTCAGTCCCAAGTATGAACTTCTTATTTTTCAAACGCCAATTTCAAGCTCGTGTTAGATCGAGTCGGTGCTCCTTGACGCCAGATGTAACAATAGCCAATGGAAAATGATGCGCAGACTATTCTTTTTCGGACTTGAAGACCCGGAGTCAAATGATCGTTACACGGCGAGCGAGAGTCACTAAAGTGTCGAGATCTTTGTGGGGATGAACGTCGTCTGGCAGGTATGAGAAGTTCAAGCTTGCAAGGCTGGTTTCTTGAATTTACCACAAGTTGTCGCCGTCCAACCAATCACTGAAGATGGTCACTGACTAACAAGACAAGGTCGATATACAAGTAGCATGAAGGCTTCAAAATCGACCGCAATTTATTCTGGAGGTAGATTTGCGCGTATAGCATGTGACATCGAGGTCGTCCCTGATCCCCATCCCTGTCTTCGCGATGTCCCTGGCAAAAACAAACACCACACTCCCTTGCATCGATCCTCAGAACGATGATTGGCCTCACGCTGTTATCGATTGCCTCACTGGCCCTCACTCAATCCGACTCCATCGTCGGGACTTGGTCGACAAAATCAAACAGCACCTTCACCGGTCCAGTAAGTCTTTCGCGCCCTGTCCAAGCACGAAACCACCGTTCTGACATCGTCCAGGGCTTCTACGATGTCGCGAAAGACACTCTGATCGAGCCGGCGCATCCTGGCATCTCCTACTCGTTTACAGATGATGGATACTATGAGGAAGCATACTACCGCGCCATCGCGAACCGTATGTATGCCCCTATACAGGACAGGAAACTAGCAAAATACTGATTGTTCTTCAGCTGTGGATCCGGCGTGTCCTAAAGGAATCATGCAATGGCAGCATGGAAGATATGAGAAGCTCGAGAACGGGTCATTGGCTCTGACACCCATAGCTGAGGACGGGCGACAGCTCACTTCGGATCCTTGCAACTACGACAGCTCTCTATACTCGAAGTACAAGCAACCCGAGTTATTCAAGGTAAGCGAATTGGCATAATATAGACTCTGGATCGACATCATCCATGTTCTTGAAAGCTCAATTGAAGCCGTGCTCGAGTCGAGCTTCTTCAACCATCTTGCTAACTTTTGTAGAAGTACGAACAGATAGTTGACCCCTACCATAACGTCCAGCGACTCAACCTCTACCGATTTGATGGCTCCCCTATTCCTGTGATGTACCTCGCCTACAGACCACCTCAGATGGTCCCTACAGCTGCCCTGCACGCTGCTGCAACAGCATCAGCCAAGTCCGGAGCAAAAGAGAGGCTGAAGAGAGCACTGGGACAACATATGGAAGGGCCCGAAGCCACAAACGCATGGATCGACACCCAGCGCTTGTGGTGCTTCGGCCTTGGTGTGGGTACCATGGGCATAGGAGGTGTTCTGATGTATCTGAGCTAAATGCTGCAAGAGGAATTTAATGAGGGAAAAGGATAACACGTGTTCGAATATTCATATACACGGCAGGACCGACAGCATAGCATACACAAGAGGAACGGCAATTCTGATAATGATACCACGGGGCAGGCGTTCACGGCATACTGAATGACGAGAATAACAACTTTGCATAGATCAATCTGTAATCTGTACGATATACCCAGATACTTTTCACATCACAAGAAAATGTTCTTAATTATGATAAATCATGGACATCTGACTCCGTGGTAGAAAGGCCACATGATTCGGGCACGATTGGGTTCGACAGCCAGCTCTCCTTGAGAAAATGCGACCCCGACAAAGAAAGTGGAAAGAATGTCAAAACAAATCAAGCTTTGCTCGTCAGAAAGCGACGACATCATCAGGTCGGCAGCGCATCAAGTTACCTTGTTCAGTTCTCCACCACACCACACCGCACCACCCTACTTCAAGTACTCTTCCCATCATAATCTTTCCTCTTCAAACTATCGACATCAACCCCATCTAGACTCCTCACATTCAACCCAACCGTATCGCCCATTTGAGCGACGAAGGAGTTGCCGCACGTCGGGCAAAAAGAATGATTTACAATCTTCTTGTTGAAGAAATAAGGGGTCAGCGACGTGGGACCGCCTGGAAGGATGTCAGAGGAGGCATGGATGGGTGAGGAAGGAGGATGAGAATGACCTTTGATCCAGTCTATACTAGCTGCAGGGACGAAGACCAGTAGAGACCCATTTTTGACACAGATGGAGCAGTTGCAGTTTAGCACTGTTGTTTTTGGGTCTTCTAGCGGTGGGGAGATGGGAACTTTGTATGTGTTTGCACCGCAGTGGCAGGAGCCGGAGTAGGTTTGTGAGAGCTTAGGAGTTTGTTCTGGGTCTGAGGCCATGTTAGAGAGAATATTTGGTGCGGAGTCAACCTTGGTCGATGAAAGAGAGGAGAGGATGAATAGATCAAAAACTCCTAAGAACGAGGATTCCGAAATTTTGTAGATAGCTACGCCCTGCTTGCATTCTGACCATGTTCACCAGGCGTTCCGTCAGCGTCTCACAACAGTAATTCATGCAAGCAAACTTCCTCCACACCTGTAGATGTCCTCATCTTGGCTGGGATATATACCGCTTATTCTCTTGGCTCCTGGACACCCCGCGTTGTTGCTGAATGTTTCTGCAGCCACATTTCTAGCCGATACCTTTCAGACGCGTTGATTTGACGCGTGGATGCACGGTGTCAGCTGAGATGCTAATATGCTTATCCCATCCTTGTTTTTGCTTGGATTTCGGCTTGGTTATACGACAGGATAGAAAAGGAAAGTGAGGTGAGGAGGGAGATATCTCGATTTGAATTTTAAGGAGTGGGAGGTTGCCAGAGTTTCTCAATCGATACTTATTTTAGCCTCGGTGTCTCCTCGGGACTCACTCCTGACGTCTCTGTAAATTGCAGCCCCCCCGCCCTTCTCCAGCAGATTCATCTCTTTTCATCGATATTGTGATTGTTTCTTCCATTCCCCCCCTATCTGAGTCTGCCTGTCTGTGCCTCAGTACTCAGCGCGAATCGGGGTCATGCTGAACTTTCAGTGTGCGACGACGATAAAAACGTTGTCGAGGACGACCTGTGAATTCAAAAGCTGGCTCATTTCATCAAAGTGCTCAGGCGTGTCGATACAGTCTATGCAAAGGGTAGGAACGTAACAAGTCCGGCGGAGTCATTCGATGCATCGAGAGAAATCTGCCAAAGATTCGTGGGTGTTGCTGGTGAAAAATGCCATCCCACCCCACAAACTCGTCAAGGCACGGAGTGGGACATTATCACAACAGGAAGAGAATCCATCTCTATAGGTCTGATATATCTATTTCTGTACTCCTGGTGTGTGCCATCATTCCCGTTCGAGTCCTTGGGCGGTCGTCCCGAATTGGATAATATTTTTGTTCCTCGACATCGGATCAGGTGTCTTGGGGTCATCGAAGGCTCGTATGGTAGTACAGCCAGGCATTTTGAGCATATTTACTTCTGCTCCACATGTCAAAGCGAAATCGGAAATGTATAAAGGACTGATTTGCTGGCATTCTAGGAAAACGTGTGCGTTGGCACAAGCCGCCGTCTCTGTTGGTTTCAGATCCTCAGTCCATAGAAAAGAAGCTATAGACTTTTGTATCTTATACCTTCAGAGTCGCGAGTGATTGTGATGGCCATATATGCCTCTATTCGCGCGGTTCGAATGAGTCAAACCGAGTAGATGAACTTGTCTCGCTTTGTGTTGCTCAACCCCAAGGGACCATCGCTTGGATGATATCAAAGCTGGTTACACCGTCAGTATTGCATGTTCTGCGCATCTTGCTTGCTTGAATACTGCGAAACCATTTTCCACGTCGTGTCTGATCTTGAAGCACATCTCTTTTCTTATTTTTGTTGTATTTGAACTTGCGACCGCGCTGCTTTTACATATCTTGTGACCTGGCACATCGCTTACAACACTATCACCCGGCCAAAGACATCAACAATCATGTCGTTGATATCTATACCTTTCATGGTAGTACACCGCTAGGTAACGGACAATCCCCTTGGCCGAGCCACTCCACGACTTCATCGATATTCACTCAGAGGACAAGAAATCGAGCGGAAAAATGAGAACGCCGCAGGAAGGCCGGAAAGGAGCTAGCACAAAAGTCGTCACCAGTTATTCATATTCAACTTCACGTCAAGCTTGTAACGAGCCCGTCAAAGAAGTCTATACTCAGTCAGTAAGAAGTCAAAGGGCTGGGAATCTAGGCGAGGCACATACCTAGACTTTTTGCCCCAAGGGCTTCAAGAGACAGTTTTTGCGCCAGACCTGTCTTTCGGGTCTCCTCGTCTCGGCGATAGGAGGGTCTGCCTACCTGGTGCCTAGAACTGATGAGCTTCAAGAGTCCACTCACTTTCAAACACCGCTAAGACTTTTCAGCTGCCCGTTGCAGACCGCCCCTTCGAAACGCCCGCCCAAGCCGTCAACACAATACGTCCATCCGAGTAGCCGATCCCAGCCATCTATCCAACCAGTCCTTCTCGGTGTTTGGCGATATCGAGCTTTAAGCGACCAGTTTGCCGTAGGACTAATCTGTCGAGCGAAGATTGGGCTTTCAGGTCTTCAAGTCCATTGTTATCGCGGTTCTCCACTCGTATTCGAATCAATCTACAAACACATTAGCCGCAGTCAAGAGCTTGGAGACGGAAGTGGTTGCGTACCTTTGATGCGACGATGTCAAGCTTCAAGTGACCAGTTTGCCGTAGGACTAATTTGTCGAGCGAAGACTGGGCTTTCATATCTCCGTGTCCATTATTGTCGAGCAGGCGTCCCATCTTCGGAAGAGGTTTATCCCAAACCCAAGTTCACGCAGAACCGAAGATGTCTCGTAAAATATTCTCGACTTGCTGGCTAAAAATCAGTCATCTAGGGTTGCCAAACCTAGATGCCGACTCTAATCAGCAAGCCGAGAACAAAAGAATCCAGTTTCCAATTTCCTGGAGTTCATGTTAGTACTGGTCGGCAGAATGATCAAGACCGTTCAGAAGATACATACCATCGCGTATAGCGTGACGAGCCCCGACAAGCTGGCCGGAAAGCTGCAGACTGACCAGGAGTAACTGAAGGGCCAGCGCAAAAAAACCTAGGAGTGCCAATCCTGAAGGTTGAATCAATCCGACGAGCCAATAGTACCAAGTTCGAGAGTGGCCCGTAGACCAATGGTGAGTACTCGGTTTACGAGAGTGCAATGGTTGTTGATTGTTTTGATGTTTCTGTTGTGTTAAGCTGCCGGAGTCTGAATTGAAGAACATCCGGCTGGCCAACATGTGCCTGGAAGGTGGTCCAGGTAGCCAGTGGTGGGTTTTAGTTTTTTTGAGATTCAATTTTTTTGTGAGTGTTTTAGCGTTGCTTTATGGCAAGGTGGTTCTTGATGTACTGCCCGTAGGTCTTGTGTACATTGCAGCGGTATGGCAGGCCACTGTTGTTGCGTTTTCATTGTTTCCAACATCATTTGCATCATCTTGTCGTTGTCGCATGCTTTTGGACCACTTGAAGGCATTACTTGATTTGACGAGTAGCAATGTTGCCGCGTGTCGCAGTTGGTATGTCGATCATTGTTGTAAAGAGCTTGGACCCATGGGATGGCTTATTGGTATTGTCGAGGGCTGAGCCTATCGTTGTCGTTCAGGGCATGAGACCGGGGTTGTTGTGAAGCGCATTGTTCATGGTACCGGTGTAGCGCTGGTGGTGATGGTCCTCGACCGTTTGCACAGAGTGCATGGACAACTTTACGACGGAACCCTTGACAGTGAGATCGCTTGGTCTGATCTTGAACCACTTTTCACAGTTGACGTAAGTTGGCTTCGGCATGCATCCAGCGACTCCTTGTTGGTAGGATAACATTGGCTGGTCGTCGTGGTTTGGCATCTTGCCGTTGCATTCGATCAGAAGCCATCGATTGCGCTGATTCGCCATGGATCTCGAACCCTTGTCGGCATATTTGGCCAGCAAGCCACCGGTCTGGCCGAATGAAGTCGTCTGGTAGCACGTGAGATAACCTTTGGCGTCAGGTCCCTTAACGACAAGGCACGGATGGTTGAAGGCGTTGCTGTTGTTCTTGAAGTCTGGGTGCTGATGGATCGGTTCTCCAGCAGCGATGTCTGGCTGTCTTGGCAGCCAGCAGATCTGTCCAGCAACTGGAGCAGAGGCAAGTGGCAGTCGTGGCGCCGAAGCTGGTGCTGCATTTCGAGGTCCAGTTCTCCAGCTCGATTGAGAAGCGGAAGAAGTAGCTGAAGTCGTCGATGCCTGGGATCTCCATGATGAGCTGGAATATGCTGTCGAAGCCGAGCTGACTGAGGTATCAGAGCCAGCTGGAGAGATTGATCTGCGCGGCTGGATCTCCTGGGCGTTAGGAGGAAGTGCTGCTCCAGTTGATGCTTTCCTTGGCGAGGGGTGAGACAGCGGGCAGCTTGGGTGGACAGCTTTCGTGGGCAGCGCGAAGCTTGCGACCTTGATTGGTGAAGTCTTGGGCTGAACGACAGGAGCAACGACTTTTGGTGCGACAGGCTTAACAGCAGCAGTTGCGGTCTTGGTAAGAGGAACTGCAATAAGAGGCTTGGCGAGCCTCTGTGAAGCGGAAGCGAAAAGAGTTGCTGATGCCTTTCCACCTTGACCCCATACGTTTGGCGGTGGCTGTGGTGCGATCTCAGATGTTGATGTGGATTTGAATGAATTTGAAGCGGTGGATTTGAATGTATTTGAAGTTGTGGAGAGTTTGACATGTTTGCGGGACGTTGATGAAGCGGAAGCATCGACTAGGTCGAGCTTGCGCTTTGAGGCTTGAACGTATGCAGGCATTGTGAAAATCTCTGGAGGAGGAAGAGGAAGCGGCGAGGAAAAATTTGCTATATACTGCCCAGCATCAAGGTCTGTTCGCTACCCGTTCTACCACGTTTTGCTGACTTGGTTTGGCTTATTTTCTTCTCTCGATGAGCGGAACGCGTACCATGGATGGGATCAGGCTCACTGGCATAGAATCTTACCAAGTCGTGTCCATGCGATGAAAGTGGTATCACTCGATTCGTCTCGGTGAGTACATTCGTCCCATACTGATATCGCTACATATATATCTAGGAGGGTCGCCGTATCAGGGGGTTGAACTTCGACCTTCGGAAACCATTCGACCACAAGCCGTCAGCTCGATTGTACCAAGATACACGCAACGCTGTAAATCTAGTCCGCGGAGGTTCGTAGTTGGTAACAGCAGTGGGTCAACAGACCTTGGGATCCGTCAAAGATCGTGCTCTCATGCCACGAATACGCCCCGGTTTCGAGGATAGATCCGACCAGAAGCAAAAGCGGTACGGGTTACTCCGTACCTTCATATCCATTGTTATGAGTATCACGCTACAAAAAGTCACACTGATATGGAAGTGCACTTATAGCAGGCAAGTACCATGGGATCCAGCGAACCCATCACGCAAAATTTGGAACTGATCTTTCTGGTCTTGTTTGTAGCCGATCTTCTGCGCGGCTCAGGTCCAAACGCTCGCTCCTTCCGCGGGCAGCGTCCTGGTTCTGAATGAACCTTGAAGCTTCTTACCCGACTAATTATGTGGTCAAGAGATCCATTGCAATCGGATTTCCGGAGCTGTCTCTAGAAAAGAGTTCGAGCACCATGCGCCGCTGATAATGACAATAGTCATTTTAGCAACTGCTGACAGTAGGTTTGAGTGTAATGCAGATGCTCATGTATACTCAATTTCATCCCTTTCTCTCCCTCCAATAAGTTCAGCCAGGCGCATTCGGTAGAAGTCAGGTCAGCCTTCTGAACATGCTTATCCCCTCAGCCAAACCATCGGTCCAGTGTTCTTCTGTCTCTTCAGCCCACAGGCGTTACATCTGAAGATAAAAAGTTCTCCAACGCAGCGTTGAACTTGCCGAAAATTTGCAGTCCCACAGTTAGGTTGCTTGAGGTTGTTCGGTATTAACCTCGAATCATTTTTTGGTACGAGACCATCTTTGAGCTACCACTGTCAGATCAAGCCATTCAGATTTGGTACCTCAGAGAAATTGGTGAACGACAGGTCCAGGATTTGGTTGGGCCAGGAAACGAGAAAGCAGCTATAGCAGACACGTTGATTGATCGTTCATCGGATGTAAGTCGCGACTTCCCAAAATTAGATAGCCCAGAAATCATCGTAATTCCCCACCCACATCGACGCAGACGTCGCCTAGGTTTTTATCTGCTCACAATACATGCGCCAGCAAAAAGTTTTCGTTCATATCCCTCAAGCCAAGTAAATGTAAAACCGACGAGGCTGAAACGTGCTCACTCCCTCTCCATCTCATTTTGCGAAGACGAACAAATACAGTCAAGATTTACCGACAAGCAATTGAGACGACAGCGAACGTTGTATCAAGCATTATCATGCATCATTTGGGACAGCTATCTTGCATCCGTAAACCGCAAAGTCCACCAGACCCACAAGCAACAGGCATACGCAGCCGATCTTAGCGCAAAGTCGAGATCGTCTGCTACTTAACGTTTATTCTTATTCCGACTATATGACTTTCGATTCCATGTTTGCTTTTTCCGTCTCGACGAGGAATCTACAATACCGAGCGACGAGAATGACCCGGTGCCGCGCACAGCTCGATCATTTGGGTCGAAGATTTATACCGTCATTCGTTTGAGCAATGCGAAGGATAATGAGGCCCAGGATGATGATTGTGGCGGTGAGAACGTTCAAGAATCAGTACGGCAATCGTAGGACAATGCTGTGGCCGAGAAAAGCGAGAGACAGGAAGATTCCATCAAGGGATTATCTATATTTCCGCCAATCTAAAGAATCAAGGCTGTTCATGAACACGGATATGAGTATGAGATCAATCGAGAGAGCGATCGTATGTAGATTTCAATCATCCCAGCTCAATCTTACTAGTTGTTATCGAAATTGCACCCCTGACTCCCCCAGCACATATTCTATTACCCTAATCTGACATGCTTCCGGTTTCACTTGCCAGCCGCTTTCAGCTTGTCGGTCAAGAAATTCACCGCCTCCGGAACACGTCTAACATAATCCAGATGAGGGGCCAAAATCGTGAGCGTCCCTGCACAGACAGCATCACCAATATTGCAGATGATCTTGACTTTGTCCGCAGGAAAATTCGGAATCTGTCCTTTGTCCTGGAGATTCTGGGTATCGCCGTAAGTGACAACACCAAAGATCCTGTCTTTGACGGTGCTGGGAAGGTTTTCGATGGCACGGTGGACCAAAGCCGCTCCTTGACTGTTTGACAAGATTAGTCTGGTAAGTCAACATGTATGTAGATGCTGAAGCGCTCACCTGTAGCCACCTGCAACGATAGCAGAGTCAGGGCACTTGGAAGTCGCGTCCTTTAACAAGTCCTCCAGTTTTTCAATGCCGGCGCAGTCGGCTCCACCGGGGTTGAAGTTGGTGGTTAAAAGCGCAGCGTAGTCCACGCCCTCAGCTGCAACACGAGCGCTTCCGAAGGCACTTTTTAGGCCATCTGCAGTCGGAGGACCAACGGTTCCCTGGGGATAATTTGAACATTCCATTTCACTCATAGTAATGCCACGCCGATCATACCATGTTGCCACCTTCTGCAGTGCCACGGGCGAAGAAGAAGATAATGTCCTTACAGCCACCAATGGTGTACTCATTTGCAGTAATACCGGTGCTTTGGCGCTCTTCAATAACAGGAGCAGCAGCGACGAAGTTGCTCAATAGCAGGATGAACAATGTTGCCTTCATGATCGACTAGCGGGCAGTTGTTACTGCCAGGTGAGCTGAGACTTGTAGCCGAGTGATTTGGTTTGTTCAAAGGAATGAGTATAAAATGACTGTACAGCCATCCGAGGGGAGGTATATAAAACCTCCTCTCTTGGCCCGACATGCGTGGCGACTTGGCGTTTAGTTTCACAAGCCTCGGCTTGACAGCCTTGCGCCACGCCTACTCTCCTCCTTGCAAGCAGTAATGCCATGATCGATAAGACAAGAATTGAAGCGAGAATCTTCCTTATTGAATTGCTTCCTCGGGGCGGACATCCTAAAAGGAGATCCTGTCGATCAGCGAGCTGGATTGTAGTCTTCGACGTGATCTCTCAGCAGGGAACATGAATCCGAGGCGTGAAGACAAGAAGCAATGGATTGGGTATGAAAAAGTGGTGATGGATGTGCTGGGCGCCAGAGTCATGCATGACGGAATAAGAGTCGCAATAGGTAAGAATGAGGAGCAAAAGATCAAGCCTCGGTATCGTGTCTCAGCGTCGTGGACTTCTTAGTGTAATGCGTAGGGACGAAGTACAACCGGCCCAATGCTGAAAGCAGGACTTGATCTCCTAGAAGGTGGCAATAAGACCACGTGACAGGAAGCCACCTTGACGATCATCACAAAACGCCGAGTCTTTTTACCCAGGATAATACGAGCTCTGGAAGACCACCTGGCATACAGCGTTTGCCAAGCCCCAAAACGGCCATTAGAATGCAGTAGTAGATTTTAGGAGAAACCGAGGAGCCTGAGTAAGTACAACGTAGTCATTAGCTCAGCACTGCTGATGATCCTACACACAAAAAGTACGACTCGGTGGAGCTCTCCATTTTCCTTCACGTCAGTGAGGATTTCCGATCCACGGACAGAAATCGGGCGAAAGGATGCGATTGAGATGGTCGATCCGTCTGCTGGCGATCGGTCGTACTGATGCCGGAGAGTTCGGAAGAGCTGTCAAGGTCTTGTTGGGCCGAGGAGGGGGGAAAGGAAAACATGACTTCGGCGCGACGATCTGGAGTTTGCATCGGCGCAACAGTCGGATGGATGTTGACGACGGGTTATCGCTGTCCCACTTGCGAGCAATTAAGGCTTGCGCCGAGTCTTTGGAAGATGCGCGAAGACGGCCAACTTGGACCTATTCGTAATGAGATTTTGATGGTTAGATAGAGAATGGATGATGTTAATGTTAACGCGGAAAAAGTTGGGTAAGGGCTCACGTCACGTGAGCATGATCGTCTTTGACAATGAAACAGGAGTAGTACAATCCTTTGTCTGGCGGGAACAGCCGGATAGTGTTCATGTGGGCGATAAGAGAAATTGATATCACGCATCATGAATTACTACATTGTATTTACGGATTACGATGACCAGTATTTAGTATATTGTGACTCCCCTTTGATAACTTTGACGAACTCCTTCGCCAAATTCCGATTCGCCTGCTCTGATGGATGTAACTTGTCGTACCACAAATAAGAATCCGGACTCGACTTCCCAGGACAATCATTCCCTGCGCACTGATTGCTCCAGCTCGTGACGTTCGGCGGCGCGGTGCCGTTGAAGTAAGCAGAAGGTTTGGTGTACATGTCGTTGAACTGTGGCCAGTATTAGCTATGACACATCAAAGGACATCTGACATGAACGGTAGAACCCACAAGGTTGTACACATCGAAGTAAGCAAATTTCGCCTCCTTAAACTTATCTCCAAGCACCACCTCAAATGGCGTTCGATATTGGAAAGCTTCATTCACCAACCCGACCTGACCCATCATGCGATAGCTAGTTTCTGTAGCATTGGAAGTGGCTCCGCTTGGACTTGTCGCGGTCGTTTCTCCGCTACTGGGTAGCGCATATAGAGGTACCAAATTCAAAGGTATGACGTTCATGAGAACGAACCATCTTCCTCCAGCTGCATATATCTTCTCGAGAGACGCGTAAACGCAGTCAATATAGTCGGTTATTTGTTTCCCCTTGACCTGGCTATCCGTGAGGAAGGCACTCTCTCCCAAGTCGTTTGTTCCGATCCAAATTGCATACGCGGTCTCGTCGTCGTTGATATCGATAGGTGCCGTAGTATTCGTTCCAGGTCCTCTGAACGCTTTGTCGGCTAGGAAAGCTGGTACTTCGTATTCCAGAACTGATGGGTAAAGAAAATTCATTTGCGGCAGGAATGTTCGTGGAGTTAAGTTGTTTGAGCAAACAGCACCACCGACAGCATAGTTGTGTAGGCTTAGCGAAGTATACCAAGATACATAGCGTGGCCAGACATAGCCTCCTGTCGTGGTTTTGGAAGCCTGCTCACAACAAATCAGATTTACGTTCTCGTGATTTAAGCGCCAAGCCTCCAACTCATGATGCTAATAACTCATTCGGCAATAATTAAACATCTAATACTCAAGATTGTTACCGCCTGGTTTTTGGCGATGCCTGACACCCTCATCGCCAGAAATTCAGAAATACCAATTCAAACGTGAGGAGCATTCGGAAGTAGATGGAAACAAATACGATGTTCAATCAGGACGAAAGTGACACGAATCGTTGGCTTCACTGTTGTAGATAGCCCGAATAACCAGATGACAAAGATCAAAGAGAGCGGAGGCCATACCACAGGTTGAATCCAGCCAACAGGAGGTGCTGCTCCATTGTTATCTGCAAAATAAACCACCCTCTTTTCATCTGTATAACTGTCTCCAAAGGTAACCAAGCTCTTGAAGTCGTTTCCGGCCCAGCCATTGCTCCGTGCACCGCGAGAGACTGTAAGCGAACGAGCAACTGTAGAAAACAGAGTAATAATGACTAAGAAGGACATGTCGATATTTCAGGGAAGAGGAAAGAAGGAGCGGGATTCCTTCAACATAACCATGAGGAGCGGGCTAGTGACTGCCGAAAGAACCGGTCCTTCATGGCGGATAATTATCTAGGTTGACCGTGCCGTGTAGCCATATTGTGGTCAAATGATGCTATGAATACGGAGGCACTACCTCCTACCTAGTTGATCAACGAAAATAGGAAGCTAATGCTGGTTCTGGGTATGCGGGGTCGGCGGCGCGGACAATCTAGAAACACAGCCGCGGCTCTGCACGCCCACGACCTTCAAGAACTTATGGAGGCGTAATTTCCGCGCATGGTCTTGTCATCTTGGAAAAGTTCGGAGGAAAAGATTGCCGACTACATCCAGCCGAGATAGTACTTTTTTGCTTTTTTCTAGGCCCTGCTTCCAAGCCCTTGGCGGCATTCGTGCGGCTCAGTTCAACGTCGTTCGTGTCCTTCACCACCATCTTCGAATTCTACCGTCTGTTGGCTTGTCGAAGTAGACGGGATAATATCAGCTTCCAGGTTGGTACCTCGGTACCTCCTAGGAAAGCGCAGATCATTGCGCAACCGCTGAGCCCCCGTCCCTGCACCTTGGTCTGCTGCTCATCTTGTGATACACATGAGCCTCTTGTCCTTCCATTCTTCTCGGTCTACTTGAGCGTCTCCATCCCGAAGAGCTCCTATCTCATTGGGAATGCTGGCGGAGGACTCCTACCACACTAGCCAGGGCGATCGCAAATTCAAAGACTGAAAGCAGAGGGATGTATTAACGATTTGAATTCACTTGTCTGTTGCTTCGCTGCTGGATAAGACAAGTATGATCAGTGTAGGCACGCTGCGCGACTGATGACAAGACGCGTACTCGTCATGCTCCTTTGCGTTAGGCTTGTGCCGGCTGGTTGGAAAGGTTGTCACTAAGAGCAGCCATTTCAAGCAGTCTGGCTAATGCAAAGGCAAGCAGAAACGACAGCCCAGATGTGAATCGGACCATGGGGAATTGGTGCATTAGACACTACTTTTCGATGACGATATACACACGCTTTCTAGATTGCTAGCAAAGTAATGAACCAACGAGCAACCCCGTGGCTGATTCACCTACCAGAGCTTTAATACGACTGATCGTACTGGAAGTCCCGAACAACTCCAAAGCTTGTTATCAACTCTGATTTTTGCAAACAGAAGCATCGCAGATCTCAGTGACTCCCTAGCCGCCAAATCAGCCCTTCACGCACATTGAAGCAGGGGAACACAAAACACTTACGAGATTCTTCCCCGGCCCACAGTCCTTCGGCAAAGGCACCCGTCGCTGCAGAGCCTCAAGCGTACTGTTCGGCGAATAATTGAAGACCACCTCCGCATCCTCCGCCTTATCCCTGTATACTGCCAAGATCTCTTCCAACCTCGCCGTCAACTCGGGCATCCTCGATCCTCGAATGCCATACCCAACGCCAGCGCCGTGCCAGTGCGTACCGTCGAGGAATTTGGCGAACTTTTGGATATTTTCTTCGGGGCCCGAGAAGACTGTTCTGAGGTTATAGCCCGCTGCTATTATGTTTTTGGCGTCTGCTTTGAGCGCTTCGTCGACTTTTTTCTGGTCGTAGCCTTCCCCCGCTACCAATGGGTGGTAAGGCGGGAGGCCGCTGCAGCGAGTTTAGATGGTGGAAGTTGAGATATGCATTGTCTGGCGTTGCTTACGTGAAGATGATGTTTGTTCTGCCACATGCTGAGAGATCTGTCGTGGTAGCAGGCAGGGCGCTAGCCGTGACAGCGCTGACGAAGCCCAAAGAGAGGAGAAGATTTAATTGAACCATTATGCTGCTGAATTGGAAAATTTGTTTGTAATCTCAGGCGCAAGAAAGGCAGACACGCCTTTATGTGTTTTTGCTGAACAGCCTAGATTGACACTAGGATCGGGCTCTCGGGATACATTGAAATCTGATTTCACTGAAGATCAATTTACGACAACAGCTAGCCAGATTTGATAACGTATGGGACCCCATTTGCAGGTCCGCCATGCAGGCGAACTGTACAATGTCAGCACGGATTAGAGCTTGGGTATGTCGCTCGTCTACGACTGAGACAAGAACGCTAATGCGCTGATGGCAATAATGGTTGGGATGCCATGCGAATCTGCAATGGCATCGCTGAAAGACCCACCGGCGGAGGTGGACTAGCCCATTAAAGGATCGCAACAAGGTACGATCTGGTCCATTCGTGCCGGTTCTTCATCGGGCATCGAATCTACGTGTTGTTCGGGTGCGTTCAGGAATTGTCATACGCCCTCACAGTATTCCATATTCTCGGTTGCCGAAAACTTGTCCTGTATCTTGGACGGGAAGTCTTCGCTATCGTCAGGTACAGTGTGAACCCTGAGATCCACGGTTCTGGCCGAGCTTGTACTATACTCCACACTATAGGGCTGTCCAGCCTCGCCAAAAGCTCGGTAGCCTTGGCGAACAAAGCTCGTATCAGATCCTAGCGCGATATTCATTTTCCGGCGGGAGATCCGAACGTTTGCACTTCAAAGCGAGGCTCGGCGATGAGGAATCCTAGTATTTAGAGCCGCACCGCCTTCAAGTTTCTATCGGCAGTGATGCGATATCGTGCTTCTGGAGATGAGTGAGACATTCGGGTTGTGCGTGACTTTCGCGACTAGACTATTTTCTAAGCTTCTACAGGCCTGTTCTCCAAGATGTCTCAGTAACTTGATGGCTGGTAGAGACTTCTCATTTTACGACCATGTAGATAGACAGTACGCCTATCTATTTTTCTATACCGATAGTTGCGCACGACCGGATTGTCTCTCATTCATTTCCAGAATCGCTATCACATAGTACGACTACATCGACCGCATCTTATCACAACATTATGAGGTCGCGGGTCTTGGACACGAGCCTCGGTATTTTCAGAGTTTTGTCCTCGTACATCGCTGCAGCCAAGCAAACCTGTGGGGAATTTACTCCGTCACGATACGCCTCATGATGATCCATCTTCGACTGTGTTCACCTCCACTTCGACGCGAGTCCTGTGAAGATGGATGTTAATGCGAGAAACCTACAGAAGACCCCTCGCAATACGCAATCTTACTTCTCGTGTACGCGACAGTGGGTTAGACGGTGAAGCCCCGACAGCTTGATGCTTGATCGCAGTCACATCTGTGATAATGGCTGGATCCGTCGGACTTTCCGATCGAGGACATGACTTTTACCAACCCAGCCACCGGGTCAGCGAGGAGTCCATTGCTGTTGGATCCACACTTTCCGTGATCTTCTCGAAGATCGTGCGAGCAACATCGTCGTGGCTTTGTACGGACGCGAGACGGTCCAAGTGTCGATGAATCCCTCTTGTTGAATAGGCGAGGCTCTGTCAGCAAGGACTGGCACTGCACTGTAGTCTGTGATTGCTACCTCCGTACGATCAGCAGATAACTGATAGAATGCTGATGGCGGAACCATGTCTTTCGGCTTGCAGTAATTGATAGGCGGGACGCAAAGTCAGAAGTTGCTTTGATTCCGAGAGAGCCGTGAGACGACGGGAAGACGGGGAAGGAACCGATCAAATTAAGGTTATGACGCTAAAAGTTTGTAATCAATAGAGAAGAGTTCGTGGTGTTGTGTTTGGAGAAGTGAGATCTAATCTAATCACTTGGCATTCGGCATAGCCACACAATTAAATCACCAATCTGTGAACTGTATGCTGCTTGCACAAAACAGGCCATGATGGCCGAATCAAAGGCAAGCATAAAGACTGTACACGAAAGATGTGCTCAAGCTAATCCCGCCTTCCCACAATCTACACGATCCCCAGCCTGACTCCGAGCAGCGAGCCACATCCTGACACGTTCACTAAGGCGTCCAACGCGTTCCAGACTTCCAGTACGACGGACTCCCTTCAGCCTCATCCTTTCGAATCCTAGAACTTCTCCCAGGATCCCAAGATGCAAACGTGTCTTAGGCAATCTCGTACGCTTGGGCCGACTCAAAAGTCAAGGTTCCTACGATCTGTCACGGAAAGGGCTTGGAGGTCACGCCGAATGTAAGAGCTGGACTCCGTCAAATGCGCTACACGGATCAAGCCGTCTCCCATGGGCTGATGCTATCTGCATCGACCAGGCGAGCCTGCTAGAACGAGGCCATCAAGTCGAGCATATGCGGCAAATATATCGTAGCGCGGCGAAGGTACTCGTCTGGCTGGGTTACGACCTGTACAAACAAGCAGAAAACGCTGTGGCAGCCTTTCAAAAATATAGCCATGGTTTGTTGCAAGCACAATGGAGTTGTTATCAACGAATTGGAACGGGTTGCCGATTTATGGACTTTGATTTCGGAAACATTATTCACTACACTTGATTGTGATGATGATTGGATTGTGATGATGATGAGTCGTGGTGTTCTGTGGCTGGTTCCTATCGCAATCCTGGTTCCGCCGGCTGTGGGTTCTCCAGGACGTCAACTCTGGACCAGGCGTATCTATCCTGTGTGGCGGACATTGTGTAAACTGGGATCTTGTAGTCATCACCGTGCTATACATACGTGCCTTCTCCTTCCTTATGGATAGACCTGAGATGCGGGTCATTCACATCCATGTTGAAGTGTTCATACGCGACCGCAACTTCGACAGGAAAATAAGCCTGCCCACCATGCTCCACAAGACTCGAGACCTTCTCTGCTCAAATCCACAGTACAGGATTTCTCGGCGCAGAAACTCCACACATCCTGCGACCAAAAGACGGGCAATTTCGACTAGTTGGAGATGCCTATGTCCACGGCATCATGGAGGGCGAAACAATGGCGCAATTTGAGGCTGGAGAACTGGAGGAGAAGGTCTTTAAGATCCGCTGAGACTGGTAGTAGGCAGAAGGCTTGGTCGATGAGGTTTGGACACGATTACGAATTCATGAAGTTGAGATTTCTCTCTGGACAAGTTGTAGGCACGCGATATTGTCAATCTTTTTAATCTATCCATGCTTTCTTTCTTCTTGCATCTTTGCACCCAATATGACTAGTTGTACAGGACGACTTCTCGACATTGCACTCCAGATATTATGGTTACACTCTCTCGGTACAGGAAGGATTGTCGACATCAAAATCGGCCATGCCGTCGGCTCGCAATAAGCACCCGAATCTGAAACGACTTGATGCATTTATGGTTGACATCCTCCTCTCGGTCTCATTGAGTATTTCTAGATACAAACCGACATAGTCGAGAATTAGCTTGGAACAAGATGTCAAGGTCTCTTACTCTCCGTGATGGCTCCGAAGTCGAACCTCCAGCTCATGCTTGCTTCTGCCAAAACTCTCCTCCGTCAGTAAAGCTGACAAAATGTTTGTGTACCAGGGACGTAGAAACGTGGACACGTGGGGGTTTGAGCAGTAGTGCTTGAATATTAGCACTGAAAAGCGCTGATCTTCGAATTTGATATGTTCAATCTATGTTTTTCTGGCTGGAGGCAATGTCTTATTTGACCTGTTCATTCTCTGATTTGTGCTTGGTGGTATGAGAAATCTCTTATCGTCTTAAGGAGTGGATTATTTGATCTCTATGGGATGAAGAATATAGTAATTCGATGTCGTGATCGAGATAATACATATCTATATTATTCCCTCGCTCTGTCGTATCATGTACTATACATGTCAGTCCAAGGTGTATATGAACACAACAAAACAACTTACAGCAAATGTTTCCCTGCCCCTTTTCGTCTCTCCCATTTCTTCAAAGTCAATAACAAGTTCCTTTGCGACTTTGAAACCAGATCTCTCATAGAGTTTTCGTCCTGACTCACTCGAGGTCAGGTAGATTGGCAAACCCTCTTTGTCAACGATTGTCTTCAATTTCTCCAATAAAGCAGCTCCTGCACCACGTCTCTGATACTCCGGATCCGTGGCCAATGCATGGACATCTGCACAAATTAGTCATCCTCGGATAGGTCGTTGCAATCAGGTTGGAGAGAGATTCCATACGCAGATGGTCGACAGAGTAATCAAAACTCTCTTTCTTCGCCTCTGTTCTCATCTCAAAGCATTTGTCCCAGGTAGCTTTACTTATGCCGCAGGATTCATCCCACGACGGAGTGCTGTTGTGTAAAAACGACGAAGAATCTGCGACCTTGTGCACTCTGCGAGCACTTATGAAGCCGATCATGATACCATTTTCAACCGCTTTGAACAGAAGTCTGTCGGGACCCGAGGTGAAGCGTTCGATTTGCCGTTCGAGAGCTTGGGGAGTTGCGGGTGGGTTGAACAGGATATTTACTACTGGTGATAGTGATGGGTTTAATGCCCGATCGTGGATTTCTAAGCCTCTCGGTATGTCTGAGGCTGTGAAGGGGAGAATGTCTAAAGGCATTGATGATGGAAACTGTATTGATAAGGGAGGCTGAGCTGATATTGCACGTAGAGATAAAGAAGGGGGTGATGAGGAGTATCACTTACTCAACCTTGTGACTCAAGCCGGAGATTACAAGTTTTGCCTAGCTATCACCGGCCACAAGATGGAGGGATTGTCGGGCCACTTCACGAGCCGAAATGATAGGAGATGAAGCCGAGAAAACCCAATGCCATTCTGGATGCAAGCAGGTAAAAAAGCATTTTGAACTTGGAAGTTTGTGTGGATAGAACATCGATAAGTAGTAGGCAAAACGCCTGACAATTGTACTCTAAAATACACACTAGTCTCCTCTTGTTTCGGACCTCTCCCTTCCGCTCTTTAACCAGCTGGTACGGAGGCAATGTTCGTAACTCCAATGCCCAAAACACCAAACTCCCACAAGTTGAACAGCAGAGAAGACACTCTCTTTCTGCAGAGATTGATCGCCCAAAGACCCCTGGCCATGTGAAACCCGACCCGCCAGCAAGGAGGCCAGCGGCCATTTGCTCCGGCACTGCGCCCGTCAGCACTAGGCGAAGCCGCACACTGCTGCGCAACACGACAATGTCTTCAAGCTTTGGCAAGGAGATGCCTAGAATCTGCTGACATATCTTTGTCAAGCTCGCTGTTCAGATTCTTGCAGCAGCTCTGAACTGCGAAGCTACCCAGAATGGACTCGTCAATCGCAGGCGCAAAGAAATCAAGGGCCAAGAGCTGCACATCATGCCGACAGGTCAAAGTAAGCAAGCTATTCACGTGCTGGCGTGGTCGTTGGAGACATCTTTCTGCATGAAAACTGATGCGAGGTAGTTGAGATGCGATATGCGGGACACGTATCCCGCGCCCTGCTCGCGTTGCCGCGATAGGAAGCAGGAGTGCAAGATGGACTCTTCATTCAAACGAGTGGATGTGAGAAGGTTCGTTGCTATTGCTCGTACCATCAAGAAGCCTGGCTGATCATTGAGAAGACAAGGAGAAGTGTCTACAGACCGTGCAACTTTATTCAGTCGACTCCAACACCCTTTGCCAACATTCAGCCGCAATGATCAGACCTCGAATCCGTCTCCGAGTAGCACTGTTGTTGCTTCGGAGAACTTTTCTTCCGATATTCGGTGGCTCGACCTAGACCCTCCGCCACTGATCACAACCCGTTTCTCTGAATCTTGGTCTGTGGGAGATGCTCTCCTCGAGTATGCTACTGTCAGAGATCTTTTCGAGCAGTATGTTCGCGTGGTTTGCATGATTTAGGCCTCACTGCTACGGTTACATGCTGACGCCCAAAGCTTCGAGGAATTTTACCTTCCACATATGCCAATCTTGGAGCCAGTCACTTCATTTGGTGAGCTATATGCTGCCAGCTCCATGTTGTTCTGGGCCATCATTCTTGTTTCAGCACGCCACCACCCCATACACTCGGAAGTGCATCCAAGGATCCACGAGCCTTATCGAAAGATCTTTGGAGAATCCTTGACGCGACCCGTCCATTCATTGAAAGACCTGCATGCATTACTGATGATCTGCCAATGGCCTTTTGAGGTGGTCTCACAACAAGAAGATCCTGCATGGATACATTGTGGAATGGCTATCAATACTGCTCTTTATATGGGTTTGAATCGGCTCGAAGACGAGAACCTATTCGGAGCTCGTCTTACAAAACATTTTCAACAAGCGGCGAATCTCAAGTACCGCAAAATGACCTGGATGAAATGTTTTCAACTAGGTACACAGTAAGCATATATCGCATTATACCAAATTGGGTCGTTGATCTTTTCCACTAGACTCAGCACATGGTATGGGCTGGAATACACTGCTCCTGGCATGCGAACGATTTCACAATTCTACGACGAGAAGAATATTCCAGGAGAATTCATTGCCATGACCGAAATACAACGTCAGGTCGGTAGATATGTCGCTGCATTAGATGGCCATGCTTGCGACAGCTTAGCCATCTCCCTTGTCCCTCAATTCGTTCACGATTTCGACGCTCTCAAAGCCTATTACTCCAAGGTCTGGTCATTTTCAACGGAAATCAACATGCAGGCTGCGAAACTCTACATGTTTGCAATGTGTCTCATCACTACTGACCACAACAGTCTTAAATCTATGAAAAACACCGATGCTGCCATCTTTTTACAAAAGGTCTTGCAATGGGGACATGCAGCAGCCTTAGAACTCATCGATTTGGTGGCGAAAGCAAGTGATGCCAAAACCGAGAACCCTTCGTGTGGTAGATACGAAGACGGAGGCTCTCCAATTCTTGCAACACCAAAGCAGCACTTTAGGTTAGCCTTTTTCGCCTGCTGTTTCCTTCTTAAATATCTGGATACCGGTACTGCGTCGGTTGCCGACAGAGACTCTGCTCGGAATGCAGTATCGACACTGTTTCATCAGACTTTTATGCGCTTTCCATCTCAGCCTCAACTTGCTCGTGCTGCCTCCATCATAGAAGTTCTCGGTCGCGCAATTGTGCCAGATCGGGGGAGACTCGTTACTCACGTACGAAGTCGACTCGGCGCAAGTGAGCTCTCAACCTTTATCCTCTTCAGTGAACGTAGCAATACTAAATCGTTCTTATCAGGCTTGATGTATAACGCAACATGGACAGCTGCTGAACTGCGTGGTCGTCGCAGTAATGACAAGCCGACTCCTCCACCACCACGGCCATCAACTTCTCGAATCGAATTTACTCCAGCTTCACATTCGAACATGGGAGGGCCATACAGCAATTCTGGCAATCAGATTGGATCTGCTCCACTAGGCATGGAAATACAAATGTCCGAAAATTCGTCATTCGAATACCAGTTTCCATGGGGCGTATGGAACGATGCATTGTTCGATGCGCTTGAGCTGGGAGGCGCAAACCAGTTGTATGACGGCTCTGTCCCCATGTATAACCTGATATGAGATGCGACAATAAAAGATCATTTCGTGGCTCTTCTGACTCGCGATCGAAATGCAGCGGTCAACTTCCGGTGTGATAACGCCAAAAACAAGCGTATCGCGAAACACGAACAGCAAAACACGAAATGCTGCAGCCTGGAAGTCCTCGCGGCTTGCGAGGCGCTGCAAGACAACGAGCCGTTCGTCAAATGCAGGTTCTCGTATTAGGGTGAGATAATTTTCTCCGCAACTGCGAGATGAACTGCGAGCTTCCCAGGACTCCGAACCGCAGCAACAAAATGTTGATCACCACCAATAATATTATTTGACCCCTTTCAACTTTTCGACGATGTCAGATGGGGTAGATACGAAAATGCTTAGGGCTTACGACTTTTGCTCCTAGTTCGACTGACGTATTGGCCTTGGTGGTGAGGTTTGCAATGCTTCACAGCCCCTTCGAGAGACCCTCTTTCTCGTGGATTAGGAACTGCAAAAGATATATAGACAAGGCTGCTGACGTGAAAGCAAATCCATTCACCAGTCTTCTTCAGCTCCTTCTCAGATATTACTTCAAATATTTCCACTCAAAATCCCTTGTTCATCTTCACGATATACCAACATCCTCAAAACACCCTCCGCTTCTCACCTCGGTAACAATGGGTCTAATAGCCAACCCCGTAATCCCAGACGAAGATTGCACTCTAGCAACCTGCACCCTGCAACAAGCACATTACCAATACCTCCCCTCCCTCGCCGGAAACGCCCTCTACGTCTCCATCTTTTCCATCCTCCTCCTCTTCCAACTCGTCCTCGGCTATAAATCCAGAGCATGGGGTTTCGCAATCGGCATGGTCTCTGGAATCATCTTGGAAATCGTCGGATACGTGGGAAGAATCCAAATGCACTCAAATCCATTTATAGACAAAGGATTCCTATCGTATGTCCGCACCCAACCTGTCCAGCAGCCAAACATGTACTCATTATCATTCGTGCCGCAGCTCTCTTGTCACCCTAACAATAGCCCCCGCCTTCCTAGCCGCCTCCATCTACCTCTGCCTCGCCCGCATCGTCGTCGTCTACGGCGAACAAATCTCTCGCATCAAACCGAGAACATACACCATCCTCTTCATGTCCTGCGATTTCCTCTCTTTGCTCCTCCAAGCCGCTGGTGGTGCCATCGCCGCATCGTCTGATACAGCCAAAGATACAGATATGGGTGTTGATATCATGATTGCCGGGTTGAGCTTCCAGGTTGTCAGTCTAGTGCTCTTCATCGGTCTGTGTTGTGATTTCACATGGAGGGTGAGCAGAGCGGCGGAAATGGAGTTGAATCAGAGATTTGCGGCGTTGAGGACGAGTAGGAAGTTTCGCGCGTTTTTGATCTGTAAGATCAAGTCTTGCTTCCCCCGTTGTTATTACGAGTGGCTAATTTTTGGATGCTAGGTCTCGGTATCGCAACCATTGGTATCTTCATCCGATCGGTCTTCCGAGTCGCGGAATTGTCCGATGGTTTCCATGGGAAACTCGCCAATCAGGAAGTCACGTTTATGATTTTGGAGGGCGCCATGATTATTATCGCTGTTTCTGCGGTGACGGTTATGCATCCTTATTTTGCGTTTGAGGGGGCTTGGGCGGAGGCTGCTTGGAGTCTGCGCGGAAAGAAGGGTGTCGAGGCTGGGTTTGGTGGGGATGGCAGTCATCTAAGTGTTGAGTCTGTGGAGATGAAGTAAAAGATGTGAGAGAGCAGGTTTTGGGGTTGGTGACGGATTGTGGAAGGAACGGGGAAATGGTTTTCCAAAGAGATGCGTGACGAAACGTAGCCTTCGCACCGTGCAAAAGAAGAGCGTCAAGGGCGAACTTTCTCGGACTGAGATCAAAGTAATAACAACATGGGTATCTTGCAATTCTCCGATACTCTCCTCAGCCCAAAGGTCCCGCTAACTCGCCATTCACTCGGCCTTCTCCTTGTCCTTTTTGATCTTTTCAAAATCCTTCCCCGGATTCTCCGAATGCTTCGTGATGTGATTATCAAACTCCTCATCGCAGAACTTGCCCTCCCTAACTTTATGCTCGTTCTTCTCAGAAGCGATACCGTGATTCTTGACCGATTCGCCCGATCGCTCGCCCTTGATTAGGGACTTCGACAATGCTGGCTCTTTATTTTTATGCTCTTCCTTTTTTTCTCTCAGGTTTTCTTTGACGTCTTCTTTCTTGTCTGAGGCTGCGTCTTTGAGCTCGGAGGCTTCCTCTTCGATGGAGTCATGGTCTGTTTCTGAGTGGGAGGAGTGTGCATCGTGGTGGACTGGGCTTCGTGGTTGGAGGGCGATGTATGTTCCGCCTCCTGTGAGTATGAGTGCGGAAAGAGCCCTTGAAGTTTTCAGTCAACCTTTGCTTGGGATGGATTTGGCTAAGGAGCTGACCATGGGACCTCATCTAACACTTACCATGGTAAACTACTCGAGCTCTTTACTGTGTCTTTGGCTGTGGAGTATCGATGTCGGAAAGGAGGCTGCTGGGCAGACCGAGCCCCTATCTTCCAGATTGGTCGCGCAATGGCACGTAAAGCGGTGTCCCTTAGTGCTGTCATTATTTTAAAAGTGTAAGAGTATCAATTCAGCTCACAAGATGATAGAAAACTTGCTGCTTAAGGATCATATTTGTGAGAAAGCCTTGGCCACGAGGCTGGGAGCTGCGTCATCAAGGGGTTTCCCTGGAAGTTGGAAAACGGCCCGTCGCTTATTACATAGTCCGAACTTTGTCTTATCGATAGGCGCCTTCGAAATGGGTATAATGCTGAGAATCCGCACTTTTTGTGCCCCACACGACAGAATTTCCCATCAAGAATTCAAGAGACCTTGTTTCTGCGAGAACCTTGATTTGAAACTCTCAGAAGTCTTGTGTGGCTCAAGCCTGGCCTCGGAGCTCCCCGAGCAGACAGGATGGGCCACATCGTTCTCCGCTTCTCCGAGCCGGGGGTTTGAAGATATCAACGGTATATTTTTGATGTACTGGTCGAGCTTGGTTCTATGGTGTAATGGCTAGCACTTCGGATTCTGAATCATTCGGCTTTCCGGCGATCCCGGTGTACGTTATTCCACCTCTTCATTGCACTCGCGCACGGCTGACAGTATTCATAGTCGATCCCGGGTAGGACCTGTATCTTTTGTCTTTTTGCCTTTCTTATAACCTTTGTATTGATATCCACCCGCGTTATATCCTGATTGACCGCAGTGCCCCTCATTTCAATTCATGCAGCATGTCCCCAAAGCTACAAAAGTATCGCTACTTTCGCATCGATTCTTTTTTATGAAAAACATCTGGATCTACAGGCTGTAACTGCTTCATATCATGGCTTCTATGCATGCAAGTCGCTGTCTTGCTTGTCCGAAACCTGATGTCATTACATTTTTTATACTAGGGAGTAATAGGTACAAGAGCTCGGACAGATGATACAAAGCTCTGAGGTTCTTACTGGAAACTTAGCGCGAGTGCTAAGAGAATGAGCATGGTGGTTTTAGGGTTAATGAGCAGGCTAAAGTTGCTATGTCCAGCACATTGAAAGCAAGCTCACACAAAAAGAAGCGTCGATTGATTCCTTGAGATATAGCTCTCTTCGATGCCAACTCTCGAGGAGGCAGTCAGAAGAGGCTTCGGGAAGTTTTGAGGCTCGATCAATTTCCTGCCATCCAGTCCATACGATTAATCGTCGTTCGTCGTCTAATTATCCAGAGCAAACGTATTCTTCCGCCTCGCATGGTAGTGTGAAGCGACCAGGTCTAGGTCCAGGAACTCCTCACCAATGGAAACCTTCCCGCAGAAGGGCTTTCTTGCTCCCGTTGCCGAGATTAATTAAACAAGGCGCACAAGCATCATCGTGGCCTCCTACCGAAAAGCTTGAGGGTGTTGCGGAGCCACGACCTTCTGGCAGTCCGTTGCCTCGATGGCTATATAAAGCCAGTACGGTGGAAAATGTTGTTATAGGCTCGGTCCTTTATAACACCTGTCTTCTCATACACCGTGTTACAACGAGCTTCGCAGGCCTTCGTGCAACCATTTCCTCCATCCACCTCGTCCAAAGTTGCATAATCGTTTTATTCGTGAAAATGAGTAAGTCTCAATGGCACCCACACAAGAGACGATTGCTCTTTTAGCACAAGCAATCAACGCCTACTAACGCATCGACAGCACGGTTCGCGATTCCTCCGTCAAACTGCACCGAGGTTGACAGTTTTGCAGTCCTACCTCGACACCGACATACACAGCGCGCAAGAAACCAAGTTTCTTCAAACGAGTCATCGTGCCACTTATCATCGTCCTGATTCTTTTAGTAATAATCGCCGGCGCTGTAATACTGTAAGTCCATAAAATTCTTCAAGCTTGTTACAAATGATGGAGGACAAAACCTGACACGTCACCAAGATACATGAGATACCGCAAGAAGAAACAACAAGAACAACAACAAACCGAGCAAAAGATGGATGAAACCTATCCACCGCAACCGTCAACAGACCCATTCTCCCACCCCGCAGATGCCGGATCGGTCCCAGCACAAGGCGGAGAAAACCATCAGTCCCATCAACAAGGAGAAGCTGCCGATTACTACAACAATTACGATGCTCCTCAGACAACGCAAAACTGGCAGCAAGCACCTGCAGCGAACGCGAATTACGGACAGGAAGGACAGGGACAACAAGGCGAGAAGGACAATAAGAAGAAAGCCATGGACTTGGCGAAGAAGGGGTGGGCTGTATACAAGGAGAACAAACACAAGTTCTGAATCGGCATCAAAAAGAAAAACTCAGCTCGCAGCGTGGGTAAAGTGGAGATCAGCGCTAAGGGGAAAGCGACTCCCAGGCAAGAGATGTGATTGAGCAGAGCGGATCGATGGATCGGTACCACCATTATCGCGGTACCCAGACGAGGAGAAATATGTCGTGTCTTTCCTCGAGTCTTCCCTTCCATTGAACAGGTGCTTAGTGTAGTACAAGACCAGCACTACTCGGCTCCTTGCAACTGAGGGGTTTTTGAAAACAGAAAAGATCGACTAATACGGTGCAGGACTGTATGCTGTACCTTTGTACTCGACAGCTGTTTGGTCCATCACGATCAGCTCATGTTTTTGTCCTCGTATTACAGAGAAGATGTCAATATGAACATTTCTTCCTTGCTTTGATTTCCATGAGTGCCTCAAGGGGGTGCTATGTATGCATCCATGTTCTTCGATTAACATCGTTTTCTCTCTTTCTTCTTTCGTGCTTTATATCCCAGTTGGTCGATCATCCTCATCACCCACCATCGACATGCGCTTCAACCACAACCTGAGCCTCTGGCTCCTCACCCTCATGTCAATCCGCATACTCTGCGTCAACCTCGCCGCAATCAGTGGCGCTGCTGGACCAGCCCTCTCCAATGCAGAAACAGAAACAGGGCCCTCACGATCTAAACCCGCAACCGAGATCACAACAGCCGCCACCGATGAAGCTTTCCACTCCAAATCCCCGAAGAAAAGCAATTCAACATCATCCACAGAAACAAGCACCGCAGAAACCTGTCCAAAAAACGAGCTAAGCGGAAGCCTCTCCGTATGTCCTTCCAAAACCCCCTAAAGACCCCTTGCCCAGAAGACATACCAACGCATGCACAGCCCAGCTGCGACGAAGAAGATTGCCAAGGCGTAAACGTAGAAAAGAGATGCACAGTAGTGAGATTCTCCCCCCAACACCCCCAACAAGTCCAAAGCCGTACACACTTTACAGATTCCTAACCACGCTATCTCGCGTCCACAGGACAACGGAAAAAAGGATTGTCTATGCTGGTTGAAGATGCAGGTTACCTGTTGCCTTCGCAGGCCGCCGTTGCGGGATGGTGTGGATGCTGCTGCTGCATCTGGGGTGCCGGGGAGGGGTGGGAGAGGTGCTGGGGGAGGAAGAGAGGGAGAGGGAGAGGGAGGCAGGTATGTGATTGCTACTCGGTGAAACTGGGATGTTGAGGACTGATTGTAGTAGCTATGATGACCATTTGGCTGATCAGCTGAGCGTATGGGATGATTACCCGTTGGGCGAGTTCCGATGGCAGCTCGATCCAATCTTATATATGAAGATTTAGGTGGCGAGTTCGGGATGAGACTTCATGGGTGGCAAAGGTGGTTGGAGAGAGTTCAAAATTCCGAGCATGAATCTCCGTCATCAGCTTCTTCCAACGTAACAAGGCTCTTCCAGAAATCTCAGGAAGTACAAAACTTGGAGTCCCATCACAACTAACCGCACTCACATCAACTCCACCTCAATAACTTTCTGCGGATTCCCCTCACAGTCCCAAATCTTCTTAATCTCCAACCCAGCCTTTCCCAGCAAATCTCTCCAGTCCCCCGCCGTCCTTTCCTGTGCGGCATGAGCCAGCATCATCAGCACATCCAGACTGGTACAGAACCAATTCGCATTCTCATCAGGAATGACAACTTCGTTAAGTAGAATCTTGCTGAAACCCTTCTTCATCGCTGGAACAATATTTTGGAGGATCTTGATACATTCAACGTCGGGCCAGTCGTGAAGAATCATGTGCAAGTAGTAGATCTTGGCTCCCTGGATGGGTTGAGGCGTGAAGAAATCGTGGGCCGTGGCTTCGATGGTTTTGGGAAGGGTGTTGGGCGGGATCTTTGATATTTGGGCTTGCAGATCCTGCAGTACCAGTTTTCCAGAAAGATCCGGATAAGCCTCATGAAATCCTAGGAGATCGTGGCCCTGGTTTCCTCCTACATCGACCATGAGAACGGCTTGCGCATCGATTGTATCCCCGAAGATGGCCTTTACGTCAGTTATCTGGTACCATTTCTTTCCCATGTCTTTGAAGCTCATGTGATCAGCAAAAGCCTGTACTCGATCCTCCATTCCGGGTCGATTGAGCCACTCAAAGTAATGTAACTTGGTGTCATAAGCATGCATGAATGGAGAGTCGTCCTTGTTGACCGGGTTTTGGTACTTGCGATCCTTCAAGAAATATGGAAAGTGAGACACGATCTGGGGAACTCCAGACATATCGATGATCATGCCCTGGGCTCCTGGGTTGCAGAGAAGAGAGACTATGGGTGTTGGAGCATATTGATCTACGCCTGTCTCTTTGACAATGGCTCCGGCAGCAAGATGCTTCAGAGAGCGGCCTGGAGTCTTTAGCTGGAGGGAATTCTCTCAATGAAAAAATAACTCACTCATCAGCTTGGCATCAATGTTACACTGTTGAGCCAGCTCGGCGGAACTCTTTGGCGAGCCACCATCTGCCACCATAGCAGGGTACAACTTGAAGTCAATAGCAGCTCTGACGACAGCGAGTAGTGTAGGCTGCGACGATTAGCCCGGTTCTTCATCGAACAATCGCTGTGCCCAGCTTACCTCCATGTAGACCATCCTCGACAATTTTTCAACAGGGGATTCCAGCGTAGAGACCAATTCTCGAGCCGCCCTCAAGAGCTCCGCTCGTTCAAGCTCGTCGTTACCATTGTCATCATTCAGGACTTTTTCGCCCTCCTCTGCAATGTCCTTCAGTAACTTTGGGAGAGTCTTGTCGACGTTCATATTGCTTGCCATGACGAATCTACTAAGAGCGAATTCCTACTTCCTGGGCTATTGAAGAAGACACCCCCGATCGATATGATCTGAACCTTATATACTTCCCCTCGCGCATGTGTCTGATCGGCTCCTTCGAACAGGCTGGGCGTTTGTGATTGGCTACTGTCATCGACAAAGCACAACCTTAGGTAGTGAAGATCGTGCTGACGTGAGCAAAAACGTCATAGCTGAGCAGTGCATAAGTATAGATCGTGGATATAGCTCTGCTCGCAGATACGCGTTCCCTAGACCATTCTCTCCGTGGGAGTCAAGCAAATCGGCTATCCATGGTGGTACAGGACCAATGATATCGTGGCGATCTTGACATCACAGTACTGGGTCTTTTCTCCCTAGTATTTGGGCGTTCCAGAACGCCCCTGACATATCGGTATACTGAAGCGAAGAAGAATCCATCTGCCTTACTATCGTCTGCTGCTATCCCTAGCACCAGCGCAGCGCGTAGATGTCACTACCTTCTTCTCGCAAGGAATCTTGTGGCGGGCACTGTGAAAGTCAAGCACAGGAAGGGTGCTCTTCTCAATACAAATTGCCGCTTCTACGACTTCTTGGATGATCCATAGCCTGTGGAACCGTTGATGCTCGTAAATGGCCGCGATGGCCTCGGCAGGCGAGCCATTGGCTGAGTGGGCTGGAGAACTGCTTTCCCTGCCTTGGCATAATGCCAATTCTCATCCGCCTTCGTCACGAAGTTGAGGCTTTGACTGAAGGAGACGTTTGTATCTGCATGCGGTAAAGCTCAGCTCAGCCCAACTCCTGCTGTGCCTGCAGCACGCATCTCCACATTGAAGCCTGTCGACGCCTGAGACAGTCATTGAGAGGTAGGATAATCAATGCTGGCGTCTCCTGACTATGTCGAAGAGGCTTGCGATTCTGTAAGGAAAAGGTAGCTGCAAGGTATTGCTTTTGCCTATGCCGGAAGATGTCAGGGATGGAACTTGGAGTGTTAGGAGTGATAGGGAGGCTGCAGGGTCGTGCCGCATTGGAAAACCGCCAACAATATCCATATCGCATACGAAAGCTGCTCTTGGTATCTTGAAAACAAACCTTTTCAGCTCCAAAACATCCAAACGCCTTCGCAATGCTCAATCACAAGGTCAAACTTTACAATCCACTCATCGCGGTACCACACTCCCCTCCCCACCCACACTCTCCACACTCGCACTCATGTTGCTTGCTCCATTGCCACCGGCAATATCTATATTCTGCCCAAGAACAGGAGGAAAGAAAGCAATGTTTTCTCTTAAAGCCACGTACTCTGAGTCCGCATATCCAAGGACCCATGCAATCTGCGTTGCTCGCAGACCCTTGATTCTTTTGATTTCAATTGCCGAGTAGTTGATAATCGCTCGTCCGACTTCGATAGGGGCGATAAGAGGATCCCATCCACCGGCTGTCGCTGTCGATATACTTGTTGAGGATGGTCTTGGTTTGTGAGGTGGCGTAGTGTTTCCACCGGGCGTTAAAGAATTGAAGTCTGTTTGATCTCGATCTGATATTGAAGCCTGTGACACCACGTCTTGTTGCGTAGGTGTGGACTGCGGTAATTTCCTCACGACCATTATCCTCACCGCTTCCTGTTGCGCAAACGAGCCTTCAACGTCTACAACACCCGATGGAAGAAGACCTGCTTTGTCTGCCAATGCCTTGTGGGCGCCTTCGTCTATGTAAATGGTGCCGTGCGGAGCGAGGCCATGAAGAAGCCAGAAGTAGCGGTCGCGGATGGGATGAGGATCAGGTAGAAATCGTGTATGAAGTGGAGGCGTGAGGTCTTCTGGGGATACAAAGACTGACTTCGTTGTCGTCGGCGTGCTAATTGGCTGGTCTGATGATATCGAAAGATTGCTCACACCAGCAGCAAGCTTTGTCGGTGTATGCGTCCCACTGCCGCTCTGCGATGCCTGACCTGCTTTCTGTGCTTCGACGTATCCGACAATATCTCTTATGTTCCCCGGTCTCGAGCTTCTCGTGATCACTGTCGTGACACCAGCACTCGTCGCTAGTCTTGCAGCTACAATCTTTGTTCCCATCCCTCCTGTGCCCAACGCAGATCCCTTGCTCGATACATCCGCCGTCAGATCAGCAATATCGTGTATAACCTCAATTGGCTTCGCGTCCGGGTTCGTTCTCGGGTTCTTGTCGTATAAACAGTCGACATCTGTCATCAGAAAGAGATAATCTGCGTGTACCATTCCTGCGGTTATGGCACTGAGCGTATCATTGTCTCCAAACTTGATTTCCGTAACAGCCAACGTATCGTTCTCATTCACAATGGGTATAACGCCCATCTCCAGTAATGCCAGGAAGGTATTCTGAGCATTCAAATACTGCGTCCGATCCGCAATGTCGTTTCTCGTAAGCAGTATCTGAGCTACTGGTTGTCTCATATGTGAGAAGAGCTGATCCCAGAGAGACATTAGACGGCATTGTCCTATTGCTGCCAGGGCTTGTATTTGTGGGAGGTGCTTTGGTCTTTTGTCCATGTCCATTCGGCGGAGACCTACGCCAATGGCGCCTGAAGAGACCAAGATGACTTTGTGGCCTTGCAATTGCAACTTTATGGCAGTTTCTACGATGACGCTGAGAATTGAGAGGAGAGGTTCATGGGTTGTCTCGTCAACGATCGAACTCGTGCCTGTCCACCATGTATTAGAAAGTGTGATTGCTGCACGCGGGGTTGTATCTACCGAGTTTTATGACAATGGTAAGATGTTTCTTCATTTTGTATGCGGTATCCTCTCAATTGAGATGTGGAGAGGAAATCCTTTGGTGTTCTTGAAAGATGACGGAGTATGACTGGACATGTAAATATAATTTTGGCGGCCGACTCTCGGAGCTTCATTCACGAGGCAGAGTCATTCCACGCCCTTCGTATGACAACAACCAGTCTCCCTCCTCGCCCAATTCCCTAATTGAACCACCCCTATCGCCTAAAATCCTGTCCAAGATCGTAACTGGATTGCCACAGGGCATTCTCGCCAACCATGGCCTCCCCCTCCGCAAACTCGATACCCATTAACTCATCCGACTCGATAGACACCTCCGTCTACACCTGGTCCACCTTCTTCAAAGCCCTCTCCGGCCAACTAAGCCCCTCCGAAAGAAACCAGTACCTCGCCGCTCGCGACCTCGCAAGAGAAGAAACCGACATCAAAAGATGCGAAGCCCACCGCGACTGGCTGCTCCAAAACTCACCCACAGTCACATTCCTGCGCCAGCAAATAGCACAAACAGGTCCCTCCATAGAAAAAGAGCATATCCGATGTAAACGCTGCACAACAAACCAGACGGGAGGTTTCGACTCGAATTACGGGATCCTACTTTGCGCAAACCATTTGCCGTCGCGGAAATTGGTGGAAGGTAGAAACATCCTCTCCTTCTCCCCCCTCCTCCTTCCCACGAACACAGACAAACTAATCCGAACCTCCAAAGACACACTCTCCCACGAACTCATCCACGCCTACGACCACAACCGCTTCACCCCCTCCCCCACCAACCTCCGCCACCAAGCCTGCACCGAAATCCGCGCCTCCCTCCTCTCCGGCGAATGCCGTTTCGGCCGCGAAGTCCTAGGCCGCGGCCAATGGAAATTCACAAAGCAAATGCAAGAATGCGTCCGCAGACGAGCCGTGCTATCCCTCATGAACAGGCCCCAGATCGCCGAACAGATAAAGCTGAGAGAAGGGGAGGAGGTGGGAGGGACGGCGTGGGAAAAGGAGAGGAGGAAAAAGGCGGAGGCGATTGTGGATGGGGTTTGGGAGAGTTGTGCGTCGGATACGAGGCCGTTTGATGAGGTGTATCGGTGATTTTCCTGTTTGAAATGGAAGTGGAGGCTTGTAGGATAATGGATCGCGAACCGCTCACACGCTTGATACCCAATGAATCTCAAAGCTGCATGTCACTTTGCTCAAACGGTTGGAACAGAGCGGCAACATCACGGCCCTGGTGCAAAAACACGGTCGAATTTGGTGAGAGGCACCCAATCATGTTCAAAGTATCATTCATGCCACACATCAGACAGCCGTCTGGATAATTACCAATACGATTCCAAACTCCAAACCCAATGCCCCTTATCCAAGCAACCCAAAACGCCACCCCAATGCCAGAACGCTCACACGCGAAGATCAATCACGGTCAGCACGACTCCTCTCTTTATCACCACCACTAGCTCGATTCGTCGCTCTCTCCCCTCTGATGCAATGTTTGACAATCCAAGGGTGCGACTCGACTTCCTCAAGAGGTATCCGTTTCTCGGGATCAAGGACGAGTAACTGTCATCATGTTAGCCATAAATCCCCAACTCGTATTGGGATGAGGAGGAACTCACTCTCTTGATTAGATCCGCCGCCTCTTTACTAACAAATCCGGGCACCGTCATCTCGCATCTAGCAATCCTCCTCTGTGTCATAACAGGTGTATCCTCAAAAGGCGCCTCCCCGACCAGAAATTCATAAGTCAACACGCCCAAACTCCACAGATCAACCTTTTCAGAATAGTAGTTGTCGCTGCTGCCAGGCTTGATCATCTCTGGTGGTAGATAATCCAGAGTGCCGCACATGGTTTTCCGCCTGTTATTGGGAGCATGTACAGACCAACCGAAATCCGAAATCTTGATCTCGCCGTGGATGCCTACGAGAATGTTCTCGGGCTTGATGTCTCGATGAATGACGTGTTTTTTGTGGAGGTATTTGAGTGCTGAGGCCATCTGGGCGATATACTGTGCTGCCTTCCATTCTGGGAATCTCTGTTCTCTTCGCAAGTGCTTGTACAATTCTCCCTTGCCCGCAAACTCCAGTATCAAGAATATTCGTTTTGAGTCATGGAAGTGGCCGTATAGTTTGAGGATGTTGGAGTGAGCGAGGTTGGATTGGATTTCAATTTCGCGGCGGACTTGACGTTCAACGCCGCCGTGTTGGAGCTCGGACTTGTGAAGGACTTTGAGGGCGCAAACGAAGCCTGAAGAGCGTTCTTTGGCTAGGTAGACTCGACCGAATTTTCCCTTTCCTAAAGGTTTGCCGATCTCGAACATGCCCAAATGGAATTGACGTGGGGCCGGTGGGTTAACGAAGAGGGGTGACTCTGCGAATCGTTTTATGGCGCCCGATTCGTCTGAGATACGTATGGTGGAGGTCGTGGTTTGGACCTGGTAGTCCCGTTGCTGGGCGGCTTGAGATGGGAGGGTGACTTTTGTTATTGTAGCGGCGGCTGACTTTTGCGTTGATGTGAGGCTTTTTAGGAGGGGCTTCAGACGATTGCCATTATTGCTGTTAGTACCTTGTCCAAGGCCGGTCATCGATATGGCTGCAGATACAGAACCCTGGTACGGTCAATAGAAGCTCTTCTGCTGTAATGTTTACACTCTCACCTTGGACTTGTGATACGATGGTGCGCCAATCTCGTTGTCGTCGTGGATGTTGATCTGCTCAAAGCGATCTTCCAAAGAAGCAGAAGCCATCGTGAAAGACCAAAGGAATGCACCGTGAAAAAGGAATTTGTGGTCGTGATGTTTTGAAGATTGTGGAGTTTGGAGGACGAAGCGATTCGGTCGTCAACAATCCGTTGCTAGGCTGTGAGCACAGACCTCCTGAGCCGAACCTGGGATTGCAGAAATCAGAACACCACCAAGCTCGACGACGACGAGACCCACGGTTACCGAAGATCACAATAATGGCTGCATCCCTCAACGACGCCGAGGCAAACACTCACTACCCGTCGCCCACTGATGCCGGAAATTCGATCATCCAAAATGGCTTCAGGATCACCACGCGGAAGCTTCCTATACTCAAAGCAAAACCGATCGAGGACATGACGACTGGTTTGGGAATCACGCCGCCCGAGATGATCTTTGGGGACAACGCCGTCCGGATCGAACATATGAAAAGTGGTTGGACGATAGAGTTCAATGCATACGATGCGCTGGACCGAGTCGATAAGACGGGAGATTCCATGTTGAAGGTATCGTATTCGAAAGCGTGGCAGCAAAACAGGTAGGAGCATCTGCTGTTACGCAAAACAATCGAGCTAAAACTGTCGAGACAACACGTTCATGAAGAGATCAAAGAAGTCATCAAGCCGTTTGACTGGTCATACAGCACAGACTACAAAGGCACAACGCCCTCAGATGCACCGCTCAAACCAACAGACACGCCAATCCCTCTTGCATTGTTGACGCGACCAGACCCGATCATCTTTTTCGACGAGGTCATGTTGTATGAAGATGAGTTGGCCGACAACGGGATCGCTATGCTTTCTTGCAAGATACGAGTCATGCCCGCACGGCTGCTTCTTCTAACGAGATTTTTCCTGCGTCTCGACGGCGTCATCCTTCGATTGAGAGATACAAGAGTGTTCGTTGAGTTTGCGACCGGAGAAGTCATCCGAGAATACACAGCGCGAGAGGAAAAATATGACGTGGTGCGCCAAAAGCTGGCTGCTACCAGAGACGATGCGCCTGCGATGCTGCGAGATCCCCAGAAGCTTGTCGACCTGATGCCTGTGGTGGATCGGACGTTAGAGAGCATTGCACTGACATAAAGGAGGATAATAAATCTCATTTCGAACGTTGGGTAAACAAGTACCCGTTCTGCGTAGTGTAGATTTCCCTCTGACTTGGCCACTTTTTATTCAAACATTTGAGATATCCCAGACCATTGCCATGGCTACTTCTAAAATCATTACCATTAGAAATACATACAAAAACCATCGCCACGCCAAAAATACAAGATAACGACCGCAACCAACACCAAAATCACAAAAGAACCGTAGACCTACCCCAACGCCAAGATGCTAACAAAGAAGACAAGACAAAACTCTAGTAAACCTTGATATAGGGACCCTCACCCATCCCATCCCACTGCACATTCACCCGATCCCCAGCACCCACAAGCTCAGCAGCCAAGTTCCGCCCCGCCGGACACGGAAACCCAAGGCCACCAAATGGAGAACCCTCGACCGCAACGGCACTGCCAGGTTTCAGCGCTTTCATCCTTCCCAAGTATTGATCCCTCATATTCCCATTCGGCCAAGTGGTAGTTGGATGAGTGGCCGGTTCCAGAGATGTGTAGACATCAAATGTCTGTGTGCCTGTTGGGGGAGAAGGATTGCAATGAAGACAGTTATTTAGATCGAAGACGAGGGCGCATGTTTTGCCCGAGGCGGAGGCGGGGATGGGGAAGGTGAGGAGGGTTGTGATGTCTGGGTCTGTTTGGGAGCCGGTGCCTTTGTGGATTTGGCCCGTTGCGAGGCCGTAGGTTATGGCGCCGGTGTTTACGTTGTAGGTTGAGATTGTGGAGGGTCGGAGTGAGGAGTCTTGGCGGGGGAGGAGGGGGGATGCTGTGGTGAGGGCGAGGAGGGTGGAGAGGGCTATGAGGGATTTCATGCTGGTGGTTTTTTGAGGGGAGGTGGAGATTGGTTGCTTTGAGGAAGATCCGAAAGTGAGGAGATGATCTGGTGAGATGGGGAGCTGGTAATTGCTGATGATGGACAATGGATGCTGTTGTTGATGATCCTTCCAATGTACAGAGTCTCTCACATCTTATATACAAATTCGGGAATCTGAATATAGTAGCATCCCTCGGCCTGTCCTTGCGGTCAAAATCCTCACTAACCTCATCTCCAGCTCTGCCTCCACAACCGTACCATCACGAGAGGTAAAGTGACATCGCATTAGCAATCGTACCACAACAAATCACCACATCGGTGAGAAGCTTGGCATTGGTGGTATTGGCACCTGAGTTGGGATGAAGGCTTGAGGCGCAGTCAGCAGCTGAAATGTTCATCACCTCCGCATTTTGCTGATGGGTACACAAGAGTTGGTGGTGAAAAGGCGGAGACGAGTTTTCTCAGGTGAGGGCTGAGGCCTTGGTTCTAGCTGGAGCTGAGGACGGGTGCCGCTATTTTTAGAAAGGTTACCAGCTCAGTTTCGGCTTATCTATGCCACCAACAACCACCACAGAGCAGCAAATCATCCTTCTCTATGACAAGTCCTTTTGGCCTTCTCCTTGGACTGCACATGACCTGCTCCGATATCTCGCATCGCTCGAAGGATCTCGATAACCGATGGCGGTCTCCAAGCTTGTTGTATTCACGGCGAATCCGCAGTCCACTGTGGTAAGAGGCTGCAAGGCATTCTCATCGCCGTCTTCGAAAGTCACGCGTGCAGTATTCGTTCTCGGTCCTTGGACTAAGTTTGACCAATCATTAGTTTATTACTCAGATCTCAGTTGGCGCTCCCGGACTTGCGATGGTCTTATGTAAATTAAAGTAGATCTTCCGAAAGCGAGCATCTGCGAATTCAAAAAACATGGACACCAAGACCGTTACCCACAACACGAGAGAAACCAGCTTTCAAGACTGTCGTTATCCAAGATGATGTCGTTCGGGGCGTTGATGGTCATGGTCCTTTCGGTCCCGTTGGTGGCCGCGCAGGATGTAAAATGTTCGGCTCTACACCTGATATTTGGTACTTTGAGATACTCCGCAAGGCGCAAAGGTGCACTCGACTGACCTAGAATGCCAGCAAGGGGCACAATGGAAGCCAAAGGATATGGCGCTGCAGGAGGATCTCTGGTCGCAGAACTCAAAAAGTTGGTTCCAGATGTGACCACCTACCCGGTCGATTATCCCGTGAGTCCAAATCTGTTCCTGGAAGCGAAAGAACAAATCCGATGACAAGAACTCAGGCCGACTGGTCCGGATGCACAACAGAAACGAAAGGCGTGAATGATATCCTCAACCATGTCAATGCCATTTCGAAAGCGTGCCCGGAGCAAAAATATGTGCTTGCTGGACATTCCCAGGGATCTGTTGTGGTCAAGACTAGCATCCCAAAAATCCCTTCAGCCACGAAAGCAAATCTACTCGCCGTCACGATGTTCGGCGCGCCGCCTTGTCCAGTCGAGGTGAAGGATAAATGCAAGAGTTATTGCAATGCCGGAGACGATGTAAGAACCGATACCTTTCCCTTCCAATTGCACCACCAGAATCGAAACGTACTAACCAAAGACACCAGATCTGTGCAGGCATTTCCAATCCCAAAGCCGATGGTCTCTGCAAGGGCGGACCTAAATTCGCCAAATTATGGACGGGAGCACCGCCCGAAATTGAAGAAATCCTGGACTTCCAAGCGGCCATTGAGTACCACCATGGAGTATTCGATGCCAAAGCTGAGGAGGATTGTAATGCTGATGTGCCTGAGAAAGGGCATGTGGTCAGCGGCTATGCCAAGAGTTATAATAGGGATGCTTTTTATACGAAAGCTGCTGCTTGTTATATCTATAAGAAGCTCAAGGGCGATGCTTGAATCAATTTACAGATTTCAGGAGTTTCACCTGTTGATTCACTTGCTCCCGAGTCTTTGTCAGGCTGTCTGTACCTCTGGTCGATACTCCCGAGAATTTAATACGGATGTTCCATGAGGTCCAAGGTGAGAAGAGAAAGTGTTTCTTCGAGTTCCATTCGGTTTTCACCGAGACAATCCCGAACTCAAGGTCCAGCTCTCGCAAGGAGCCCGAGACTGACTAAGCCGTAATGAGACAATTGTATACATTCCAGTCGATCACTGATGGATGGATCAAGATTGAAGACAATTGGACGCAATATGGAGGCATCGATCTTCCCACTGGACCAAAGAGGCCTCACTCAGGGACGGGATACGGCTGACCCTTTCGGAGAGCGTCGCGTGGATATCCAACCCGCATGCCGGAACTAACCCCATCGGGCTTATAACCGATCGACAACATTCCCGCCTCTTCAACGCACTTGGCGATCGACTCTCCTGAGAATTCCAAGGATGGTTCAAGATCTCGTATAATACTCCCGAGTGATGGGCCATGCTGTTGTGAGTATACTTTTCTCGCAAAGAACCTACTCTATACCGACATGATGATGGGTGTCGGGAGCTGGGTGAGCAGCCGCAGACCGACACAGTCTCACAGAATTTGTTGGATCATTCCAAGGGGGGTTCTATTTCGAGCCAAAAACGACCATTGCAGGATTGTGTACGAGCTTTTGAAAAATTTCCCCTGTAGGATGGCGGGAGGTTGTCCTTTGCGAAGTCAGCCATGTAGATGTTGGATGTCGTTCTTCGGTCTTCCTTATTGTTCCTCAGTATTTCCCTTTTTTCCCAGCTCTCTTAGGTTGGCGATCAATCGCATGGTTGGATATCGGCTTCTGTCATCGGGTTTCGGTTTGTGTTTGCAGAATTGGAGTGTGCTGAGAGAAGCGGTTCAACGGCTGCAGGCATCGTCAAAAGAGAAGGAAATATTGTCAAACAGATAGAGGAAATCTGGACGATAAACTCTGAGAAGAACTACAATCAAGAGAAGGAGACACCTGCCGAAAATATTGAAAAGAGAAGCACAGCAGCACGCAACCATGACCACGGTCACGATCCCCCAACTTCGAGAGGCGATCCCAAAGCATTGCTTCGACCGCTCTGCAACAAAATCCATCGCCTACCTTATCCGAGATCTCGCTCTCATTGCAGCTCTTGCATGGTCCGCATTCACGATCATTCCATCAACTCAGAATAACTCGGTTCGTTTCATACTCTGGCAGATCTACGGGTTTGCACAAGGACTCTTCGGCACGGGTCTATGGATTATTGCACATGAGTGCGGGCACGGCGCCTTCTCTCCCAACCAAGCGCTCAACGATTGGTGCGGCTTACTTGGCCACTCTTTGTTGCTGGTACCTTACCATTCGTGGAGAATCACCCATCACAGGCACCACAACTTTGTCGCGCACATGGACAAGGACACCGCTTTTGTGCCGAAAAGGATTGAGGAGAAATCGTCGGCCAAGTCAGCAGGAAAGAGTCGAATTCAGATCATCTTGGAAAGCACTGAGGATACGCCTGCTGTGGTGTTGTTGAAACTTCTGTCCCACCAGTTCCTTGGGTGGCCGTTACACATGATGTTCAACTCGTCTGCCGGAAAGAAGTCGGCACCAGATGGCATCAGGCTTGGATTCTTCAACAGCAGTCATTTCCTCCCAGTGGGCGGCCTGTTCACGAGAGCACAGTGGAAGAAGATTCTTGTTTCGGATCTTGGGCTCGTCTGCGTCCTGTCCGTCCTCTACATGTTCCAGCAAGCTTTCGGCTCGCAAATGGTGTTCCAGATGTATTTTGTGCCCTGGTTCTGGGTACACCATTGGTTGAGTGAGTGTCTTCTTTTTGATTATCACTCGGCGATGGTCAGCTAACGGACTCACAGTTGCCATCACCTATCTCCACCACAACCACGTCGATGTCCCCCACTTCGAGGACGATACCTGGACATTCGTGAAAGGAGCATCAAGTACTATTGACCGCGACTTTGGCTTTATCGGAGAGCACTTGTTTCACAACATCATCGAGACCCACGTAGCACACCATTTCTTTCCGTAAGAACCACCCCCATGTCCTGGCACTGTCGATGCGCGTCAACTAACGAGGCATTGAATGTAGAAAAATCCCCTTTTACCATGCTCGTGAAGCGACGCGAGCGATCCGTCCTGTCCTGGGCAAGTCGTACAATAAAGATACCACCAATCTCCTCGTCGCTCTCTGGAGCACTTTCCGCACTTGCCGTGTGATGGAAGAGACTCTTTCGAAAGACGGAACTGGTATGGTGAGAGTTTGGGTCAAATAGGCGTATTGGATTCGCGTCTAGGAATTGGCAGGTTATGTCGGACGGATTTCCGCGGAGAGCAATAGATGATGGAGGGAGGTTTGAAATACCCTAGAAGAAGTAAGAACATTGATTTGCATTCGAGGATGTCGTCGTACGCGGCTAAAATGAGGACGCTAAAAACAGAGGCAAACCGTCTCTCATCACTCCTTCCAAAGTCAAAGTAGACCATAAATCAAGATCGACGGAAACATACAAGTTCCTTGTGCACCCTTCCCGTGAAAAGCCGCCGCACCCCAGAATCCATGACGACCCAATCCATCCCATCAAGTACATATCATCGCAACGACGAGAATGACAAGCTGATCGCCAACCGAAAAAACAGAACAAAGACTCACACCCCCATCCCCTCAGTAATCCTTCGTCCTCGTCCAAATATTAAGACCATACTTGGTCCCATTCTCCAAAGCCTGTCCAGCATGCATAACCTCCTCAATCCCAACCCCATCCCTCAAATTCTCCCAAAACACCGCATTCCCATCCACAGGCAAAAACCTAACCCCTTTCAAAGTAGTCTCACTACAATCAACAACATCGCACCATTTTTTGCTCTTGCCCTCCCGGCTCAGATGGTAGAATCGGGTGCTGCCGCCTACGCAGCCTTCGCAGCCGAGGTAGGCGAAAAAAGTGGTTGCTCGCATGTCATCGGGGGGATCGCCAGTGTCCCAGTCGTTGTGGAATTTGTACTGTTCGCCCGGCTTGTAGCGCACGACTTGGAGATGCTCGAGGCGGGAAAGGGGTAAGTGGCCTTGAAACTTTGCCGCGCGGCGGAGGACGCAGTCGACCACTGTATTTTCGAATGGTAGGTGTGCGGAAGAAGAAGTGCGTAGGGTCTCGCGTACCTCATCTTTCGCTGAGACTTTCGAGGGTTCGAAATCTGGGTGTCTGGAAAGCTCTGTTAGTTTTTCCTCTGCTCGGTGGATTTTTTGGGGAACTGACGCGAGGTTTATTAGGTATTCCCGCTCGGATGGTGAGATGAAGTCGCGGATGTATATGACGAGAGGATCAAGCGAGAAGATCTGAGGGGCGTATGGCAATGTCGGACAACCCTTCTCTTCATACTGTGCTGCCAGCGATATATTTTGCGTCTTGAATGTCTCAGGGAAGAAGTTCGTACTAATCTTAGTAGGCAAGTATTCCGGTATCTGTTCTCTCTTCATGCCAGCAATGAACGCCAACACAGCTATCAGGCACGGAAACAGCAACGAGGCCGCTGTTTTCTGTAAACCTGCCATCCTGTTCCTGCAGCTCAACCACCGAAACAAACCACAAAGAATTCTTCTTCTCCGCCTGGAGGAATCCAAAAACTCAGAGTTTGCAAGACCTCACATGTTTTCCGAAAAGCCACGGTCGCCAAGCGTTCTCGCAATGTCCTTGAAACACATTAACCTCCACAAATTTACCTTTCCGTGATGCCGGTCCCTGGATTCGAACTGAAATCTCCCCTTCCAAAGCATGGATTCTTTGCATCGAAGCAGGCCACGTCTGTCTACGTTGGATTTTGGAAGCAAAAAAGGTGGAGTTATCATACTTTACAGTTTCGATCGCAGGAGTGATTGCGGAATCTTTGACAAATCGGCTTAAGGATACAGTCCCGTGTCCACATCGTGGACGCAGCAACGTGTGCGTAACCCCGTCGTTCGGGCTGCAGTCGTCACGTAGAACACCACTGTCAGGCATCCAGCTATATACGGGGAAAACGCATAACCCCCAGAAGGCGCGTTCTTCAGGGACTGTCTAATACTCAGAGAATTCTAAGCGTTTAGTATATTTTAATACCGTATAAATACCACACTACCGTACTACCTAGCGTACTCACTATCGTATTAACCGCTTGCGTGTTAACTACTTACTACGTAGGTATCAATTGCCTTAGTAAAATAAAATGGGTATCTATAAGATGTATTATCTAGGTAGAAGATATTCCTAAATCTTTCGTTCCCCTTTTCTCTCTTTCTCCCTTCTTCCTTTCTCTCTTTAGTCTCTTTCTTTCTCTTTCTCTTCCTCTCTCCCCTCTCTCTCTTTTTCTCTTTATATATCCGTATCTCTATATGTAGAAAGGGAGCGAAGAGAGAAAGGGAGAATAAAAAGAAGAGTGTTAGAAAGTAAGAGCGAGAGGTAGAAAGGAAAGGAGAGGGAGAGAGAGAGGGAGGGAGAAAAAGAGAGCCAAGTCCCGGAAAGAACACCGAAATAAGGTGATTTCCCTTAATCAAAGAGTCTACACTATCACCTGTTTTCCAAGCCCTCTCAGCAGCCCTAAAACAGCATGATTGAGAGGGGTTATCAGTGTACAGTAGTTGAGAGAAAACTATACAATGCGGCTGTAGCGTTCCTGACGTCAACCGTTCATAAGGCAATCCCTCCTCCTTCACAAACCCCACTTCCCATCGACGTGCATGGGGCAGTTGACCTTGGTAAAACTTTATACAGACACTGACATAGGTATGTATTGAGAACAACAATGGCAAATCCGGCATTGGCAAGAAACAGTCTCGGTATCTCGAACGTACCAAAGATGATGTCTAAAACGTGGTGCTCCAGGTCTACTTCTTCCTGCTTTGAAAGGCATTGTACACGGCTCATTGAGCACAAAGACTTGAGTGATGCTGCAGCATCATCGTCACGCGGATCTTATGCCTCCATCCAAGGATCCGACTCGGAAGACAGACTTTCCACCCCATACGGCTCACAACTACAAAGTGGTCTCATGACAAGACTTGTAGCCCTTACCCTCTCCGCGCTCGCCCCTGTTAAACATCTGACTGTCGTCCTATGGCGTGGTTCTATACCGCTCGTGTTGAGTCAATCCTTGCATCTCCGCGCACCCCGATTCACCCGTATGTTGTCATCATCGTCATTATACCTGCAGTGCGCAGTACTGGTTACAGCACGCGAAGTATTCGAGAAGTCGGTTTACATAGAATTTCCCGCCAGCACGGATCTACTGAAGTGACGTTCAGCAATTCAATACTGGCAACTATGTACTCATACCACCAGTCAACCTTGTGATGAGACTTGCTGATCTTTCAAGAAAGCACCAGACATTGTTGACCAGGCATGCATTTTCAGGAGATGTGCAACCAGGATACCGGCAAAAAGGTGGACAAATTCACCTTCCGAATGAGGGCTGCCGGATTGGTTTTACGTTTCACGGGAACATCCAATCTAAATTGACATTATCTCCATGTCGGCTGTCTGAACATTTTCGTCGAACCCGTGGAAGCGGCGGCGATACGAATGGCGAGAGCGAACTCCTGCGAGGTCGTCTCGTATTGTTGAGTCTGGATGAATATCGCGCGGCGTGTATAAGAACAAGAAAGATTTCACTTCGATTCCTGTTCGCTCGCAAATTCGACAAACACAATTTTCCACCATGAAAACGTCTTTCATCGCCCTCCTAGCTTTAGCCGCACAGGGCTTCGCATTGTCGATTGGTACGTTAGATCTCTGGTAAAGATGGTTAAGGCTCTTGCTGATGATACGATGGCTTAGCTGTGGAGACGGACCCCGACTTTGCGCCTGTCGACGTAGTGACCCGTGAGACTGGCCCTTCTCACCGCGAACCTCACATCATCAACGGCGAGAACGGCCCTGTCAGGCGCGAAACTGGCCCTTCTCACCGCGAACCTCACATCATCAACGGCGAGAACGGTCCTGTCAGGCGCGAAACTGGCCCTTCTCACCGCGAACCTCACATCATCAACGGCGAGAACGGCCCTGTCAGGCGCGAAACTGGCCCTTCTCACCCAGAACCTCACTAAGAGTGATGAAAAGCAAGTTGCTTGGTCAGGGAAACGTCAAGGCTGCGCTTCGGGTGATGCGACGGCTAAACTCGCATGGTGGCGATGATGTTCATGGGATACTCGCGCTTCTGAGTCCTCGATTATGATCACGTCAAGTGTGGATTCGGAATTTGTTTATGCAGATGATGTTGTCGAGATCAATAAATCATGGCGTTGAATCTCGTGTTGTTGCTGATTCCGAACAGTTGAATCCGTGAGTCCAGACATGATTTGCGAGTAACTTTTGATGTGCGGCCGTGACTTCGAAGATACCTTACGCGTCGAATGACGTCCGACGCTTATACCACAGTGAAATTTGAAAGTTGTTGCGTGTGTAGTTACTTGTAGATGTCACGACTGTTTTTCAAACTCTCGGAGATAGCCCATGACCTTCTCAACAAGGAATTTCCGCGGCTCTGCTTGGTCGTCGTTGCTCAATGCGTGAGACGCGCTGGGTATGATGGCCGTATGTTCCTGATCCCAGATTTCATATTTTCCATCATGATCTGTGGCATCCCTCCACCTCTCCAGGAGCCTTTTCTTGTCCACCCAATCTGGCACGGACTGATCCGCTCCTGATAATAGCACCATGAGCTTGTACCTCAACAGCCCTTGCTCTTTCACCATACCAAACGTCTTCGCCAATTGCGCTTCGCTCAAGTCTGAGCTGAACAGATCATCCTCCGAGGGTGACTGTGGGCTTTCGGGACTAACCAAACTCAGGAATCGTCGACAACTGATTGGTGTGTTGGACGGATAGATTTGGCCGGTCATCCACAGTGGCAGTATTGTGTCGGCAGCTTGATCATGGCGAGTAGCCTCTGTAGCCAATGTAACCATTTTGTCATATACTGCTCGAATTTCGGCTGGAGACTTTCCTCCCATTCCAGTTTTCAAACACCATTGTACTGCTTCTCGGTCAGAAACTGCTGCCTGCATGATCGCTCCATCGATCGCGGGACGTCTGATATGTTGCAATTCTGGGTCAAAGGCCGGCGTGCTTTTCAAAGGGTTTGGTTTGTGCAGATAGTGCAGCACATCCTGACTTCCAGTCGAATGTCCCATGAGCACAAATTTACCCCCACCAAATTTCGACCTCTTGTAGTCCTTGATGTGGTGTATGCATAGAGCCAGCTCATCGATATCTCCGTCGAGATGTCCAAGACCCCATGATTGGCAGGATGAAGAGAGGTTTAGGGTGAATAATGACCACGTCGTCATATCTAGAGCTTGTACAAGATCGGCTGTGTAGGATGTTGTAGCCAGGCCATCTCCAAGCCCGCCTATGAAGAGAAGGCTGTGTGGTTTCGGCACCGTGCCAGACGTGTATTCGAAGGTCGCAAGAGATTCTGTCTATAAACTATACGTCAATGGCTATCCAAAAAGCAAGATGATAAATGGGACAAACATAATGGTGCAGAACTCCGGCCGACCCGCCTTTCGGCCAGAAATTTGAGCCCATTGGACGGATCATGTAGTCAATAGACTTCGAATATGAGGAGCAGTTACAGCAGTAACAAAGGTAGAACAGAAGCCAGTCCACCACAGGGGATCAGTATATCGACGCGTCAAGGCGCATATCCGGTACTCGAACATAGACGTCGGTCGTGGCCATGGGGAGCAAGTCCAACACCGAGGCGGGCTCGGCAATAGGTCCCATTGCATCGCAATGACAATGCTCGGCATGTCTCGACAAAAGAAGCAGTGCAGCTGTCAGAAGATGAGCGGGATTCCTACAGGCGTGCCAGGATGTTTTCTCACGCCCCAGTTCTACGCTAATACACGAGCGGATCAGATAACTGTTATCAGATCGAATTTTCAACGCTATCCACGACACGACCTTCCCCTCGTTTCCTACGTCCCATCTTCCCTTCTCACATCCACCGCCACGCGTATCTGGACGACTACCATCGACTTGTATTTCAGCCTTGATGTGCAGATCTAGCTTGCCGTTCTCAGGTCACGCTTGTGCTCACTAGCAGTCGGCAAAATGCTTGGACGCTACTCTCCGCCTCTCGCTTCTTTCCTACCATTCAACACTCTAGTCAACCCATCGAGGAATCAAAGTCCTTGAAGGCTTGGAAATGATCGACAAGTGCCGCTGCCTTGAATCTCACGTTTGAAGAGAATCCACCCTGCCGCCGTTCTCGCCAATGCCACCAAAGCCCCACGCTCGTGTCGATGTGCAACCAATTCTCACCCGGCCGATCCTTGCAGCCAACAACGCCATTCAATGACTTACACAGAGCACACGCTAATCCTGCAAATCCTTGGATTGAATCCCCATTGGCAGATTCCTCGCTTCCCACCCGAAATGCCATGAATCCTGCTTACTCTGATCTCGGACACGAAAGCGGATCCCCGATTGAGAAATTTTATCTGATCATCCGATCATCAGATAAGATGGATCAACGTTACCTAAGTTTAGCGAGCGTGCAGCAAGGCTCCACTTTGTCCCGTTGTCTTGTGAGGACTGGGTCGTGTTATACGGTAACTTTTGTCCGTTGTATTTCCTCTCTACTTGTGGACCCGCTTCGGAATGTGAATGCAATCGAGCGACCTCGGAACTGAACTCACAACACTGAGGCGTCGGTGCGGTTTCTCTGCTGACCTCGGGTCTGCTTGCTACTACTGGCAGACTCTAGTCAGAATGTGGCAACCTAATGACTTTGCTGAACGTCCTCCTTGATGTTCAAATGTTTCTTAGAGACAATGAGCCTTTTCATTCTCAAAAGAATTGCAATTTCATGTTTTGGAGATGATAGCTTCTCAAGGCCTCTGGGTATCCTTCGAAAGGCTCATTGGCCGCTCCAGGCTTCTGTCATCTAGGAACATAACAAAGATCGACAGGAGCACTCTTACAGAGTATACGGGGTACGATCTGCTCCATAGTATCTAAGTACCTTTCCCGCGGTTCAGCTAGATTGGCTATGTCAAAGTGGAGATGAACGATGATGACCGTCACTGTTGAACCCCCGAATTTCGATCTAGGGCAATGCGGCATCCAAAGATTGATCTTCTCAATGTGGATGGATGCGTCACCGTGCGTGGACTCGGGACATCTAAATCTCACGAGATCCAGAGATGCATGCAGCTATTCGATGAGGATGAAGGTGCGATATGCATAACAGATCTCTACCAAACTCCTCCAAAACCAAAAATTAAAGGGAAATACATGCTTATCCTGAACAGCATTCTTACCCCCAAATACTACACACCTACAATTTAGCATTCCAAGCCATCCGATCCGAGCTCTCCAACGGCCTCTCCCTCCCGTCCCAAAACAGCGGACACATCTGGAACCACTTCTCCCTCGAACAAATACTGTGCACAGACCTCTTATGTCCCAAATCAACATACTTGCCAATCGTCAGACCCTGCGAATTTTCGTAGGAGAGGATGATCTCGCCCGTGGCTTTCGGTTCGCCGACAGCGTTGCCAGTACGTGGGTCGTCGAGGAAGATGTAGTGGATGCAGGACGAGTACCAAGCGTTTACGCGTTTGGCGCCGCGGAAGGAGGCATCGCCGACGAGGGAGTGACGACCGCGGTCGTAGTCGGAGGCCGAGTAGTGGGCGCCGTAGTGGTCTTCCTGTTGATTGTTTTAGCATCGCTTATATGTAAGGAAAGGGAGGGAAAGAAAGGGAAGAGACGGGGACGTACTTTTGACCAGTATAACTCGAAATATGCGAAACGGGAATCGTTGAAGCGGCCGAATAGACACAGAACGTGGGGATCGTAGTGTAATTTGCGTAGGTACTCGCGATGTTGATCCATAGTCCCCGTCTCGTTCCAACCAGCCGCGACACGGGGATCATTCTGCCATTTATTGAAGAGCGCGAGATGGTCTTGGCTTTGCCAGTCGACCGCCTCGAGGGAGAAGTGCTCGTCTATCTCAGGGATGTAGCGGCTGTAACATATTGACCCCGGAGCCGGTTTTGGTCGACGGATGGGGTGGCGGGTGTACACCGGCTCGATTGGGAATTTGTTTGTGAAGTGAAAGTTTTCGGGCATGATGGGGTATTGCTCCAGTGGTTGGCGAACGGGTCCCTCTGTTCCATCGCCAACGACCCAGATTGGTCGTGGGCCCAGTGGGGAGGCGGCACCTTGCCAGAAGGAGCTGCGGAGGACGACGATTTCGCTCGGTGGTACGAACGATTTTGGCATTGGCTTGAAGGGTTTTGGGTGCTCGATGGCCAGGCCGGTGTTGATCAACTCGGTTCGGATCACGTCTTGCTCTGCTCCATCCAGCGTGAGTCGGAACTGCTCGAAACTTGGATGCGCGAGGTAAATCGCGTGGACAGCATTCCAGATCTGACCCAAAGAGGGAGCACCGGATCCTCTCCACTGGAACGTTGTTTCTGGGCTTCGGCAAGCGCGTGCATACGAGGTATTATCCGACACAGGTGGGGTCTGGTGCTTGAGCTTAAAGGACAACTCAAGCCATGAGAGTTGATCGGAATGTAGTGGCTGAGGCAGAGGTCGTCCTGTCTCGGGTTGACCTCCCAATGTTAAATTGAGTCGGGTTGGCGACGATTTAGGGACAGGAACAACGCGATAGGTAGTGAGAAATGGATGCGGTAGCTTTACAGCTGGGTACTTTTGGGACAGAGGTGTATCTGAAGCCATCGTGACCGTGTGGAGTTGCTTTGAACAAAAATCTAGAAGAATCAATAAAGTTTTGAGAAAGACTGTAGGATAAATTCTTAGATTCGATGATCGCGGCTTCGACTCCACAAGGCCGCGCGAAGTCCTTGCGAGCGGATTCCATACCGCATGGCTGGTACTTTGCGGCGGAGCAGACTTCAAGAATGGCATGGCATCGATGTTCTCTGCATGCCGAGACGCTAGGTCAGGCATGTCACCCACGTTAGCGAGGAGTTGTGGCTAAACAAGTATAAAGTCACAGAATAGTGAGTGGCATCCACTCGCTAGCCATTGTATCATCCTCTCGTATTCAGTCATGTCTCTTCGATCACAGTCATTCAAAGCCCAGCATTTCAAAGTTACGTTCCCCCACGATCGGATCGTGCAAGTCACATTGACAAGGAGCGACAAGTTGAATTGTATTGATCAAGCCACAAGCCGAGAAATCGCAGGAGTATGGGAGCTCTTCGATAAGGATGAGACCTTCTGGGTTGGCATCATCACTGGCGAAGGAAGGGCATTCTGCACCGGAGCTGACCTGCAAGGTGAGTGCCTTTCCTCCCGTCGCTCGTGTGATGTGTCCCTTGTATGCTGATCAGGGTGTTCAAGAAAGAATGGAACGAGATGAATCGGGTAGGGATAGTCAACGACATGTCGGCGCCAGGTCTTGCAGGCCTACCACGCCGCGGCGGGAAGAAACCGATCATCGCTGCAGTCAACGGCATTTGCATGGGCGGTGGCTTCGAAATGGTGGCCAACTGTGACCTCGTGGTTGCTGCATCTACGGCTGTCTTCTCCTTGCCCGAGGTCAAACGGGGAATAGTCCCTGTGGCAGGGTGCCTCCCGCGCTTAACCCGTACTCTTGGAATCCATCGCACCACGGATCTGGTCTTGACAGGCAGAAACGTGAATGCGGAAACGCTCTATGGCTGGGGACTCGTTAGCCGGATAGCAGACAATGCGACCGATGCCGTCGCTGTGGCAGTCCAGCTTGCGCAGGAAATGTGCAAAAACAGTCCCGATGCTCTCATCGTTGGACGTCACGGAATTCGACTGAGCTGGGAAGCCGGCAGCGTGGAAGAAGCGGTATCTTGTTTGGCTGAGGACTGGTACCCTCGACTGGTTAAAGGTCGAAATTTCGCGGAAGGGATCCAGGCGTTTGTGGAGAAGAGAGCTCCCAATTGGATAGATTCGAAACTGTGAATGGAGGGAAAGAAAAGGGATTACGTGATAGAATGAGCGAATGCAGGCGGTCAAGAGGGTCGAGACGGGGGTTGAATGAGTGGTCAGATACTGAGGAAATAGATGGTCAGAAGCACGGTGGTGTCGTATTTTCCAAGCGCCAACACTAGCTCACCATCTGATAAGATTGATAATTTTAGCGTACGAGGATCAGTCGCGTCTACTGTACGGTACGGTGTTTTCGTCCGAGAATCATATCACTTGGAACCAACACCGAGTCCACACCTCACCCCCCGACTGCACCTGCAATGACAAACCGCCCCTCGCCAGAGCCAGCCGCCAGAGCCAGCCACCAAATCCCACCATCTCCGTATATCCAGTCGATCCTTCATGCGCCTCGGCCATCATCAGAGTCCAGCCGTGCTCTGGCATCACGTTCATCCCGTCGTGGTGCATGCTGCAGCGCGAAACAGTTCGCATGGTTAGCATGCCCACGGGCTGGGATTCGTCAACAGCGGGCCCTAGTCAGAGTTTTCATCTTATCAGATCTCTAGCGCGCACTCACCGTGTGTAGACGTCGCCTGTGACTACTCCACTACTACTCCACTACTACTCCCTCCATCTGGCCACGCTCATTGACGAGATGAATCATGGATGGGTGCTGGCACTTAACAAAGGTACGGCTCATCGTGCATGTTGTGATCGACTTGATCTTGTGTACTCACCTTTGCTTGTCCAGTATATGCCGCTTGAAGCACGCAAAGCACGGTTATATGGCTCAACGGCCAACGCCTCGCGAGACTAGTTGCGAAGTCCGAAATATTTCGAACGTTTTCTATGGAGAGCGAACCACCCACCGTTTGTGCTCTTACTTCGCTCCATGGCCTGTGGCGGAGGCCCAATCCTACCGCCAGAGATCATACCCACGCTAATTCTCAAGCTCTCGCTTCTAAATCGGTCTTTAGATGACAATGGAGCTCTTTTTCCCCCTCGATTGCGTTTTTGGACCTCTTTCCGTGGCGCTCGGCAATGTCTCCCGATACGGGACATGTGGAGTGATCCCACACAGCCCAAGACAGTCGAAGATGAGCAAGTGTTGCCACCCTTCATCTGATATTACTCCTTCTTAAAGATCGATAACCGATTGCATTTGCCAGATTCGCAATAGCCCCAATATATCTATACCTCACTTTTCAGCAATTCTTCGAATTAGATCAAATTCATGCAGCCGTCTTGTGCACTGATAGAACACTGCATTGACTGCTTTACGTCCCGTATTCCTACGAGTCTCGCTAGACTGAACTGTTCACGCGACAAGTAACATGGGATCCATTGATCCTGATGGGTCTTATGATATCATTCGTCCGAAGCACGATTTGATGCGAACAACATCCTCCCAGCGGACTGGCAACGATACCTACAGAGACTTCGAGATCGATGGCTTGGCTTCCAAGCATTCCACTTCGCCACCAGTACTTCTCCTGGCCTGGCTTCTTGTACTATCGCGGACTCGAGAAGACGGCTTTGCCGACTTCTCCTGGGGTTATAAGAACCAAGGAGAGGCATTCGAGCTTGGATCGGTCACCAATACCTTGCTCAACAGTGATGTCGTCTCAGGGCAGAAAGATAGCATTGGGCAAGCTGTACAAGCAACATCGCAATATCTGACAAAAAAGGCTACAACCCCAAAGGAAACAATTTCAGGACCCCCGTCGCTTCTCTTGTGCTCGAAGGCATGGTCAAATGGAGTGGGGGAAAGAAAATTGGAAGTGAGTTAACGGATATCATTTATCGATTCTGAGCTAAGCCTTGTCAAAGGACTTGATATATCTCGAAGTCGATGTGAGTAGCAAAGGCATACGAATTCGTCCACTATGGCACAGCAGCGATGTTCTCGGGCGCTCTATAACGCGACATATCGAAACCCTCGTTGACATGGTTGGAATCGTCATTCGAGCTCCCAGCACAACGATCGAGAATTGTATTCGACCCACGACACGTGATCTCGATGAGATTTGGGGCTGGAATCACCTTTTGCCATCTTCTTACAACTTCTGCATGCACGATATGGTAACGGAACAAGCGCAAAGATATCCAAACAAGATCGCCATCGACTCGTGGGATGGTAGCCTGACCTACGCGCAAGTTGAGCATTACTCAACACTGGTGGCCTGTTCACTCAACGACATGGGCGTTCATCTCCACGATATCGTCCCAATCTGCTTCGAGAAATCCAGGTGGACGATCGTTGCGGTGCTGGCTGCAATGAAATCAGGAGCCACTTTTGCACTGATGGATCCAACGCTGCCGCTTGCACGTCTGCAAAATATGGCGCAACAAGTGGGAGCCAAGTCGATGCTCACATCATGTATGCAGGAAGATCTGTCAGCGTCAATTCTACCCAACGGAGCGTTCCTTGTGGTGGGACCAGACACGTTCGCAAACCTTTCAGATTTTGGTGTTGTCCCAAACCTACTCAGCGTGCCTCCCTCGGCAATGATGTACATTATCTTCACGTCAGGCAGCACGGGAACTCCAAAAGGTGTTCAGCTGTCCCACAGAACCTACACGAGTAGCGCCATTCCTCGGGCTCAAGCAGTGGGTTACATGGAGAACTCAAGAGTCCTTGACTTTGCGTCCTACGCATTTGATGTCAGCATCGATAGCATGCTGTTGACCCTCGCTAATGGAGGATGCCTTTGTATTCCTTCAGACGAGGATCGTCTGAATGATATCAATGCAGCCATCAGAAATATGAGAGTCAACTATGCGGGCCTAACACCATCCTTGGCCCGCATTCTGGACATCGATGTCATATCATCTCTGAGTGCTTTAGGACTTGGAGGTGAAGCAGTCTCAGCAAGGGATGCAAACTTGTGGGGTAGAGTCACCAGGATTGTCATCGGATATGGTCCTTGCGAATGCACGATCGGGTGCACGATCAATAGTAGCGCTGCCACTGGACGAGACTATATCTCTATCGGTGGCGGCAATGGTGCCGCTATTTGGATCGTCGACCCTGACGACCACGATGTACTGATGCCGGTAGGCGCTGTCGGTGAGCTGCTCGTCGAAGGTCCTATTGTTGGACAAGGATATCTGAACGACCCCGAAAAGACGGCAGCTGCCTTCATTGAAGATCCGAAGTGGCTCACTGCTGGACATCAAGACTATGCCGGACGTCGAGGGCGTTTGTACAAGACTGGCGATCTCGGTAAGTATGATCTAGATGGTTCTGGAGGCATTGTTTTTGTTGGTCGAAAGGATTCACAAGTCAAATTGAGAGGACAACGAGTCGAGCTTGGCGAGATCGAGAGTCAGCTCAAGTCCACACTTCCCTCAGACATCAATGTTGTTGCTGAGGTGATTAACCCTGTAGATTCTGGTGGGCAAGCGACACTGGTCGCATTCGTCGCTTTGCAGTCTAAGAAGGGCCATCACCAGACCGACCTTGAACCGTGCCAGCTCTCTGATAAGCTGCAACAGATGCTATCTGAAGCCGATGCAGAGTTGACCAAGGTGCTACCACGATACATGGTTCCAAATGCGTATATACCGATCAATCACATTCCCGTGCTAGTATCTAGCAAGACTGATCGAAAGCGACTCAAGCTTTACGGTACGACGGTAAAGCTTCGCAGCCTTGGCAGAGGCGCCGCCAGCACGAATACGACAAATGGACATGCAATATTGACTGGCCTTGAGACTCGATTGCGCGAAGCTTGGAGCGAAGCGTTGAAGCTCAATACAGAAAACATCCATGCCGAGGACAATTTCTTTGCCCTGGGAGGGGATTCCTTGACTGCTATGCGACTCGTGTCTGCGTGTAGAGCGCAAGGTCTTGAACTCTCCGTCGCCAACACATTTGGAAATCCTACACTGTCAGCCATGGCCAGCACTGTACATGATGCTTCATCAGAAGAACGTGTCACGATCCAGCCCTTTTCGATGCTCGCTGGCGACATCGAAAGTGCTTGTCTTGAAGCGGCGCAGGCTTGTGAGGCAGATGTGGCTGACATTGAGGATATCTATCCTTGCACGCCTACCCAGGAATCTTTGTTCACTTTCTCTCTCAAGTCGGTCAAGGTGTACGTAGCGCAAAGAGTGTCTTGTATTCCCCCCGAAGTTCGCACCGAGACATGGCAAAAAGCATGGGAGGACGTAGCTGCTGCGAATGGCATATTACGAACTCGGCTGACCCAGCTGCAAGAACCTGGCCTCCAACAAGTGATATTAAAAGAAGACATCTCCTGGAGGTATTCGTCAAATCTCGCGCAGTATCTCGAAAACGACAGAAACGAAAGAATGGAGCTCGGGCAAAATCTGGCTCGCTATGCGATTGTCGATGAGTCCGATGGCAAGCGATACATGGTTTGGACGATCCATCACGTTCTTTACGATGGATGGTCAGAGCCCTTGGTCTTGCACCAAGTCAGCAAAGCTTTACAGATCAGCCACAATGGCCACGTTCAAAAAGCAGCTGAGATGAGGGACTTCGTTAAGTGGATGCGTGATACCGATGAGACTGCTACGCACGAGTTTTGGCGACAGGAATTGAAAGGTGCCGTGGGACCACAATTCCCCCGTCTCCCTTCTCGAGATTATCTACCCACTCCCGACGTCACAGTTGAGCAGCAGGTCCCGCTCAAGACAGTGGCCGGATTTCCATTCACACTAGCTACGCTTATTCGCGGCGCCTGGGCACTGGTAGCGTCCCAGTATACAGGAAGCGATGATGTTGTGTTTGGGGAGACGCTCACAGGACGGGACATCTCTCTTCCAGGCGTTGAGGGCATCGTGGGTCCATTGAACGCTACCATACCCATCAGAATTAAGATTGACAGGAAGACATCCATCCATGATTACCTGACGACGATTCAGCAGTCCATGTCGCGCCGTACACCCTACCAGCACATGGGTTGGCAATACATCCGAAGAGTCAGCCAAGATGCACAGCACGCTTGCGAAGCTCCCACGGGTTTGGTAATTCAACCAGAGTCGGCCTACGAAGGTGCCGAACTCGGTTTTCCAACAGGCGATGCTGTTCGTGAAGCCCTGCACTTCAACCCGTATCCACTCATGGTTGCCTGTGGGATACATAAAGGCGGTTTCCGGATCTGTGCCAATTATGACAGTAAGCTGGTCGACGTGAAACAAATGGAAAGAATACTTGCACAGCTGGATCAAGCCTGTTTTCAGTTATCAAGTGGCCTTCCTAGGCAGCTCGAAGAGGTCTCCTGCCTGCCCGAAGCTGAGCTGAACCAAATCTGGAGATGGAATGCGAACCCGCCTATGTCCTGGGATGAGTCTTTGAGCATTCTTCACGCCGGAGCAGCAACTAAGGAAGGATCAGTGTATCCCAGAGCGATGGTGCCGTGGGTTTGCGACCCTCGCAATTCGGCTCTACTGTCACCCATTGGATGCGTAGGTGAGCTTTGGCTCGAGACCACCTTTCTGCCGAAGGAAACCAAAGACTTTCCAGCTTGGTTGATCACAGGTAGTTCTTCTTATCCTGGTCGTAGAGGTCACATTCGCTCAACACGAGATCTGGTTCGGCTACAAGAAGACGGCAGTCTCGTTTTCGTGCGGCGGAAAGATGATGTGCTTGCCATCCAGGGCCACTCTGTGAACACCGCAGAGCTCAACAGCCATCTCGAACAGTACTTACCTCACAACCGTGGAGCTGTTGCCGTTGTCGAAGATCGACTACTTGTCTTCGTAGAACAGCCAGAAATTAGGGCAGAAGGCGTGAAGGTTCTATCGGAGCGTTGCGAGCTCGTCTGCAGCAGATCTGACGGTTCGCATGTCAAGATCGTTGTTCTATCGGTCGTCTCTTCCAGTGTGGTCGCGTCAACCAAGAGACTGGACAAGTTTATCCGAGACTCTCTACCGCCTTATCTGATTCCATCCACATATATTGTGGTTGACCAGTTACCTCCTGCTGACACACAAAGCGTCAATGGTTCGCTGACAGAGCTTGCTTCAAGTGTACCTCCTCAGATCATCTCCCAATCTCTTAACAGCCTAAAACAAGCCTGGACAAGTTCCTCGTCAGAAGCGACGTCTACAGCCTCGGAAGACATTCTTAGGTTCTCTTGGGCTAAATTGCTAAGGCTGAGCCCAGAACATATTGAAAACGACGACAATTTCTTTCGCCTTGGCGGAGATTCCGTTCTAGCCATGAAGTTGGTAGCAACACTTCGCAAACAAGGCCACATTTTGACGGTCGCCGATGTTTTCCAGAACATGCGACTTGGTGATGCCGCCAAAGTTTTAAAAGTAGCCCAGGCTGTCGAAGAAACGACCCAGGTCTACAAGCCTTTCTCTTTGCTCAAGCGAATCGATGTTCCAACGTTCGTGTCGGAATATATCCAGCCGAAGCTCGCAAATCCTTATTGGTTGGTGCAGGATGTCTTGCCAGTCACAGATTCGCAAGCACTAGATGTTCGTGGTACTGTTCAGGTGCCACGAACTTCAGTGCAATACACCACGCTTTATATCGACAACAGCATTGATCGGAAGAGATTGCTCAGTGCATGCAGCGAGCTTGTTAAGCAACATGAGATTCTACGTACCGTCTTCGTCGAGCACGAATTCATATTCTTGCAAGTCGTTTTGAAGGAGGTCGATGTCTCTGTCGTCACTCATCGAGTCGACAAATCCCTTGAAGAATCTGTCACAGAGCTTTGTACGGCAGATGCTGAGTCGAATTTCCAGCTTGGGTCTTCCTTCTTGAGATTGCTCCTCGTCGAAGGTTATGATGGCCACGGATGTCTTGCCATGGGTCTATCTCATGCCCAATACGATGGCATTGTTCTTCCCAGGCTGCTGCAAGACCTGGAAAGTCTATACACTAGCCAAAACGTCGTTACCGAAACTGAGCCTTTCTCATCTTACATTGTTCGAACTGACAACGAGAAGACTCAAGAAGAAGCGATAGCTTACTGGGAGAAGACTTTGGAAGGATCGTCCCTCTCTCTTCTTACAGGGCCGTCTTTACAATCAATAACCAAATCAACCTTTCGAAAGCAGACTGTCAACATCGCCCATCTACCACAGGATATCACAATAGCAAACCTCCTCACCGCATCTTGGGCCCTCGTTCTGTCTCGCCGTTTACAAAAGACAGACGTCACCTTCGGCAACATTACCTCCGGCCGCACAATCGGATCGACCTACCTCGAGAACGTCATGGGTCCTTGTTACCAATTCACCCCGGTCCGCATCCCCATCCGACCATCCTGGACCGCCAGAAACCTCTTGGAATTCGTACAAAGACAATCTTCCGAAAGTGCCGCTCACGATTTCCTGGGATTCAACCGAATCGCCGAGAACTGTACACAGTGGGCCCTTGACACTGGACCTTCTTTCTTCGACTCGGTCGTGCATCATCAAGACATCATTGAAGAATCGGAAACGATGTCTTTTGCAGGGACGCAATGTAACATTGATCTGCTGAATCCGTACGGGGACTCGGGATCGCCGCTGAAGGTTGTGTCGTATGTTAGGGGTGGAGAGACGTATGTTGGGATCGTGGGCATTAAGAGTGATGATCTTTTTGTGGCGAGTGTGTTGGAGGAGTTAGTTGGGACTGTGGAGGAATTGGCGAGGTGTAGGGAGGGTGTTTTGGAGCTTGGGTTGGCGAGGGTGAAGGAGAAGGGAGAGATCGAGGATTGAGCAGCTGAACGAAATTGGCAGGGGTGAGGTTGTTGGTGTTGTGAATGGCCATGGAGAGGTCGGGCATAGCGGGAAAGAGCGGGATAACGGGGAGGTCGAGGGAAGAGTGGGTGTAGAGGTGACGGGGAATGTGCTTTTCAGCTAGGTCATTTTGGACGGCTAGAGCAAGGTAAGTGACCATTTCTTCTTTCGACAATCATTTATCTACTTATCAGTCTTTATATTGGTTAAGCGTTTATACTCATCCCTCAGCTTAACGTACTGTTCCCTTGATCAGAAGAAAGTGATTGTGACGATCTGTCAATGAACATATCCCCGTTGATCCGAGACGGGTATCTTGCAAATCCCTACGTTGCCAATTCTTACATTCTCTCCTCCTAATTGCAGTTCTCTTCACTCAATCCCAAGTCAAATACTCGATCGATTCTCAGATTCTGAATTCTGATGGACGAAAAAGACGCCGAAAATTTGGTCGGATAGGGACATGGCAACTGCTCATCTCGAGTCACTCACGCTAAATCTGATGTAAATATACACAATTTCCTTTCGCAAATTCAAGTCTGGAGGGACGTCGGGAATTTGCAACGATTATTGGGACGCCATCGACCCATGCGCCATCGCTTTTGACCGTGGCCCGAGAAGATGCCCCAAGCCCATGTACTACACATCGCTCAACCAGTAAAACCCTCCTTGCCCCATCCCTTAGCCCTCATACTCGCTTCTATAGCGGTCCACAGCCCCTCTACAATCTCACGATCTCTCCAGCGTCCCTTCTCACCCTGCCCCGGATTCCAAAGATCCAGCTGTGCCGTCTTGACGCTACGACCCCACCCCGTCACGGTCCTGGGAACCTCCTCGCCCTTCCAGCCGACGTAGATACCCAAGGCATGCGCAAACAGCTCCTGAGGCGTCTGCCATTTATAGCTTTTGAACTGCCACGTCTGGCCTGTGGTGAAAACGGCGACAACTCTCTGCCAATAATCTGGTTTGAACTGGTCTGCCGAGTCGACGAGGATGAAGCGCATGGGGCGGGGATCGATAGTTGGCATGGTGCGCTGGATGTGGAGGATTGTAGCTGTGCTGCCTGAATCTGCGGGTGAGAATGTGCCCAGATCTAGGAATTGCTTGATGTTTGACATGCGGAGGAGGGATGAGGCTGAGGGGGAGAGGAGAATGATGGGTTCGAGACGGCGGGAGGAGGGTTTCTTGAGGTTGGAGACGAGGGATGGGTTTGTGGTCATTGGGGTGGGTGCGGCGTGGCGCGAGCGGTTGCGACCTAGATAGATGTCGCATTGTTTTCGGACGTGTGAGAAGTCCTGCGATAGTTAACATGTGAGCTGTTACAAGGCCTAGATGCACCTACAGTCGGCTTGACGCCCCGTAGTATCGTGTTCCTGTCGCCCATGCTCCTCTCGTGTCTGTATATCTCAGCCAATCTTGGATCTTGAGACCTCAACCCCTTCACAGGCATTGCAGCTATTCCCGCGCCTTTGATCGTAGGTATGCCTCCCGCAGCTCCTGAAGCCACTGCCGCCGAACCTCGTGCAGCCGCCGCAGCTTTCTCTGCTTCCAGAGGCTTGATGTACTCGTTCTCTTCTCCCGCGCTGCTCCCATCAAGCCATGATTCTAATTGTTTGCGTTCGGAGAAACCTAAATTCTCCAGTCTACCTCCAGCGCCGCCTGGAGCGGCCAGGCCAAGGTTGAACTCCTTGCCAGCATTGAGATAGTCTGGGACGGTCTTGTCGCGGTGTACCCATGCAAAATAGACACTCCGCAGGTCTACTTCCTTCCCCGTAGCAGGTAATGTGAAGCGAGTCGGCTGATTGAGGGGATGTGTCTTGCTGCCGTCCGGGGTGTTGAAGTGGATATATGTAGCTTTGGTCAGGTCTGGTTCCGCGTCTGCTGCAATGCCTGGGTCGGGTGTATTGGTTAAAAGGGGCTCCTGGTTGGCAGCGATGGCCTGTTGGAGGTTCAGTAGGGGATCATTTTGTACGGCTTCGAGCGACATTTTTGCTGTGATTGTCTGCTATTGTCTGTCCACGAGCGAGTGATCGTTGATGGAGGACGCGATCTAGCCGCCAGCCATCCTAAGCGCGCGGCTTACCCAGGTTGTATGACTTCAATGCCAAACTTCGAACATCAAATCCGCATCGATAAATTCCTGTCCATATTATCTTTTCAACTCGCTAGCAATTTGTCTATCGCTTAGGCAATTCAATTGTCGCAGAAAAACTTGGTTATGCTTTAGATGCGACCAGACTGCTTCAAAGCTCAGTTCAGCGCAGCACTTCAGGCGATCTTGAATAGCTATCAGAACCCAAATCTTCACCCTATTTGCTATGATGCTCGGTATATTTCCGCATAACCGCATGCATGTAGACGTAGACCGGCTGCGGTCTAGCTTCGCGCCACGGACAAACTAGACTTGAGACGGATCAATTGTCGTTCCTTATCCGCAAAGAAACCTTCAATTACTCCATTGGTATTGTGACTCGTCGCAACAAGATGTCTTGAAAACCTTTGCTATACTAACTTACCCACAATAACGGAGATTACGAGCGTGCTGGGGTGAGTACGAAGACGCCACACGGCTCGATTCTCTGTCAGCACTAGGGGCCTCATCTTCTGGCTTACCAAAACCTCGCTTCTATTCACCGTCGACATCTCTTATCAATCGAATTACCCTCTCTCCGTTCTTTCAGAAACACAAGTCGTTGTGACATCGCTGAAATGGCCTTTCTGCTCATACCTCTAACCATCTTCGTCCTATGGCTTCTGTCAAATATCTTCTCGCTCATCAGTAACTACCGCCAAGCGCTCACTTCCAACCTTCCAATTGTTATTGGTCTTGGCAATCCTGACAACTATCTTTGGATGGTCGTATCCGTCCCTCTTCGTCGTACGCTTGAGAGATTTACTTCGCAATCATTCTATGACAAGTTTTTCAAGACAACAATTTACGGCTGGGAGTTTCGTGACAAAAATGCCTTGCATGAAAAGATTGGACCGATGTTCCTTCTCGTGACTGCTGGAACGACCGAGTTGTGGGTCGCGGACCCAGTCGCTGCACAGTCCATCTTGACGCGGAGAAAGGATTTTGTGCAGAGCAAGATAGGAACGCTGGTTATGAAAACCCTGGGTCCAAATCTGATCACAGTGAGTGTAGTCATTTTCTCCATGTGCTGGATCAATGAATATCATTTTGAAATCTTATGCACGAGAGGATGTTGGCTGACTTTCTCGACTAGTCAGATGGCGATACGTGGGCCCGTCAACGACGTCTCATCGCACCAAATCTCAACGAACGAATTAGTGGAGTAGTATGGACAGAAAGCACCACACAAGCAGCTGCAATGGCCCGTCATTTGCTCTCGGAGCCCAAAGGAGAGACTAACACGACTCTCGAAGGCCTGCGATCCATTGCTTTGAATGTATTAGGGCAAGCAGGTTACGGGCAGCCTAAGGAGTGGACTGCCAGCGGCTTCGCTGCCAGCGAAGACGGGAAGATGACAGTTTTTGATGCTGTGTCCATGCTCATTCCTATGATGATTCCAGCTGCGATACTGCCAACGTGGCTACTACGTCTCGGGCTGATGCCCAAGGTGCTAAGAAATACAGGCGTAGCATTGGACCAATATCCCGGGCACACCATAGCCCTGCTCGATGAAGAAAGAGCTTTGGTCAAGAACTCTGGTGAAGAAAGAAGCAACTTCATCGCTATGCTAGCGAGAATGGCGGACGGGGACGATCAAGCCGACGTCAAGGCCGGGCTCACTCCCGGGGAGATTCAGGGCAACCTTTTTCTGGTATGTCGATTACTTGCAAAACAAAGAAAGAGCTGATGGTTTCTCTCAGTTCACTGCCGCTGGATTTGACACAACTGCAAACACTTTGGCTTACGCCGTAACCACCCTCGCCGTAAGACCTGATTTGCAGGACTGGCTGTTTGAGGAACTCGACCTCGTTATGCCCTCCGATCCAGCAGCTGAGGTCGATTACAAAGTCGTCTTCCCAAGATTGTCACGTTGCCTCGTATTAATGGGAAGTCGTTCCCATTTCCCTCAGCTTACAATTGCTAACGCTACACAGTACGAAACTCTCCGTGTCTATCCAGCAGTGATCCACATCGCCCGCTACATCGAAACAGATCAAGCTGTCAAAACGCGCAAAGACTCCCACCTCATCCAAGGTCCCTCCAAGATCTACATCAACGCAGCCGGACTCCATTCCGACACGGCAACATGGGGCACCGACGCCCTCGACTTCAAACCCGAGCGCTGGTTCACAAACCCACAAGCACCGCCCTGTTCCGTATCCCCAGACACAGAAGTCCCCGAGATAATCACCCCTCCTAAAGGAACATTCATCCCCTGGTCGGGCGGTCCGAGGATCTGTCCAGGAATGAAAATGGCCCAGGTCGAGTTCGTGGCCGTCATCGCCACTTTATTCAGATCTTGCCGTGCCGAAGTCGTCCTCCAGACGGGGGAAACGGTGGAAGAGGCAAGGGAGAGGCTGGTCAGGTCGATGCAGGAGAGCCAACCTAGATTGACCTTGCAGATTGAGAATCCGGAGGATGTCGTTTTGAGATGGGTTAAGCGGTAGGATGAGCAAGAGGAGGTCTATAGATGACCTGGGATCTGGCGAGTTTTGAAGACGATTGTTTGACCGGCGTTGAAGGCGGCACGTACCGAACCCTAAACGAGTTACTGTTGCGTTGCCCCATCCACGAAATTCTATCTACAATTACCAAAGTCCTCGGTCTTACAGAATTCTGTGCCGCGACAGTGTTCGTATCATTATATACTTTTCCGCCAAGTTATAAGGATCTTTCACGGATGAAGTTCAAACGATTCTGCGGCTGGAAATGGAAATAGAGCATTGACATCGTTTTTTTGGAGGAGTTAGTCAATGGAAGCGGCGTCATCCTCGAACCTTTCGATGACGTCTTTCTGTTCCATTACCGTCTTTGGGTAACCTATACATAGGCAAAAGAGTAAAACACACAAAAACATGAGACAAACCGAGACCGGAGAAGGAGGGGGAGATGGACTCCACACCATCGGCACCTTACTTGTGCTTTGGTTCCGACTTCTTCAGCCATTCACATTTCGATAGGACAACAACTAACATCAAAAGTGCGGCCGAGGCGTGGTAGTAGACAATCCCTTCCAGTTGCACGCTACCGAGTCCTCCAAAATATCTCGCTGCAACACAGGCCTGGCGGTTGCTGGTGGAAATGAATACTGAGCGGTGCCTTCAGAATTGACAGTGACAGTTCTGAGAGAAAAGTGCAATTGGCGAATCCGCAAAAAGTGGCTTTTCACGATCGTCCTATCCCATCCCGGGAAGATATGGATCCCAAAGCAGAATGACCATGGGACGAGAACTGTTCTCAATACTAATCGTTCATTAGGCATATAAGGCCGACTCTTAATCTATATATTATCTAATATATATACGCTCTCTGACCACTGACAGGAAAAGTGATGGCGGAGTCTTGGATGCCAGTGCCTCGGACGGATTAATAACGACACCCTGGGGTATTTTTGGTGCAGACAGGCATGTGGGGTTATTAGGTACCATAGTATAGGTTTGATGAGCGTTGTACGGAGGGATGGTACTTTGCAGAGCCCGGGTGTGATGAAACCGGATGTAAACCGAGGACGGTCCCGAGACAATTATAGAGAGATCACGTGTAATCACTATGATCTCCCGACTGGCATCGTCTGTGAGCGCTAGGAGTATCTTGGCGGGTATGAGATAACTACAATGTCGAAAGAAGGGGCTAACCCATTTTGGTAACACAGTCAGACGAGTGGCTTCCTCGATCATCATCGTCTCTGGGAAGCACAATCAGGATAAAAAAGTTCCTATTTCAAATGTACAGTGAGAATGAGATAGCTTCAACTCAAGGCGACGAGTGCTTGTATAACTAATCAGTGCAGGAAAGATCTGTTCAACAGATATTCATGCACCAGTTCCCCGCAGTAACTTTCATACCTTATGAAATGCAAACCTAATCCGACTTCTGAGGGGCAGCTGCCTGATCAGGTGTGAGCGTCGTAACAGGAACCTCCTCGACTTCAATCTCATTGTCAGTCACGGGCACCTCCTCGCCAGCAACAATCCTGCATTTACGGCGTTCGCCCAAAGCGCAGTCGAACGCCTTGTCGATTTCCTTTCCGAAGCCTTTGCTTCCCTTTTCAATGGCCTTGCCGGTTTGCTGACCCAACTTCGCGAGGTCTTTGCTCACGTCTTTGCCACCCCTCAGAAGATCTTTACTAATGTCGAAGGCGGCATCACCTGCAGCGCCAATTGGGTTGTAGTTGTTGCCTGGACGTGGAGGACCTAACACTACGTTAGCGGGACTGTTATCCGAGTGACGGATAGGCCCTGGTATTGGTGGGTCATGGGAGCACTTGCCGTAATTGTAATTTGGGTTGTAGTTGTTGTAATTGGGGTTGTAGTTATTGTGATTCGGATTGTAGTTGTTGTAATTCGGGTTGTAGTTGCCGTTGTAATTTCCGTTGTAGTTGCCGTTGTAGTTGCCGTTGCCGTTGTAGTTGCCGTTGTAGTTGTTGCGCTGTGGGAGGGCAACAGCCAGAGCTGCGAAGCCGAGGACAATGGCGTACTTCATGACGAAAGGTGAATAAAAGGAGTGTTGGTTATTAAGTGGTCTGCGTTGAGAAGGATGAAAGAGTGTAAAAGTGAAGATTCGAAATGGGGAGGACTTATAGGAGCAGCTCTTCTCTTCATTTATGGGGGACCACCCGCCGGGCTTGGTCAAAGGAGAATAGAGCGGCAAATGGAAATGAAGACCTATGCGGAGAAGTATGAATAGCCTCTCTGTAGATGAAAAGGTGTGTCTTGGTCCGGCATGGCAGTTCTCGATGTGTACGATGAGAGCACATCATAGGCCATGGTTCCAATCCAAAACACCCTTGCGCGGAAAGAATTCTCAATGTGGGAGTTTGCAGAGCGACAGACCGGACGTATAGGTACTTGATAGCGATATGTGCTAAATTAGACAGGATGGCTCCCATCAGAATGTACTGTGTCTAGGATAGTCCATGGCTTTCGGCACTACTTAGTCGTTTCCAATGCGAACTATTCAGAACTTGTAGCCAGGTCTTGACAATCATGGTCAGGGCATTCATTAACGGGATCCGGCCAACGGCAGCCCGTGCAAGGCATTGACTCACGGCAAAACACCTGATTAGTTGGCACCGCTGGAACGCTCAACTTGAAATGAGCTGCATCCCATGAATCCGGAAATGTACGAATAAATTTCCGAGTATAACGACAGGGTTTCCCGCCTGATTGACTCGGTCGATGAACCACGCATGTCACGGGAGACCTGCTTTATATTTGTACACAGTAGAGCTTTAGCAGTGGCAAATCTGTGAAAGAGCTGCGGCTTGAATTCTTCCGTAATAGACCCCTTAGCTGGTAAGTCGCAAAGAGAGGAAATTCAAACTTCATTGGCCGGATGTCGTGAAAATAACGAGTGTAGGGTTGAGTCAAAAAGTATATGTGTGGTGGCAGATCCTCACTCGGGAACTTGAGGTGCCAGCCTTGCCGGTCCTATAAATATCTCTGAGATTGCTGATGATTGTGAGGGCGGAAAGCAGACTCGTTCATGCACAGTAGTTGGGATACCGCTGTACCGTTTTGGGGCTAGCCACATCTTGTACTGTGTACTGTGTATTGAGTTCTGGTTCCTCACTACATGTTGCTGCCGACGAAGAATGCATTCCTGGTCTGGTTAGTTTCAGTACGGCAAGCTGTCGATATTCTCTTCCCCATTGGCTAGACTGTCATGCCTAAGGTTTTTGTGCCCTTGGAGTATGCGTATATGCGTCGGACTGCGTCACTGTGGTGTTGATTAGAGTTAGATGAAGATCTTCCAGCGACGCCTGATGCGAATGATGACGGAGTGGTAAATTGCCTGGCTTCTCGTGCATTTGGACGACCGATGTTTACATGCCTTGGGGAGACTCGAATGGGACGGCCTTGCATTATTGCTACATGGAGAAGTAGTCAAGCGCTGGAAGGAGGCTCCTCAACCGGCCCAAGCAAAAAGAGCGAGATTTCGAAGATCTGGAGGTAGATGCAAGCGTTGATTATTAACGTGAAGTAATTTGAAGTGTATAGGGTGTTGAGGTGGTCCACGGGTTAATGGTAGAGACTGTGGACGAGTCTGACTCCACCGTGATCATGACGCCAGGGCGTTTGATGCCTGATTATTAAGGTAACTTGATGTTTCATGTCCACGGGTCTATTTTCGTCTGAACTTCTCCATTCCCACTCACCCTCGGATTGTCTGATCTTCGATGCGAACAACCCGAACCCGGCTTCGGACCCAGCTATGGACCGAGCACGACACTGGCAGGTGACTGAGGAAACGCAGAGATGCAAAGTCAGAACACATTGATGATTTGATGAAGCACTCTAGCTGAGGTCCCGAGGTTGAACCTGCTTCCGCGCGCCTTCATCTGTATTATTGCTTCGATATGCCTTACTAATGCGTCTTAGATGAACTTGACATCGTCAAGATGAAACTTGTTGGCAGTTGGAAGACCTTGCCCCTCAAACCTGAGTATGCGGATAACACCACTAAAGCGGAGATTCAGAATGAAGAGAAGCAGCACAAGCTTCGTGATAAGTCTTGCTCGCAACAAGCGATGATGGATGACAGTTCTAGAGATTTCCCACATCAAGAGTTAAGACAATGGATTGAGCGTCGTGTGCCAGCCTATTCAAAGCATCATATTCAATTAATCTTCATCTCCGGAGAAAATATGCTAAATTGTTCGACAGCCATTTCCGTCAGGCCATAACCCTCCAGTAGCCATTCACTCATGCTGCATCATTGTCTCCGCTGTATCAACAACTCTTCGGCGTCCTTGATTCGCGTTCCCACCATCTTCCCCACGCCGTTTTTACCAATTCTATCCCAGCAGAATGCGGACATCAATTTCGGCTGTCGTCTGCTTCCTCTTCAGCCTTCTTTCAACCGCGAGCGCCCAATGTGCTGACGGTCGCCCAGTTTGCCTTTCCCCTGGTGGTGGTGGTGGCGGGAAACGGTGCATAAATGTGGGTGTGATTGAGGGCAACAATCCTGACTGCGCGACCGGCTTCTTCTACGCGTACACGGGCGAATTGAAAGCCGAGTGCAAAAAGCCACTGTTCGACAAGCAGCCTGGAGCTTTGTGCGGGCAGCAACAGCAGCAATCGCCCTGCCGCCAGAACTCGCCTTGCTACAACTCAGAATCGGGACCTCTCTGTTGTCCAGAAATCCCAGCGTACGTGATCTTCGTCCCAAGCATGCAATGGTTGGTTGCAAGTGATACTCACAACTACCAGGACGCAACAAACAATACCAGAGTGTCGAGCGGCCTGTCGACAAGTTGCAGGTGCCCCTTCGTAGTCTTCCTCCTCGGGCTGCAAATCTTGGCACAGAGTCTTAAAATCGATACTCAGCGCGGAGAGAAAAGTCACTTGTGGCGCTTCTTAATAGCGAAAATACATGAGCATTCCCATTACAGAGCATCACGGGTTCACAATTTCACTTTACTCAATCTAAACGCGTGCAAACACGGAGTCCTTCGGGCGGGGAGGTCGCCCAGATGCCGACACCTCAAAAGTACAATCCAAAGCCTCACCCATTCACCCAACCCATCCTCCACGCCCAAGGAATCCCCTCCCACTCCAATCCAACAACCACCACAGTCCTTACCTCTCCCTTCCCTCCCTACCAACCCCCCCTAAAAATGCACTTCCTCCCCTTCCTCCTCCCCCTCCTCCTCCCAAAAAGCACAACAGCCCAAATCCAAGACCCAAACAAATACCACTGCATAAACATCGGCAGCGTAATCAACAACGCCGCCGGCTGCGTCAAAGGCTTCACCTTCTCCTACACCGGCGACCTACCCCCCGAATGCAAAAAACGAATGTTGACCTTCGAAGCCGCAAAAGTCTGTGGGACGCTCGTGCAGGGACGCGGGAAATGCGAGATCGGTTGTTGGAATGATGCGGCGAGGGGACCGATTTGTTGTCTTGATGATGCGTGAGTTGGGTCTTTTTTATGTTTACCGGTCTGCTTGTGTGTGGAGGGGGTAAGGAGTGTTGGGGGTTTGGAGGGCTAATGGGAGGTAGGGATAAAAGTGCGCATCCGGAGTGTGCGGATGCTTGTCCGCCTCCGAATTCGGATTGACAAGTCGGTAGTGGGGGAGGAGCGATGTAAGCTCATAGCCAGCTAAGTGCTCGGTTATGGACAGGCTCATATTTGCGGATGGACTGAACTTGAACCAAATTTCGCGCAATTCATACAGGAAGAAACGGCATGGGAGTTACACAGAACTCACAGAACAATGGGTCAAAATCCTCATCGACCCAGACGTCAACGATCTAGAGAGAGAAAGCTCTGAATTAGAAATTACAGGTTCGGCCCATTACCTTCCTACGACGTATAAATACTCAAAGTATCCGTACTGTTCGCATACCCAGTCCCACACTTTTGCGAAAACCCTCCAAACATCGCTCCACGCTCCTGCACAAAGCCCGTGAATCCGTTACTCGAGCAGCTCTCACCCGGTCCGTCCGAACAGCCGGGCAAGCTCTGTGGACTCTGGTTGACCAGCACGCGGTAGTATTCTCCAGACGAATAGCCAAAGGAATCACATTGCATCTTCTCCATAGCAATGTTGGTGAGGAAGGGGAGAATCTTGGACGACTCCCATGCACGACGATGGTTGATAACGTTTGTCGGCATCGTTGCGTTGACGTTGTTCGCGCCCGAGAATTCCGAGTTGTTGAAAAGGCCCATGGCGACGAGGACGGTGGGTGGCAACTCTCTGTGCGTGAAGGAGACGTACAGATCCTGGTTTGTAGAAGAGTTGGAGGCCGCGAGAAGGCCTGCGGTTGAATTAAGCCAAGGAAAGCCGATGACGCCGCTGGCGGTCATTCCGTAGCCTGTGTTCAGGTGATACATGATATCGTTCATGTACTCGAAGCCCAACCACTCATTCGGAGTGAACAGAGACAGCGAGCAGAATGGGGATTTTCCTCTGATGACAGTTTCGTAGCCACACAACTCCTGCATCCCGATGATGTCGTTTTTGGTGAAGTTGAAGGCGGCGGCCTCGCTCTGGAATCGAGCGATGATGGGCTTGGTGTATATCTTCCCAAACTCTGAGGATTGATCGCTGCCTCGAGACGAGCTGTACGCAGGACAGCTCGAGTATGGAGTCAATGAATCGGCTCCTTCCTGCTTCCCTTCCGGAACCTCAACTAGCTTAGTCTCGTTGCTCCTCCTCACCAACCCTTGGATCAAAGATTTCGCACTCATAGTCGTCCGTTCCGCCGTTGAGCTCCATACTTTGGCAGGTGCTCTGAAGCCCAAATAGCGTTGCGAAAGCTGAACACCCAGTTGCTGTGCTTCCAGCTGCCCGGTCAAGGTGAGCTGTTCTTGATCTTGATCCTCAATCGGCGATTTCCAATCACTCAAAAAATACAAGCTCCGCGTCGATTTCCAATCTACAGACGTGTTTTGCAGTTTTTGGATGAAAGGCTCAATGTAGGATTCATAGTCGAAGTCGTTGGCGTAAATGGCCGCGTGACGCACTAGATAGGCGGCCTTGGTTTGTTGTTAGAGATGGATACGGGGTTTGATATTGTTTGCTTACTCGTGTGACTTTGCATCCTTGTGGAGGAGAAGGGTCGAGAGGGGGATCTTCGGGTTCAAAGTACGGGGCTATGCCGGCGAGATGCTGGAGAGGGTCGAAGGTATACCCATTGACCGCGGACAATGCGGAAGACAATGCCGTCGCGAATAGCAAAGAATACATCACGGGGAGGATATTGATGTTGATGTTGATGTTGATGAGGGAGAGGAAGAGGCCAGCGAGGAATTTGCATTCAACGCAAGTGCTCGGCCGAAATATTTGAGTTGGCAAGAGCTTCGATTGTGCCAATCCAAGGCATACGGCATATGACGTTCCTGGACCTGAATGAGGCTGGTGAGTCTCCACTACCGCCCGCTTACAACTTAGAGCCGCATAGACGTCTTGGCTGGCAGCTAGCCGCTGTGCCTGGAATCAAGCAATGATGTCAGCAAGGGGGGACTTGGCACAAGATGCTTATTTATTCGCAAAATCCTTTGTTGAGTCTGGTGGAATTGACGCGACAGACTCTCCGGAAAAGAAGGAATGTCTTCATGGCGAATTCAGACTTTCGGAGGGGAACAGACTTCTCATGGGACAATGAGAAATGTTAGCTCCATTCCAAGTCAAGTTGTTGCACCTAGAATGAATCGCGTAGTGACTTTGTCCTTTCGCATGCGTCCTAGCAGCGAGACACTACCTCCGTATGACGAAGACAGAAGCGATGTCAATCTTAATATATAGGGTCACATGATGGAAAGCGAAAAGTCCAGCAGAGGCAACGATGTTTGTGAGTCCGGTTTGCCGAGGCGGTTTGAGGCGGTTTGAGGCGGTCGTGGTTGCGGAGAGAGAGTGGAATTGTACGTGTGCTCACTACAGTTCCTGGTTATCACACGTGACCTCGTGCTAATACGCGACGACTGAAACTTGTGCTTGCTACTAGAGATCGAATCGCTAAGGTATCTATCCAATGGCATCAAGAAATCTTGAATTGAACACATCGTAGAAGAGAAGACGCGACTTGGACGCGACTCGAAGGTCCGGCCGCACCTGGGCGTGTTCGATGACGACAACCATTTCCAAATTATCCATGGACCATCAACTTTCGGGGCTACACAGTACACAATGACACCTACGCCTTGCCACTAATGCAGGTACAATCTTCAATACGATGCCTCCCTTCGTTGCGCGCAAACGGGAGCGCTCTGCCTCTCCGCCACCAGCCTCATCCCCTGCGAAAAAGAAGCAAAAGACGAAGAAGCCAGCTGCAAAGACCAAGAAAACCCCCCGAAAACCAAAGAAACCGCGCAAGAATGTCTTTGCTGCGCTGGACGAAGGACCACAGTCTGCCAATAAGCGAGCCGAAGCCGAAGCCTTTCTGAACTCGCTCAACAGTCCTGAATCATCCCTCACCGACGTCGACAGTGATGAGTTTGAAGATGTGTTACCAGGGCCATCAACAAAGAGGAGGAAGGTTGAAAATGGCAATCATGAAGAGGAATCGGATACCGATGATGATATGGACTGGGAGACAGCCATGCCTGCGTCGCGTGCAAGTTCACCTGTACATCGACCTACAGGAGATCTGGAGATATCCTTGGCCGTTCCTGATGACGCCGTATATTCAAAGACAGATACTGGTGGGAAGAAGGGACCAACTAAAAGAGAAAGGGCAATAAGAGTGCACACACATTGTATGCATGTACAATTTCTACTCTGGCACAATACTATACGGAACTCATGGATCAATGACAAGCAAGTCCAGGCTTTGCTTGTTGATGGATTGAATGAGCAAATGGAAGCAGAGGTCTCAAAATGGCGCAATGCGATGGGATATGCTAGTAAGAGCGCAAAAGACAAACCAGAGTCGTCAAATGGGAAGACAAAGAAGCGGAACATGTCAAAAGGGAAGGGGAAAACGGGTGAGACTCCCGCCAGAACACGAGACTGGGGCGGTGACGCAGTCAAACAGGAAGAGGGCGTTCCCAATCTCAGTCGTGGCGATCCATTGGTTCGATTACTGAAATCTCTGTCTACATATTGGAAGAAGCGATTCAAAGTCACTGCGCCTGGCTTGCGCAAGCTCGGATACCGCAGTCTGAAGGAAATCAAGGAGGAAGTGGAGTCGTATCAGAACGATCCTCACGATGCCACACTCCACGGAGAACGAGTCGCGAATTTAGACGAGTTCAGGATTGCGGCAAAGAATTGCGCAGGAAGCAGAGACGTTGGCGCGCAGCTATTTACAGCTTTGTTGAGAGGCCTTGGAATCGAAGCCAGGCTGGTTGCCAGCTTGCAGCCCATTGGATTCGGATGGTCGAAAAGCGAAGAGGGTAAACCAAGGAAACCGACCATCGAAAATGGTCGCACGGCTAAAACTGAAGAGTCTCGGCCTGTGATCAAGATTGATGTAGGCGATAGCAGTAGTGAATTAAGCTCGGCGCCGGAAAGCGATTCCGATTCACCGAAAATCAAAACACCTCCAGCGAAAGCTTCATCGTCCAAATCTAGCGGCAAGGACCCTCCATATCCTATCTACTGGACAGAAGCGCTGTCACCTGTTACCAATACTTATTTGCCAGTCTCGACGCAAGTCTTTCCTAATGTTGCAACCGAGCCAGAGCATTATACTGCTTTCGAACCTCGAGGCGCAGCAGCTGACAAGGCGAAGCAAGTTCTCTGTTATGTAGTAGCCTACTCTACAGACGGAACAGCGAAAGATGTCACAGTACGTTATCTAAAGCGGCACCAGCTCCCAGGAAAAACCAAGGGCTTTCGACTTCCCGTGGAGAAGGTTCCAATATACAACAAGCGAGGAAAAGTCCTAAAGTATGAGAAGTACGACTGGTTCAAAAGGGTGATGAGTGGATATGAACGCCCTTCCAGGAAACGTATACCAGCGGACGACATTGAAGACCAAGGTGACCTTGTGCCTTTCAAGCCAGCGCCCAGTGCCAAAGATGGTTCTGGGGACAAAGGTGTCGAGACATTGCAGGGGTATAAAAACTCTGCCGAGTTCGTCCTGGAGCGACATCTGCGTCGCGAGGAGGCGCTTGTTGCTGGTGCAAAGTCGGTCAAGACCTTCAAAGTCGGCAAAGGCGACAAGGCCACAGAGGAGCCCGTCTACCGACGCGAGGATGTGGTTGCTTGCAAGACAGTGGAAAGCTGGCACAAAGAGGGTCGCGAGCTAAGGATCGGTGAACAGCCCCTCAAATACGTGCCTTATCGTGCTGTCACAACAATCCGTCTTCGTGAACTCGAGGATACGGAACGAGAGACGGGTGAAAAACCTATGCAGGGTCTTTATTCCAGAGCACAGACAGACTGGATCATTCCCGATCCAATACAAGATGGACACATCCCCAAGAACAGTTTCGGAAACATCGATGTATATGTTCCTTCCATGGTTCCGAGGGGGGCTACACATGTACCACTCAAAGGCACAGCCAAGTTGTGTCGGAAACTCGGGATCGATTATGCTGAAGCTTGCACTGGGTTCGAATTCGGGAACCGGAGAGCAGTTCCTGTCTTGACTGGAGTAGTTGTCGCAGAGGAGAATAGGCAGATGGTCATCGACGCCTGGCAAGAGGAAGATCGCATCAAGAGGGAGAAGGAAGAGGGCAAGCGAGAACAAAGAACGTTAGCATTGTGGAAAAAGTTTCTCCACGGTCTGAAAGTCATGAAGAGGATGAAAGAGATATATGGAATGGGAGATGACTTACCTGATGACGCAAATCCATTCATGCGAAAGAAGAATCATCTATCAGAGGACCAAGATGGAGAGCCTCCGGCGAACAGGGATGAAGACATGGGAGGCGGTTTCTTACTCGATGATCACGATGCCTCAGAGGACGTCGGAAGCGGTGGCTTCCTTCGTCCCGGAGAAAGTGAAGACGAGATCGAGGTTGAACCAGGAGAGTTCATTCTGGAGGTCGAAGACGACGAAAAGCCGCGGGCCACCAAGGCCTCAAAGACCAATAACCGCACGTCAATGCCGATCTCCCTCCAATCTCTGTACGAAGAGCGCACGCCAATGGAAGAAGTTACGGTGTCGGTGCAAACCTCGGCAGCCACAAGAGATGATGTTTCCGAGGAGGTGTCCGATAAGCCTTCTGCCAAACCTAAACGTGGTGCGCAGCGAAATCGTGCGGTAACTTCTCAAGGCCGCAAAGCCGGAGGCTCAGGAACACGGTCCAAACGCGCTGTCGTCATCGAAGACGATGGATCTGAAGACCTAGACAAAAGTGAATCTTCACACGATGACAGCCCGCTCAGCTCGCCTGCCGATGGTTCTGGCGACGAGTTTGAGGAGTTTGCACCTTCAAAATCGAAACGGGGGACGCCTCGAACGCGTGGCGCACGTGGCGGAAAGACACGAGGCGGGTCTCGTAGTTCTGGCACGCGCAGTTCCTACTTCAAGAAGATGAAATGAACATATTCCAATCAAGATAGATCAAGAGGATTATACATGAATCGGCATGTAGAAGCCTTGTCTTCAGTCTTCTTTGCGGTCAACCGCTATGTTCGAAAGCGGCAAACAATTTTGAGCATCGTGACTTGCTTTTTTCACATTGGTATGATAAGATTTTTACTTCCGATTTGACGAATTAATTCAATACCACTGTTTCGACTCTCTGTAATGCAGTGCTCGCAGATTTCTGGATGGCATATATTGCTGAATAGTAAGAGCTGTGTTCGTGACGAACGGTATGAGTAGTATGAGCTAGTTGAATATTCCAGAGTCGGGTTGAGAAAAGGGATTTTAGCTAGTAGCGCGATGTGGAGATGGATGGGTCAAGCGGGGAGAAGAGGTGGAATGTGTAGAGGATGAGATGTAAAGGAACTGAAGAGAGATGTACAAGCGCTCATCTGGATTGGGTATAGTCGTCGTGCGATGGTCTATCCGTCTCTGGGCTGCGGTCGCTTCTCTTTTGCTCGCACCAATGTATGATGATGGCTATTGCTAACGAATCGTGACATGGAGTTTTGACGATGATGTATCTGATGAGTTGGAGGTTCGAAGGGGGTACTTTACATCGTTTCCATGGATACACCTACGCACCTCGCAGTTGGCGCGCTCGTCTTTCACCTTTCAGCAGGACTTCTACTTTCGGATGGCTTGCGGATTCTCTTGCACCGACAGAGGTCTCACTATGAAATCTCGGACCTCGCTCGGAACCATCGTGCTCCGCAGGTATGTGCAGATTCAACAAGCAGAACTGCCGCTTGTTCATTAAACCCCGGTTGTTGGGCTGGCGACGTCAAATCAGCGTGCCGCAGGATAAAGAACGCCCGTAAGTTTTGCTTAAATATCTCAGAAAGATACACCGATTTTGACGTCGCCAGCGCAAGGGCAATGTCACGTCTCCGGGTCGAACTTCGGAGTCACTGAGGATTCGTCCTTTTCCAACTCTGGATTCACTACCTCGAGGTCTGTTCACAATCCTTTGACCTTTTACCTTTGGCGTATCCTGAACAAGCTGTGGACAGAACTTCTTTGAGCGTAAGCGGTAGGTCTCGTCGTTGTTCACAATTTTTGTTTTTAGGCGGCTACTTCTGTACCCTGCTGGCGCAATCCAGCTTTTATGTGTCGAGTAGACTGATTAGTTGCACAGTTGGGCAAACCAATTCGTTGCGAGGGTATAAATGCTTTCGTTTGAGGCTGTCAGCTACTGCTATGTTCCGACTTTGGGCCCAACATTTCCAGCAGCGCCTGTACCCGGCGCGCAAAAGCCGCCACCGCTCCCTGTCGATGGTAAGCAGGAGATCCTACACAAGTTGCATGATTTGCCTACCTAACCATCCTTGAGGCTGAAATATCGCTCCTGGAAAGAAACAGCTTTACGGTTGTTAATTACATCTCCGCATACACATAGTGATGCCCTCACCTTTCTGATGCATGCTTTACCCAGGTACTAAGAGCTGTCAGTAGCATTCGAGTACACACGACTCAATTACTCACGTGTTGCCGCCCGTTGCTTCGCCAATTGTGACACAGCCCAAGTCAATAAGGAATCCCTGTCCAATGTTCTTGCTCGCACAATTGGTACTCGTGCAGTTGTAACAGTCCTGTCGCTTGTACTGGGTCTGCATTGTCCCAACAAGGTGGTGGACAGGTTCACAAGTTGCAAGCCTCTTCTCGAAATTCGCGTCGCTCTGGACGTTCATCTCCGGTATGTAGCATCCCGCGACTGTACGAAGCCAAATCGAACTACCTTGTACCTTCCCACTCGATCCGGAAATGGATGCGGACGTCCAGCAGGTTACTCTCACTTGAGTGTCTTTGGGCATTGTGATAACGTTGGCCGATTCTGGGGAAACGGTATCTGGGTATTGGCGACACTTGACGGCGTCTTCCGAGGTCGAGATTAGTATTCCCTTGTTTGATGACGATGGCGGCGCCAGAGCTGTGCCCAAGGCTGCCAATGCGCCTCCCAATGGATTTACAGGCGGCTTAATTCCTTCCGGCGGTCCTTTCACAGGGGGGTCTTTCGGGGGCGTTGCTTTCCCAGGCGCAACAGCTGTGCCCGTTGCCGATAGCGCGTCGCCCACTGGAAATGCCGAGTCCGCGCTCTGGGGAGGAGTTGATGAAGCAGGATTCATCATGCCTTTTGGAGCCTTTCCGAGAATAGCTTTTGGATCCGCATGTGGCCTAGGAGGAGCCAGCAGCGACTCTGTCACAATCCCGAACCCACCTCCAGGAAATCCTGTCCCTTTGCCTGATCCTCCTCTTTGCGCATAACGAGGTTGTATTCTGGGCAGATTGTGTCGAGAACTACCTAGACATGATCAGTCTCGAGACCCGAGCGTTTCCAAGATCATGCTGACCAGTTGCGGCAGCAGCTACGAGTAGCTGGCCGCAGAAGAGGGTCGATACCAGCCACGACAGCCACATGTCGATCAAGAGTCAAATGCTGAAACAAGAATTTGGGAGCGTCGATTGCAGTCATCATACTTATGTATATTTACGCAAAGCTCCGAGCAACAATTCGTCCGCGCGCCCGTCGGCCCGTCAAGTCGAGACCTGCGATCCTCCGTAACAATGACTGACACCAAGCTCCGGGTTATTGCTAAGATGGCATGGTAATCCAAGGCACACCATTTCGCTACCCGGTCCGATACTGGTGATGTGGGGTGTCAGTACTGTGGTAAGGTACGAGGAAAGGTGTTATCTGAAACATCGAATGCACTTTGCGGGAGATCGGAGCGAGGTATATTACAACTCCATTCGACTGCGATTTAGTGGTCCGCTGTCAGAGCTTGTCTCTCTGTGACTTCTCGGTTCTCGAAGAAATGTTCCCGGAAATTTTGTCCTCGTGGTGGTCGTGACGTTCTCGTACCCATTGGTAGTAGCGATGTGCGACGCGTCGAGTACGATGCTTTTGCTACTCGTCATGGTCAGTAGGATCCACCCATTTCCTCAACCCTCATTTCTTGAGATATCGCCATTATTGACTTCCCGTCTCATCGTCGTCACGCATCTCGTCCCGTCAAATTGCCTTGTCCCCACAACCCCCTGCACTTTTTTGACAGACTCGAGCAGATGACGGCTTCCACCAATGCATTCTGATCTTGGACACACGTCATGGAATCCTCTCCGAGAACATCATATAATGTAAAGTCCTGACCCTCGCTGACGACAGTAACCCTGGTGTCCAACTGCCTGAACATCGATCGGGATTCGGGAACAATGTCGCCCCCAACAACGGTGTGATATCAACTTTCCATCGCCAGCCTCGCTTGGGCTATTCAAGGGTTGCGTACCGATAATGAACAATTCCTCCTCCTATCGCTCAGGAATAACTCTTCCTCCGTTCCATTTGGCTTGAGCGTACTTGTACTTTCTGCCATCCTGCTGCACATCTGTCCGGCCCGCTTCGTATCCGCAGTCCAAAGTCAAGCCTCCAGAATCCACATCTTCCCTGGATTCTTTCTCCGCCTCCGCCTTCATTTCTATGCCTTGGCTTGTTATGGCTGACTCTTTACTCTCTCCCACCTATATACGTTCTATCTTTGCTGCATACTCATCTTGCCGCCAATCATGAAGGCTTCGGTTTTTCTAATTTTCCGGTCAGGCTATTTTCATCGATGCGATTGGGGACGTAAATCCTGGGACTTGAACTTGATCAAAGCTCGTGGACGGTCGTCATTGTTCAACGACAACGATGACTGTTCTCGTCGAAGCCATACTCACTGCGACAGCATGGATGGACATCATCTTATCAAAAGTACTGTGAGCAACTGATTCCATATATAGCAATGAAGTTCCCCTACAACCGAAACCGAGGGCTTCATGGACCGAGTCGCGAGTTCCGTTCATACAATCCTCTGCTCTCTGTCTTGAGCAACCACGGCTAACACGTTTTCTGGTTTCCCCAACCGTAAGTCAGTATTCCAGCTTTTCACCCGAGCAAGAGAGGGCAAACCTGGAGGGCAAGTAAAAGATTCTTTCGGGGCGATCATCAACGACCGTTCCGAGGATCACGCGTCTCTGACGATGTACTTGATATATCTTCTTGCACGGATGGCAAGAGGAAAAACTAGGTGGGTGTTTCATTTCCTGGGTATAGTATATCCCTGGCACAAGAACGGCTTCGTCGGATGAGCTTGTTCAGAAGCAGGAGAAGGTCTACCCTCATGATCCTAACGCCTAGATGTTATCTGAGTAACTTTCCCCCTCGTAAAGTTGAGAATTGCCAGATTCTGTCATCTCTATTAAGAAAGAGGTACGAGAAAAGCAATCTCCTGGCAAACTAGCTAACCATGGGCCTTTCGAATCTGCTCTCAAGTACCTTCAGCAAGATGTCGTCTGGGGCTGGAACAAAATGTCTTCCTCCCGATGACCCGACCTTTGTCCAACTATCCGAGATAAACGCGACATCTCCCGAACCTCGATAATCGACTACCGACTAACCCCAGACTCACAATTGTACCAGCAGAAACGCATATATGCAGCAGCAGAATCTCAGGGCCACGTTTCACAAGAGGGATTCCATCAATGGCGTGTCCCTCAGATCCAGAGCCTCACGATTTCCCATGAATTTAATAAGTACAAACCCCATCTCAACATCAACAATGTTCAAGGAAAACCATCCTTCCAAGCCGTCCAAAGCCTGCCGAAAAAATCCTTCACCTACAAACGACAAAATCTAATTATACCTGAAGGAGCGGGGGAGAGACTCAAAATCAGTAAACTCGCTTTATCCCACAACCAGCGAAGCCGTGTCTGATCCACACCGTCCAAGTTCCCTCTCGAACCGGTCGATACCAAAAGAGACAGTAGACACGAGAATTTCGATAATGTTGCTCCTACGCGCTCAACATCGACCTGAACATTTATCGATTCTCGCCCGCAACATGATGATGATTCCACGTCCCCAACTACCATCCACATTCAGGACAAACCGCGTATCGTCTACCAGAGAAGTTACAAGACACAGCTGCCTCTCCAGCGAAACGGGTAAAATACAGCCGAAGAAAAATAAAAAAAAGGGTGGTCGGGAAACCTCATGTCTCCCTTCTATTGTAAGATGGGAACGAAAAAGCAGACGTGCGAAGCCCAAGTAAACATTCGAAACCACAAGTCTCCCTCCTACCTTGAAATCACCAATATAACACCAACACATCCCCCATCAAATCTCCCATAAATACATCCACAAAGCCACAGCAACGAGCACGAACAATAGGACGAACACCAAGACCCAGACTAAATTAACGCGTTCACGATCAAGCTGATCGATTATCCAAGACGAGAATGGTTGTAAAAGAAAAAGGAGGAAGAAATGCCTCATCCCGAGTGTAAGAGCATGATGGACTTTGGAAGAGAGGGTTAGGGTTCCGTGTTATCTCACTGTTGATAAAATGAACATGATCCGTTCACCAACTTTTCGAAAGAACCTCAGAGACGAAACATTGCAGATAAGAACTTTAGCTGCCTAGGAGGTACCTTCTGCTCGACACAGCATCACAAAACGATAGAAAAGATCGAAAGGAAAGACACAAGATTCAAGTGTCAAAAAAACATCGGCATTCACAATCGTAAAATTGTCCTAACCTAGTATCAACCCACCGCCATGCCTACAAATCCGTCCCACAGTCAGCAGAGAAGGCAAACATCATCCATCTCAACACAAACGTCGAATTTACATACGCCGTTGGTTTCCACCCCATCCCAGCCCCCAAAAAAAGATTTATGAGAGAGCAGAAGACCGCCGCCCCAGTCATCACCAAACCCTAAGAAGATCCAAAGTAAACCCATCCTCCCATCCCATACCCATTTTCTACTCCACTTACAACGCCACGAAAATCACAACAGGTATATCTGCGTCCTCGCTTGTTCGAAATCAAATAAAAGGGAATGAGAAGTAAGCAAATGCCCAGAGTGGAAAAGCGTCGGGAAAGGAACCGCAATGCGTTGTGTGAAAAAAGGATTCGACGTAGTCGTACAGCGGTTGAATATGTTAAATGACATAGAAAATTGAGGTATTGTTTCATGAATGCGGAGAAACCGTCCCGTCTTCGTCCCCAGACCTTACAGGCGCTAGGGGCATATCAACCTCTTCGAGGACTGATGAGTTTGCCTGCTGAAGAATGGGAACCTTCTTTTCTTCCGTCGGACTTGTTGAAGCACTGGTAGGCGCTGTTATAGCACTAGCCAGTGCTGAGCCTGGCGATGTCGATGACGTAGGCAGGGTCGCCGTCGCCTGCGCGGCGCCCTGACTTTTTCTTTTGGTATAATCGCTGAGACTGAGCTTTTTCTTTGCGGGACTGGGTCCCAGCGAGTTCTGTACGGAGGGCGAGAACATTGGCGGGTGTAGCGAAGATGGTGATTGAGCTATCGGCGCACCGGATCCTGACGCGGCACTAGCACCAGGCGTTGGGAATGATTCTGCCTGTGAAGGAGTGGAGAATGATGGGACGGGAGGAAGTGTGACATGGAGGCCGGCTTTGCGATCTGTTGGAGACTTGCTGGGAACACGACGCATCGATGGATCTGGCGGTCGTGTGAACTCAGCGTTTTTCTCCACAGGACTGGACGACGGAGATGCCAGTGTCTCATCCTTGACAAGAGTTGAGTCGGTAGCATCGGCCTCGGCGGATGCATTGACCTCAGAGTCTGCTGCTGCGTCGGTGTGCGCCATGCCCTCGTCGTTGTCCAATGGTTTGTCGTCGATGTCCCTCATTTCCACATCCTTGATGGTGTCATCATCTCCCATGTCAACATCGTTTGGCTTGTCATTGGCCTCGATCATTCTCGACCTCTTGATTGTAGGAGATGTCGACGAGTCGGCCGTTGCCGAGACAGGAAGAGGAGGAGGGGCCATGATCGCTACTGACGCTACATGGGCGTCCGTTTTCGATTCCATTGGCTCAGGCAGGGTTTCTTTGGGACTCATGGAATGCTTCTGTTCCTGGACCACGACGCTGAGGCTGCGCTCCTTGCGTCTTCGCGATTCTTCACGTACACGCCACAATAAGCGTTGCGCGTAACTTCCTTGCGCCCGCCGGCGTAATGTAACCTCGTTTGGAGGTTCTTCTTTTGCGACCTCGGTTTGGGTGCAGGCGTCATTATAGGCCGGACGCTTGCGAGGCACAGTGACAGCACCGTTGACTGACATTCTCTGACCGGTGCCATTTGTCCGCGGGCGCGTGTTGATCGTGGCAGATGTTGGAGAGGGATGGATGGAGTCAGGAAATCCGAGTTGTTTCTGGTTGGAAGAGTTAGCCCCGCTGCAAGGAACATCTGTGCGTTGTGGCCTTACTGAGACTGAAAGGCTGGGCGTGTTCAGTGCGGACCCAGCACTGTTCCTCTTTTTCTTCCCGCCTCTCTCTTCTTCCATCTTCTCAAACAATCTTTCCTGCTGCATCAATTTGCGCCTCTCTCGATCTGACAACTCCATGCCCACACCCAGCCCTGTCGCATCGTTGGTATTAGGAGTAATATCTCGGCTGGCCGGCTTGCTTCGCGACGAATTCGAAACGGATCGGCCGTCCTCGTCTTCATTGTCGTTGCGGTGGATGGCTTCACTGTTCGCGCGGCTGTTCGTTGCAGGACCGGTGCTGAGAGGTGAAATTTGTGCGGCAGTCCCCTTCTTGCTTTTTCGCTGTTTTCCAGTTCCAGCCTTGAGTGGGTACCCGGTCGTCGCTGGGACCAGGAGATTCCGTTTATCGAACTTGGCCATCCGGCAAGGGTTTTGCGTGTGGGCACACGCGCAGCCTCCACAGTCAGCAGCTACGCGCGTGAACCACTGAGCCGTGTTCACTTCGTCAACGCGCGACACGGGTTGACCGTCGTTGATGGCACATATCGTCTCCCATTCTTTTCCTCGTACTGACCATGGCAAAGTAATTTCCTCATTGGGGCCAATTTGCGTGATCGAAACGAAACAGAAATGGAAGTCGTTGTTGTGTAGGATGATCTGAATTTTAGCATTTGGTCGACAACTGCGCCGCACGTATCGCATTGGGTTTCCTTCCTCTCTGCAGTCGATGTATATAGGAAGCTTGTCGAGAAAAAAGACGAATGGTTCGGGGTGTCTTAGTTCATTCCAGCGATTGCGAGGATCGTTCTTGTAGTCATATTGTCTTCCAACATGCCCGTTGAGCTCGCCAAGAAACTTCCCAGGATCGCAAAGTTCATTCACCACCCACCAATTGTGAATGGGGTGCTTTCCATTGATGGTAACGGAGACGTCCGTGCTCCTGCAGGGCGACATTGCAGGCGCTGTGTGCTTCAGTTCTTCCATGTCTTTATCCCAGCGCGAAAAGATGGCATGTTGTGTGAGTCCAGGTGCGACTTCTTGCAAAGCTACTCCATCGTTAAGCCATGTATGCAGGTCATTTGACACATCGAGGCTGGCATAGGAGTTTGTGCTCGTCGGAGTGTATTCGCTGCTCGTTTGGGATATTTGCATGAATTCGTTGGAGTAAATTTCGCCAGCGTAATCCATGGGCGTAGGAGATCGAGGAGACTTGGCTGGACTTTGTGCGCCAAGGGCGGTCGAAGTTGCTCGTTTTCGAGAATGACCGGACATCGGATTGACCATCGCGCTTGTCGATGAAGAGCTCCGGTGGTTGGTCTTCGCGCGCTTTGTTGGAGGCTGCTCTTGGGCACTCGACCGCTCAGAAACGAGATTCTGCTCCGATCCAGCAGTCCAGCCATTCGTCTGAACAGCCTGGTTAGGATCTCGTATCTTCTTCTTGTGGCTTTTAGCAGGGGGTTTCTTTATTTTCCCACCAGCTGCTTGTTGGGTTATCCGCGCTTGTCTTTGGCGTTCGACAGCGCCCTTCCTGTCCACGGTCCGCGGCCTGCAAAGTACACAGACGTGGAGATCGGGCACAACACGCGAGGGGTAATAGCACACTATGTGCTGCCATGTATTACAGTCTTCACAGAGAACTGTGTTCCCGTCGTCCTCATTGAACTCGCAGAAGCACCTGATTGTGGAGGAGTCGTCGTCGGCAGGTGCGTCCTCGACCGACGGAGAGTAGGCGACGGTATTCGAGCGAGGTGGCTGCGCATAGACAGCAGACGCAGGATGACCATGCTGTAAATCAGCAGGAGAGTGGACAGAAGCTACTTCTGTCATAATCCGGTCAATGAGGCGGAGAGTGGAAGTCAGTGGAGAGGTCGTGATCAATTTAGTCCCTTCTGTGTAGCATATCGACGACAACATCCACAGTATCGCTTGGGCCCAGGAGTGAAGTGGTAGAAGCAGTGCACAGCGGTGCAAATGAGCGAAGAGTGGCGTTTATCCGAGGTGGAGTCGTCTGTGTGTCTAGGGGCGCTGTCGTGAGTCTTGACGGGCGAGGTCGCTCAACGAGCGTCAATCGTCGAGCGCAAGGTTTGGCGAAAGAGTTTCCGATATGCTTCCTCTCCGCCTACACACCACATCACAGAGGAGTGCGAGGCAGGCTGGTGGGCGGCAGGACCGATTTGGAGAGTGGCCGAGGGAGAGGGGGAGGTGCGTATGGGCTGCGAGGCGCGCGAGGTGTGGCAATATGGATGTCAGAACGAAGAGCGCGGATTGACGATGACAATGAAGTTGGTATCCTTGGTCGCGACGTGGTGGGAGAGGAGTGGTGTGGTGGAAGAGACCAGAGAGATGAGATGAGTTGCTCAGATTGAGGAGCGTGGAGCGCTGGACAACGCTAGTGCTAAGTTCTAACCGTGGTCATAGCGCCCCGACTACGACGCCAGCGCCAGCGCCAGCTTTTCACTCCTCAATCCTCAACAATCAACCATCACAAACGGTGCGCTTCTCCCTTCATCGAGTCCATCACGTAGTACACGGCATTCCTCTCTCTGACTTCGCTATCTCTTCTTCGAAAAGAGCCTTGCTCCATGACCAGCGTTCGAGGTGTCAAGGCCGCCCATACTGTCCAACCAGGCAACGGGACGTAAACGCCGTGCAGGAACGAGAGAGACTATAGCCGCAAACAATGCGTGTCTGATGGCGGGCGGCGAGATAGGTTGATGCAGCCCATAGCGAGGGCAATAATCGCACACTTTATGAGGCTATCCATTTTCAAGCATGGCAGCCTGGCCATCTCAACTAGGTCTCAGATTAAGTATGCAGATGTTGCCTGGGGCTGCGGCCTCTGCATGGGATTCTGGCAAGGAACTCGTCACTTTCTGTGGCGCCAAAGCAAACTTGAAGACGTCTAATTTTGGTTCTTCATGAGCGATGGTTGACGGCAGTGGTTCTCTTGGTCGAAAAGTCAAATGGCGTCACATGCTGGTGTCCAATCTGTGGTTCACAAAATTAATTTCCACCAGCATATGCACTCAGACACCCATCTCGGAATTTCACTGGAGGCCTATCGGGCTCCCTGTCCAACTATTCTATGACCGCAGCCAATTTTCTGTTTCGTGACTATCCATCTCCATCATTGAATCGGAGACCTCTTTTCGCAAATCCACATCAACGACCGGAATTAGTGAACAGTCTTGAAAACACACTCTTAATGGAGGCTCGGACCATCGGGGCAGCGTTGCGATACTCCCAAATAAAAGCCACATCTTGCTGCTCGCTGAGATGAGTAATGAGAACTATCGTCAAATAGGCTTCAGGTGACTGTCGCCCCAAGCTTCTTGACTACCATGAACACGAGCTAACAATCTCCTCATTGGAAAATTCGAAGGTTGCGTTCTCCTCGGCTCCGGATGCTCTGCATTCGCCGTTACCTCTTTTTTTCGGATCACCGTTGTCTCGACATTCATCGATGATGTGGTAATACTTTCTGTTGTTGCGCGGCTAGCCAATAGCCTTACCGCTTCGTTCTTATCAAGAACGGCCAGGTATTCTATCAGGTAGTTCTTTCTCATCCTGCCCGTCGCAGTTTTTGAAAAACTATGAAAGCAGGCTTGAACACTTGTTTCGCAAGCCAACGCAAGTCAGGTTGTTCGCGAGTGCATGTTGCTTTCATAGCCAGAGCAGCTCGATTGTAGAAAGCCTGTGCAGTTTACGGCAGGCGACTTGGCTGTTGCTATTGAATAGAATTGAAAATACCTCCGCTGGTTAGACTCGTCTTCGTCGGACCTCATACTTCACTCCTATTCGCGAATTGAACCCATATTGTCGTCAACCTCAGATTCGCTTTGACTGGATGAAGTCATCATTGCGTGTACGCAAGAAGAGAATGTGGAGGGAGGATACGATTGACTCGAGGGTGATTGTGCTAGGTTCATGGATTTGGGTGGGTTGAATTATGAAGGGGAGGAGGAGATTTGTGATGCCAGATGGAAGTTTTGACCCAAAGAATTGCCTCTGTCGATACCCTGGAGCATAGTGGTGTCATTGGAAAGTATGAAGTAACGTCCCGAGCTATCAGCTGAGGTCTCGAACTGTTTTTTCGTGTGTTTCTCGAGGCCATTATTCTGCTCGCCAACTTCGGAAAGAGAAGGGGTAGCTTGATCTACCACTTTTGATTCATCATGTAACGTGAGATTTGGTTAAACTATCTGAGCGATTCGGGAGAAATCAAGCTTTCCCACGTTTCGCTTCAGCCTTGTGAAATGGACTGTTGTGAGCCCCCTCATGGCTTGTGAGGCGGGATTTGGTGAGAACATCCACCATCTCTTCTAGCATTTCTTCCTTAATTTCTATCGAATCCAGTCGCGTTAAATCATATGGCCTTCTAGTATGCTTCTCAAGTATGTAAAATGTATTTGAGCCATAGCCTGCGACTAACCCTCATCGCCAAAAGAACAAGTCTATTCCGAGAAGTGATGTAAGTTGGAAACCCTCGATGGCAGTTCAGTGCATACCGCCGAGTAGTAAAGAACGGGCCTTGAAGTGCGATCGGAAGCTGGTCCTTTATGAGAGGTCCCTGATTCTTGTCGTAGTAGGGAATGAAGGTGGCAATTTGGACTCGGATTTCTGAGTCTCAAATGGAAAATTGGTGTGCTCACGTGACAGTATAAAGAGTCACCGATCCACCACTGGTCTAGCAATTGATTGAAACTCGCTCCTCCACAAACTTCACACACGAATCACGATGGATAAACTCGGCAACGACCAGGAGCCCGAGGCGCAAATCGACTCTTCCTCCTCAGAGTCAGAGCAGGACGAGAAACCACGGAAGCCCGCACTAAAACAATCTGCATCCGCACCGGCAATACGTCCAGAGCTGCCTCCTCAACCAGAACCAAAAGACCTCGACCTCTCCTCGATCACCCCTCTCACCGACTTTGTCATTGCACGACAAGCCACCATAAATATCGGAACAATCGGTCACGTCGCTCACGGCAAATCAACGTATGCCTCACAATTCCACCTCGTTCGAAGAATATATGTGGCGGATTTTGAAGGATAAGTGGTAGCTAACTGCCTGCAGAGTAGTCAAGGCCATATCCGGTGTACAGACAGTTCGCTTCAAGAATGAGCTGGAGAGGAACATTACAATCAAGCTGGGATATGCGAATGCAAAGATATACAAATGGTAGGAAATAGCAAGGACAATTGAGGGGAGGGCTTCACTGACAATTCAAAGTGACAATGAGGACTGCCCGCGGCCCACTTGCTACCGAAGTTACAAAAGTGACAAAGAGGTGGACCCACCATGCGAGCGCGACGGCTGCTCGGGCAAGTACAGGCTTCAGAGGCACGTCTCATTCGTCGACTGCCCTGGTCACGATATTCTTATGAGCACTATGCTGTCTGGTGCTGCAGTCATGGTGAGACCAGCGAGAGTCTTTTCAAAGCCTCGATGCTAACCTAGCTTGCCATCAGGACGCCGCACTCCTTCTCATTGCAGGAAACGAATCATGCCCGCAACCTCAGACTAGCGAACATCTTGCCGCTATCGAGATCATGAAACTCAACCATATAATCATTCTCCAGAACAAGGTCGATCTAATGAAGGAAGATAACGCGGAGCTACACCATCAGAGTATTCTCAAGTTTATTCGAGGCACTGTTGCTGATGGTTCACCGATTATACCCATTTCTGCTCAACTGAAGGTATGTTCACTAAATCTATATGAGAGAGCACTCCAACTAACAACGACTCCTAGTTTAACATCGATGCCATTAACGAGATGCTCTGCACTAGAATACCTGTCCCTGTAAGTGCCCAGATGGCGGTCCCGTCACGATTTAGATTTGCAGCTTCTGACTTCAAGCAGGTCCGCGATTTGACCGCCACCCCGCACATGATCATTATTCGTAGTTTTGACGTGAACAAGCCAGGCGCCGAGATCGATGAGTTGAAAGGTAAAAACATTTCGCAGCGAGCATGACATATCACTGTATTAACCTTCTACCAGGTGGTGTTGCCGGTGGTTCCATCCTTTCTGGTGTTTTGAAGCTTGGAGACGAGGTCCGTTCATCCACTGCCTCTGTTTCTTATCCTGCATCTTACCTGATCCCTGCTTGTCCATGACGCCCTGCCCCAGTCTTCGAGGACGCCATATTTTTGGCGTTTCTGACGAACATGTCGCTGGAAATTTCCGACATCGATCATGATTCATTTTGGCGAACCCATCTCCCCAATTTATCAGCAGCGATACACTGATAAATATACTCACTTTGCCTATTAGAGTAGTATGCTAATAATACGACGCAGATCGAGATCCGGCCCGGCATTGTCTCAAAAGACGAGCAGGGGCGAATCCAGTGTCGCCCGATCTTTTCGAGGGTCATATCTCTCTTCGCTGAGCATAATGTTTGTCTGACTTCTCCTTATCATTACAATCTCGCTAACACATAAGCAGGATCTGGTACGAATTTGCCTCAGCTGCGGCAGGCTTCAGCGTGGACACACTAATAAGCTTTGATAGAAATTTGCCGTTCCCGGTGGGCTTATAGGATGTGGCACTCGCGTTGATCCGACGTGCGTCTCTATGCCTTCTTTGCTCTGTGCCGCTTATTGACCGCTTTTAGATTATGCCGGGCGGATCGTCTGGTCGGATTTGTGTTGGGCTTGAAAGGAAAGCTGCCTGAGATCTACACTGAACTGGAAATCAACTACTTCCTTCTTCGGAGACTCTTGGGGTACTTCTCACCTCCTCGTCTTTTCCGACTTGTCATTACTAGGATGGAGCTGATATGATGTTAGTGTTAAAACCACGGACGGCAAACAGGCAAAGGTTGCCAAGCTTACCAAGAATGAGGTTCTCATGGTGAACATCGGAAGTACTGCAACAGGTGCCAAGGTATGCCCACAAACTGCGCTAGATACTGCGTTTCTAGCGGAGCCCGTCATGGAGATTGAATATTAACAGTGCCACAGGTTTTGGCTGTGAAGGCCGATGTGGCGCGTCTCTCTTTGACGAGTCCTGCTTGCACAGAAGTGGGACAAAAGATTGCGCTTTCAAGGCGTATTGAGAAGCACTGGCGATTGATCGGCTGGGCAAATATCACGACGTGAGTGGGCACGAACCCTAGGACATGAAATTTTTTGTTGACAAGATACAGTGGAAGTACCCTAGACCCGACTTTGAATTGAGCTGTGGCAAGAAGAAAGCGGCCGTCGTTGCAAGCAATTCGCCATATGTCAGGGCCTTGTGCATGACGCTGGATGATGATGTTGGGGGGAGACGGATTAGGATGGCTAGGAGAGTACCTATTCCCGTTCCTTGCGAGGAAGTGTCAGGTCCAGCCTCGGACTTCCCACTCGCGATAGATCTACGACAAGACATGACAGGTAGAAGAACCCTTGTATCTTAAAAGGATCCTTCATAACCTGCCGCAAAATCACCAACATATCCCTCCAATCTCGAGTGACATTTCAAGATCACGAATCAGATACAGCATCACTCCAAACGAATGAACGTGGCAAGTATCAAAGCTCTTCCATCGAAATCGAAAAGGATGTGTGATTATGCAAACGAGTTGCGCAGCGTATAATTATGTAAAGTCATAAACCGTCGTGAGTGAATAAGTCAGTATGCCTCTTTTTATTGCTCAGCAGCATGCGAACGAATCCCGAAGTCCCTCCCCTCCTTCCCAGTAATACTAGCCCTCTACCATATCCTGTTAACGCCATGGAAAAAAAGAGCAAAACGCCACCGTGCAAAGACCCCCGCGCGAAAAAATGAGCGATTAAACAGTACGAATTCCATCCGCCTCACAGGAACCACAAGAACGATTTCGATGTCGACCTCGAGGTTTTGCCAGAAGAGGCGTGTTCTCGTCGTTTTGAGCGGGTTGAGTGGAGTCCCTCCTTGGCCTGGGATTGCGAAACCTGCACGCCGTCTGCGAGACCTGAGGATCGTTGAGCAGCCTATCGATCGCCTTGTGAACGGGTTCCCGGGGGCCATCCGGTCTATCAAGTATCCCACGTCAGCAGCGTGCTAAGGAATCTCAATGCAGGCAGCAGCAGTAGAAGGAATAACTGCGCTCATTGATACCTAGGCGGGCTGTGTGCCTGCGGCGGTGGTGGACCGGCTTGTCTGAAATCCACCTCCCTCCTCATAGCGTCGAGTGTAGATGGGAAATACGGTTCTACCCCGAAGTTCCTCAGATACGCCGCCGTCTTCTCGATACGCTTGATCTCGCGACCAACAGGCCATTCCTCGTTCTCGTGGAACCGGCGTTGTACAACATCGACCATGGCTTGGTCCAGCTTGGCGTAAAAATCTCTGCGTGCAGCGATATCGGTTGGATCGTGGCTGTCCAGGCCGCCGTGCGAGTTTAGGTTCCCGCCGAGTTTGAGGATGAGGTCGAAGGCGAAGCGGGGGCCCGTGTTTAGGGTGGCGAGACGGGCGATGTCTGGGAGGAATTTTGTCATTGCGCTGGCGAAGTGGGAGGAGGAGATTGAGTCGTTGAGGTCGTCTTGTAAGCGGTGTAGGTCGAAGTTTACAATTGTGATTTTGCGGTCGAGTTGGGCGTTGAGCGTTTGGGCGGCGTCTGGTTGCGCATCCATGATCTTTGCGATTGAGGCTGGGACATCTGCTGTTTGTTAGCTTTGGGAATTGATTAAGTGTGGATGCAATAGCGAGAAGAGCGAGTGACGATCTATCCAGCTGAAAAATTTCCGCCATCTTTAGTCTCCAGATGGAATCTGAGAAGGAGGCTTGCCATGTGGAGACTATCCCATCGCTACCACTTTTGATTGCCAGAAATCGATGTGATACGTACCAGGACGAAGACCGCGCTTGTCAATCCAGCTATGGACCTCTGATTGCTGTGCCTCGAGTTTCTCGACCCATTGTTGCATTTCTGCAATCTGAGCCTCGAGATCTGCAATCTTCTCAGTGTAAGGAACGACGGCCTGGTTGAAGGCCTGCATGAGCAGGTCTGGCGCAGCAACAGCAGGCTGCTTCGAGGGGCTGGTCGGCCCGTCCATAGCCATGGAGGCTCTTCCACTGCCATTGCCATTGCCATTCATGCCGTTGCCATTGAACTGCTGGACCTTTGAGTACGGGTCCGAGGGAGCTTGCGACCGCTGAAACATCTTGTCCCGACTGCCGGGTCTTTGGGACTCCTTTGTAGGCGACGCAGGGCCTGGTTCGTACGTGTTGTGCTGCGACAGCGACTGGCGAGGCGAGTCTTGGTCAGGGGCGGAGCGAGCGTTCAGGTAGTTGTCGTCGTCGTTAACGTAAGAATTGGATCGTGAGCCTCTGGATAATCTCTTGAAAAACATGGTGTCGAGCGGAGCGGGACACGGGCGAGACGGAAGGGGGCAGATTTATGCGGTTTGTTAGTTGGTGGTTGGGATGGATTGAAATAAGATTGAAAAGATTGAAATGGCTGGTAAGTGGAGATAGCGGGAGGCAGGCAGCTCGACGATAGCGATGACAGATGGCAGATGGGGAGCCAATGATGGGTGGTGATACGAATGTCTCAGAACTGCTGCCGTGTCTTGCTTTGTTTCCAACGTCTTGCGTCTCCTGCACTAGCTATTAGCTACTATATGGCAATTGCCAGTGCTGTACCGAGTAAGGTCGAATTGGAGCTTGGGGCAGATGGATCTCCGGCGCGCCGCAAAGGCCCGAATTCCCATATTACAAGGCCGCGCGAAGCCATTTCAGCCGCTATTCTATATTTTCCTAGCGTCAAGCGAGTGGAAAGAGGAAATTTCCAGTCTTCCAAGCTTCGTAACTGACAGCCATCGTCCTCAACACCGCTTGGCTCTTTCATCCAGAGGGGCCCCCCTGAGTACGACTGCGCTCGTCACTCCACGTACTCCGAAATCTCGTCACGGCATTTGCCTCTGCCTCGAAAGCTAGTACATAGGTACTCGCATCTCCACTGATGCAGCGTAGCCAGTGAGTGACAGTGCCCGACCCCTGTTGAGATGTCTCCCCCCGGCAACGGCCAATAGGGGGGGTTCCCGCCAGCGACCGAAATGGTTAGGACACGTCTCTAAATTCAATTGTGCTAGGTAGCTGTCAATGGAGGGAACTGCGTACTGCTTTTGCTCTACCTCGTTGTCAACTCGGTGTTCCCCACCTCGACTGCCAGACAGCCAGAGTTGAGGACTGTAGACTGATGACAGGATGACTCGGACCTTCTTAAGCTTTCTGGTCAATTTGAGACCCCCGCGAAGACAGCCTGGACATTTTACGAAATCCGGATAACGAATCAAGCGAGGCAAAAACCTTCTGCCGTCCGTCTACTCTCGAAGTCTGGCACACGAACTTGTTGCTCTTGACTGATGTCTTAGAGGACCTAGGTTACGACTGGCGTTTCGTCATACCCAATTCCACAGTGGCTCCCACCAGCGAAGCCTGCCCATCCGCATCCGGATTCTACTACATCTTGCAACGTCTCGCTGCTCCCTACCATCATTCCTTGGCCATGTCGTGGTCTTCAACAACAGTCTGACTTCCATGCCAGCACACCCTGTACCAGATCAACCAAGAGCACCAGTCAATGGGATTCAGGTCTCACTGCATCATTTCAACATCATTGAGCAACCTCTTCGCTAGGCTGACAGTCCTTGCGGAGAAACTGTTCAAGGGTTCTTGCAAAAATGTCAGTCGAGTCAGTTCGCTAAGCGACGCTAAGCGACAAACTGGCGATGAAGGCGAATATCCATTAATTTTAATCCTTTGAGCATTGCAACTATTCTCTTGTAGCCCGCAAGGTCAGACTCGTACATCCCGACAATCCGAAGCGGAGAACGTTCCGCGCCGCGATCCATCCCCTCAAACTTCCCCACACACCACGTCCCCCGACTTGCCTTACCTGGGGTCGAACCATCCTCGAGGCAGTTCTCTACTACGGAATTGCCGACGGACGAGGTACTGCGGAGCTATCCTTTCACATGAACCTTGCAGCTCCTCGGTTTGGCGCGAACTCGTTACTGGTCGGGAAATGCCATGCAAACTACCGACATGATGTTGAAAAGTAAAACTCCTCGATCCACATGGTACCAAATTACAGAGCCGAGGAACCTGGTGCAATTTCTCATCTATATGAATGCCTTCTTTGCCATTGTGGTATTGCTACATTTATCGCAACCCCAGGCCATGCAGTTCAGCCTTCCAAGTCTTCCCCTGCTATTCGGTTTGGCAGCCACAGCCACAGCCACAGCCACAGCCACAGCCACAGCCACAAACGCCACTTTCCAGCAAACTTGCGCCGGAGCAATTGATTCTCTCCAACTTCCCAACACGACAATATGGACGTCGGCATTGGTTCCAGCAGGCACCAACCTGACGTTCCCCGAAACGAACGCAACCTGTCCTCGAACACCCCAAATCATTGCAGGGGAACTCTGCCGTATTACAATGTACGTCTCGACGAGTAATCGCTCTGGGATCAGCATGGAAGCTTGGTTGCCCTCTAGCTGGACTGGACGATTCCTCAGTACTGGAAATGGTGGACTACAGGGATGCATTCAATACAGCGATATGGCCTATACTACAGGCCTTGGGTTTGCTACCGTTGGCGCCAACGCCGGCCACAATGGGACTTCCGGAGGAGCCTTTCTCAACAACGAAGACTCCGTGATTGACTTCGCGTGGAGGAGTATCCATACCAATGTCGTCATCGGAAAGGAGATCACCAAGCAATTCTATGGCAAGCAGCACAAGAAATCCTTCTACTTGGGCTGCTCCACCGGCGGACGGCAAGGCATGAAGTCCGTCCAAATGTTCCCCAACGACTTTGACGGCGTAGTCGTCGGCGCACCAGCGATAGCTTTCAACAACCTCACCTCCTGGTCCGGCAAGTTCTTCCTCGAAACAGGAACAAATACGTCCTCTACCTTCGTGACGGCAGCGCAATGGAACGCCATCGGTCAGGACGTAATGGCCCAATGCGACGGCCTCGACGGAGTCATGGACGGAGTAATCGAAGACCCAACTCTCTGCAACTACCGCCCCGAAAACCTGCTTTGCTCCAAAAAAAACCCAACCAACGGCACCAGCACCTGCCTCACAGGGACCCAAGCAAACACCGTCCGCGAGGTCCTCTCCCCGCTCTACGGCTCCAACGGCGATCTCGTCTACCCACGCATGCAACCCGGTTCCGAACTCCTCGGCGCCATCCAGCTCCTCTACAGCGGCAACCCCTTCCCCTACACGACAGACTGGTTCCGCGACGCCGTCTACAACGATCTCTCCTGGGAACCCACCCAACTAAGCTCAAAGGACATCGACTTCGCCAACCGCAAGAATCCAGGAGACGTCCAATCCTGGCAAGGCGATCTGAGCGCCTTCCACAAATCCGGCGGCAAACTCCTCCATTACCACGGTCTCGCCGATGCCATCATCACTTCTGAAAACTCTCCCCGTTACTACGATTTCGTGAGTAGGACTATGGGACAGACGTCGGCGGAAATGGATGAGTGGTACAGGTTTTTCCGCATCAGCGGGATGGCGCATTGCTACAATGGACCCGGTGCGTGGCAGATTGGACAGAGTAACGGGTTCGTGACGGAAGAGGCTAGTGGGAATGTGCTCATGGCGATGGTGCAGTGGGTGGAGGGGGGAGCGGCGCCGGAGACGGTGACGGGGGTCAAGTATATCAAGGATGATAAGAGTCTTGGGGTGCAGGCTGTGAGGAGGCATTGTAGGTGGCCGAGGCGGAATTCGTATGTCGGGGGACCGGCGGGGAAGGCGGATAGTTGGGTTTGCAAGTAGAGTTGCGATTGGATCATTTCTTTTTCGATGCTCGTGATTGGATAATTCTAATTTTGATTTGTGGAGGAGGAGAAGAAAAGCAGCGTGTGAAGACGCGTAGTGCCCCTTCCTTTCGTCCCATGCGTAAAGCCTTGGAATCAAGAGGACGCCAAAAGTGATATACGTTATAACAGAACCATGTATGACTGGGGCTGACATCGTATCCAATTCTCTCTCCTCATACAGCACATTCTCCACACTCCAAAACCCAAATCCTTCATCACCCGTCCCGGTCGTCCAGAATTCGGTTTTCGCATAAAACCGCTGTGAGAACTAACGTCGGGGTTGAAATTAAAAGGTTGGTCTGGGGAAGTAGAATCGGGTATGGATGGTAGGTATTTACTTTGGTATTGTAGACCGGTGGTTTTGACCTCGAGTGTGGTTGTGCGAGATGCTGGAACGTTAGATGTGATGTGATGTGATCCATACATTAAATCGCTACAAGTAAGGGATGGAGGGAGGGATGATGGGGAGGCAGAAAGTCGGGGTTAGAATACGAAACCCGTTCTGAAGATTGAGGATCGGATAGGAGGGATATTTGCTTTATGCTTTTGTGGTAGGGCGATTCGATGAGATAGTGAGAAAATGTTGCGATGCGGGATAGATATGAACCGTCCGTTAAATACCTTGGGACCTTTGTCACGCGTTCTCGTTATCTGGGTTTGGACAGCCGAGGGGGATTGTTGGTTTTGGGTGGTCAAACCGGGAAGACTGGAATTCGGGTTGGAAGTTGAAGCTTGTTGGATTGGGAGGATGGGGTGAAGAGCTTTTCTTTTAGACTTTTATAAGCCGTCGACTTGAAGGGGTGGAATTCTCGGATTTTTCGAGCGTTGTAGAAAGACGAGGTGAGATCGGCGGCTGGGTCGTGTTTTTGAGAAGGCTGAAATATTAGTTTGTTCAAGAGTGCTTGAAGTTGAATTGTCAATTATAGAGGAACTCCGACTATTGTGCTCGTAGTACTTCGATTCCTCGAAAAGCGACGACTAGCACATGTGAAATGGCGATTGTCACTTTTTCGCTGACTTCGCTTCGCTGAGACACCGCGTTTGATTGATAGACGAGGGTTTGGTCGGACCTGTATGTCGGGTTCTCTGGATCAAGCTGAGGTCAATCCTCGCGCCGTATATTTCGGTCACCACATCTAGAACAATACCATGAGTCGATGCAAACCTTGACGGGGATGCACTGCTCCACATAGCCCCTTCCCCGCAGAATCCACAGTCCCATCTGTGAAGCAAGGTACAGCCGTGATCGATGACCGGTTCTAGCTCGTATCTGCAACGGTCCCATGGGCAGGTGCGAGGAGAGGCATCCTCGACTGTGTCCCCCTGTAGGAGCCTAAGCCTCCAATGATCATGACATTTGAAGCAGTAAAAATTCGCGGTTTCCCCATCGATGCCATTGTTGCCATCGAGAGGAGGATTGAAACTCGAGTTTTGCAGGTCAGATGCGAATCGTGCGCTCCTTGCAATGTCCATACCAAATTCGCCCACTTCCATCATCATGGTCGAGAACGCGTTATCTCTGTCTTCGAAATATTCGAAAAGGTACTCAAGGTTCCGCAGTGCCCCAGTAATAATCAAATCACGAATCTTATCGTGACTAGCAGTTTTGGCGTAGATCTCGCGGATGGTGGCAGCCCACATGTCAACTGATGGACGAGCCCACATGTCCCGTGATAGTTGAGATTCATTCATTGCGATACCAAGTTGGGCGGAGGCGTGATTGGAAAGATGTTCGAGGTCGAGTTTCAGGGCGAGACAGTATGTTCGAGCGTGGAGAAGCATTGCCGAAGTATTGCTTGCTTCATAAGAACGGGAATAGAGAAATTGAAGCATTGCTTGAACGGCATCCGGGTCATCGTCAGGCAAGTCAACTACTCCAGTCTCGCCCTCCTCTCTGAAAGTCAGTTATTTCTTTGCCTCGAGTTTTGCGTCACCCATACTCACCTTGGAGGCGCCCTGCGTGACGGCATTTTTGAAGTAGCTGGACTGGAAGCAGACCACGCTTTTATGGACCTTGAATGTGGTCCCTTTGCAGGTGATGGTGAGGTCGGAGAAATCACCACTCTCCAACAAGCTGATTCGGGTCTTGTTAGTTATAGCGGGTGCCAGTGGGTCTGGCTACCTACTTATGAAGAGTTTTGTCGATGCCTTTGCATGCGTCTGTATCGGCCGCCATGATGGAGTAGTCGGTTCGGAGTAGTCGGTTTGGAGTAGTCGGGTTGATGCCTAGTGGAGGAACGCGCCAAATGAAATCACCAATCGACTCAAGGATGATGGGCCGTGCGCATAACACTGCGGTCGCTTCTCCTGCTTTCTCTCAACTTCGACCCCATCCCGATGGCGACATGTTTTTGAACATCAGAAGACTGTGTTGGTGACAACGATGACAGCGTAGACATCCAATACAGTTGGAAGCGTCCAGATCATAGTCAGAGTACCAGACTGAGCCGCTTGGGAGCGACGTGTGCCGTTCAGGGTATCGAGAAATGCTCCAAAATCAAGTGCTTTAGCTGTCACTTCCTGGTGTTGGATATTCTGGCGCTTTCCACCTGTAATTTCATCAGTCTTAAGATAACTGGAACGAGTAGTGACATCATCTGAGCTTTGGTCTGAGGTGAGCTGCAATGATCAGGATTTCGATGAAGGCATCCCGAACAATCAAGACGCGAGGTCCGTCTCTGGGGCGGTTTGTCATTGCTCTGTTCAGGGCACTGGTGCTGCTATTAGCATCAGAGCTGGTATCAGCATCGGCACGGGCATTGGATAAACCAGCGATTGTTCTTGTGGACGTTGAACCACGCTCTTTGAACGATCGCAATCGTGGAAGAATACTCTCAGTGGCATTTAATCACCGTTCTTGGTGTCATCTTCGACTTGCCAATTGAGCACTTCGAGCAATGACTTGCAAGGACATACGCTGGATGTATTGGATCTCAATGGGAGCAGGCCCATGGACATAAAAGTTGATCTGTTATGATGAAGCCGAATGAACAGGGAGGTTTTGTGAACGACAAGGGTAAATAGGCCAGTTTATTGTTGTTCATGTAGAGGCTTCGCAAGGAGATTCATACCGCTCAGATTGCCAGCGATCTGGAGTCATGCATGGCCGGACAGCGCGTCGCGATTGTCTGGAGGCAAAGGGATACTAGTGATGGGAAGATGAAAGAGATGAGGAGTTGTTGATGATCGTCGTTGTCGTGTATATACAGTACGGCCATGCAGCCCGAGTAGTTCAGGGACAAGACCGTGCCAACCCTGTGACTTATATAAAGAGTGCTGCTTATCCGAATGAACACGACCTACATTTCTCCTCTCCCATCGAATGCCATCCAACACGTCCGAATGATGAGCAGTGCCCCACTGAGCATGCCATAAAAGAGTCCTTCTTGCAAGCATTGCGAAAGAAGGGCGACTGGAGACAAAGGATGTTCTTGCGGGCGCGGAAAGTGGTACCTCTGCAAGTGATGGTGTCATCGGCGTAGTCATCGTTCTTTTGGAGACTGAAATGATCAGCAACGTGGATAAAAGGTTGTAGAAAGGATCATTACCCTGCTATGCCCGTTAGGAGATGTCTTTGGCTCTTTTCGAGAGTCAATGTCTAAAGAGCTTGAGGAAATGTGTGTTGATATTGATTGAAGTTGAAGTCAAATTGTTTGCAAAAGAAATCTTCACTGGAAATTATTGGAAGTAAAGTGAGGTATGGATCCTACCAGTAGTCAGCAGTCCCAGGCTGTGTCAAGCTTCAACACTCGATCAAAACCTTTCTTGCTTTCTTCTCCACTCACTCAGGCACCAGCCAACAATAATAACAAGCCTCCTCACCCACCCATCACCGACCAACAACAGATTACAGTGAACATGGCCACGGAAAGTCCCGCCGATGATCCTTCAGCCACGCTGAAGAGAGGCGTGGCCAGGTAATTACGAACATTTGCCTTCCCATATGAAAATGACACTCACCCGCTTTCCAGTCTCTTAGACTCGGATGACTTTTCCGACCTCACAATCACTTGCAACGCCAGAGTCTTCAAGGCCCATAAAGCAGTCGTATGTCCTCAATCGCGCTTCTTCTACAATGCGTGCAAGAAGAACACATTCAAGGTCGGTCAAAAGCGTCTACGCAAGGTAATAGAGCCATTCGATCAAACACCTGTGCTGTGGATCCCACATGTCGTGAAGCTTGCTGATCTCCTTTGAGGAATCCGAGACGGGAAATATCGACCTCTCCCGTGACGACGCCACAGCGGTAGAGGCCATGTATCGCTACTTCTATGAATGCAACTACAGCGGGGTGGCAAAAGAGAGCCCAGATGTCATGCTGCTGCATGTCCATGTCTACTGCCTGGCTCAGAAATACGGAATCGATGCCCTGAAGTCCACGGCAGCGACGCAATTCGAAGATGCGGCCAAGACAGAGGCCATTACTGCGCAGACCTTGACTCCTATCGTAAAAGAGATCTACGACAACACCGAGAGCAACGACAAGATGCTGCGCGAGGCTGTCGTCAAGCTGGCAATCAAGAATCGGTTCATCATTTTCGATAGCGACGGCGAGGAATTTGTCAACATGATGGAAGTGAATGGAGTATTCGGAAAAGATGTGTTCCGGGCAATGTCGATAGACCCTCTGGTTGCCTACAAATGTTCCTTAAAGGGATATCAGTTTCGTATCGACAGCGCCGCTGGGTCAGAGGACTACCGACACAATCCCATGTGTCCTTGTTGTCGTGCTCAACATCTGATCAAGGAGAAAGTGGAACAAATTGGCGAGCGCAAATACATTCAGTATACTTGCACTACGTGTAGAAAAGCTCTCGCGTGCGTTCATCACACTCTGGGTAGCTACAGTTTCTGGTGTGCCTGGTGTAACGGCAACAAGATGTTCCAGCGGATTGGTTGATCATGTATACTGTGAGACAGAGCGTGGGTCCTATAGCTTACATCTGATTGCTCCCACCACAGAAGCATATTCGTAGTGGTGGAGTTGGAAGATCTATCAGTGGTCAGTGGTCATGAAATCGAGCATGTCACCATGGTTTGTGTCCATGAAGCCCTCACTTGAGACCGTGTTCCAGGTTACCTCACGTTGACGTTTGACTGAATCACCACCGGTATTGAACAGATCTGTTCCCTAGCTGGAACAAAGTGTTCATCTCTGTCTGGGGCCTTCTATAATTGACGGTCAGTAACACTCGATAGTCAGCAACACTCAACACGGACAACAAGCTTAAAAGCTTGCCAATTCTTGCTCTGTCCACCAACATTGCACACCTCTGGCCCACCGGACAGGCGAATAACAAGATGACAACCGATAATCAGAGCACTACCTCGAAGGAAGGAATCGCAAGGTGAGTAACCTACCCATCATCAAAGCTAAGCTCTCTGCAGTCGATGGTCTAAATCCACCAGTTTCCTAGACTCCGGCGAATTCTCCGACATCACCATCACCGTCAAAGACAACAAAGTCTTCAAAGTCCACAAGATCATCATCTCCTCCCAGTCAAAGTTCTTCTACAATGTCTGCACCAAAGACTTCAAGGTTAGCCAGCCATCTCCAAGCAGATTTCAACACTAAAACCACAAAGGAAAAGAAGGAGGCGAACATTGATCTCTCCGAGCAAGATCCCGAGGCCGTCGAGGCTCTCTTGGAGTACCTCTACAAGAACGATTATACCCGCTTTACCAAGGATAACGTCAACGCCCTCGTCCTCCACGTTCACGTCTATCAACTCGCGGACATGTACGACATCGCCAAGCTCAAGGAAGTCGCCGCCGCACTCTTCGAGGAAACTGCTGAGCAGGATTGGGAGCTTCCAGCGTTCCCACTCGCTATCCAGGAGATTTACATCAATCCCGAAGACGACACAAACACCCTTCGTAAGCTCGTCGTCAATCAAGCTATGAAGCACATCGAGACTTTGCTCAAAGACGAGAACGGCGAGTTCGCGCAAACGATGACGGCGTTCGGCGAGTTCGGAAAGGATCTTTGCAAAGCTTCAATCCAAGGACGAAACTGCTCCCTGAATGTGGCATGCTTTACCTGCAAAGACAGTTGTGGATGGATGTGGAAAATTGACCAACGCAAAGCTTGCAAGGCGTTCCAGGACAACCCCACGTGTCCGTTAGACAGATATAATATGGTCAAAGTGGATATGGGGACGGAGACTTACCGCAGCATGGAGTGCCTTCGATGCAAGTTCGTTATAGGTTACAATGTGGATTGCGCAACAACATTCAACAGTAGCTTAGAATGTCCTTCATGCGAAAACAGGACTGCCTTCCGGGACAGGAGATCCTGAAGTTCTAAGGTGCCTCTACTCGAAAGTCAGTGTAGGTCTCCTTGCACATTCTTAGTAGACCGAGACGAAAGCTCTTGGTACCATGGCGATCTCAATCAATGAGGTGGATGATTAGATAATGAACTAGTCTGAAAAATTCCTCATCTACTTTTGACGCTTGATTGACTTTTCCCTCATAAGCGCCGAGACGCTCTCTTCTGGTTATGTCGCGAAATTGAAGGACGATATGCTCGGCTTTTGCACAAGAGAACGCCAAGAGTTCTCGAGGCGAATGGTGATGTGCTTCTCACAAAACGCAGCAGTATATGCTACGCGGGAGACAAAACCAAGTCGAAGTGAACGAGCCGAAATTCTACTCAGGAACGATGACACAGCCCTGAGAAATGTGCTGAAGTTCGCCAGCCTTTGCTTGATCGAATCTGATTCCAAGAACAGTGCCAGTAGAGAAGATGTTTGCCCAATACCAAGTGACCGGCACCAGTAAGGTCCAAGAAGATCATGCGGAGTCGTTAGTATCAGTGGGCTTGAGACGATGGCTGTAAACTTACAACGTGCCCCTGAGATATCCCGTTTAGTCAATACTTTGTCCGCCAATCCAGTCGACGAGGGATCTAGAAGACTGACCCGGATGTGTTCATGCTGTTCTCAACCTGGACATCCGAGTAGCTAGCGTCAAATCACAAAGCTGCCTCCCTCCTCCACTCATTCGTCCAACAACACCAACACCATCTTTGAGCACCACAGTCTAAAGATCAAGATGGCGAAAAATAAAGTAATGGACGGCATGGCAGAGTGAGTACCATGACCAAGACTCACCTTCATGTCAGCTAACACATCTGCAGGCTTCTCGACTCGGGGAGTACTCGGACATGAGTGTCACCTGCAAGCAGAAGGTTTTCAAGGTGCACAAAGCGGTGGTGTGCACTCGATCCAGCTTCTTCCGCAACGCGATGAAGAACGGCACGTCTAAGGTGAGTCGATGGAAGAGTTCGCACTGACGCGTCTCCCTAGTACCATTGTTTTTCTCAACTCTCGCGTCTCTCAAGAACTTCCTTAGCACATATTGCGAACTTCTGTGTAGATAAGCCCCTCGCGATCTGTTCTTTGGGTGTGTCAGGAATTGAGAAAGATCAATTTGGAGCTCGGCAAAGATGGACAAGAGATGACAGGACAGCTGTGCCAGTTACACCTCCGCGATACGCGCCAATGGCTGACATCACGTAGGAATCCGCGACCGGAAACATCGATCTCTCAGACGACGACCCTCTCGCAGTAGAAGCAGTCCTACGCTTCATCTATCAAGTAGCTACTCCTTGTTAGCCAAGAACAACGAGAATGCGATGATCCTACATGCCCGCGTGTACATCCTCGCTGGAAGGTACGACGTTAAAAATCTCAAGACTGTAGCCGCCGCCGAGTTCGCGAAGGTTGCGCGAAATGACTTTAAGCTGTCCGCCTTCCCTCTCTGTATCAAGGAGATTTACGACAACACCCTGACCAATGGTAAGACTCTACGCGAAATTGTGGTGCAGATTGTCCTCGACAACTTCGACGCTCTTCTCAAACCAAATGGGGCCAATTTTGAAAGCATGAAGTTGGTCGACGTTGGACACTTCGCAACAGATCTTCTTTGTGCAAAGTTCAATGCCATTAAGTCCCAGTACAAATGTATCTGTGGCGGATACTTCGCATTGTTAATATCTGGAGTTATTGTCTCCTGTCCATACTGTCAATGGCCCATACCCAACACGCTGCTTGGATAAATTCTGTCTGCTCTTCACGGGGGCTCAGAGATCATTATCTCAACAAAGATAAGAATGAAAAGTGGCAGAGAGCACGACTTTCTGAGGAGTCGCCCAGAAGATCGGAGTGTTGATCGGATTAGCAGGAGAAAAGTTAAGCTAGCTATCGATGGGTGTGGACACTGATTACTAGACATGAAGCACGGTGGAAAGCGAGCTCAGTCGTACTTTCAATGATCCGGGGAGTAGGCCTGAAATCGTCAAAGCATCCCGAAATGAAGAATCAAACTCTTGCCATTATCGATCATACTCCAGTCCCGGGCTATGGTCGAGAGTCATTAGAGAAGGCGAGGATCTTGAAAGGGATACTGCGACGTCGGTGATCAGCGCCGCAAGAGAATGGCAATAATCGATTGCAATTGTAAGCCCTTCGACGAAACATCAGCATTCCTTCTAGAGGACACTCACGATTACTACTTGCACAAGCTCCCCACCACAGCAATATACAGCCCACCAATTCCGCCGGGTTTCTCGACCTAGCGAGAGGATTCCGCAGCACGTGTCAGAGAGGTGAGGCAGTTTGGAGCGCCAGATGCAGCACTACTGTGAGTAATCTATGATCTGCACGGTTCTCGGCCAGCTTGCCTGTCGTCCGTAAGGGCATGTCAATCTACAGTCCTTTTGAAGGTTAGCATTTTGCGCCGAGAGCATGAAAATCCAAATCCAGTATCTCAATAGTTCCCCGGTTGGAAGTCCGCCACTTTACTTTTCTGCAATGTGGAAAGTAGTGGGGTTTCGTTATAGGGCGAAAGCCGCAAGCGAGCTAATCGATCCACTTACCATGGTGAACTAACTTGGGCAGTTATTGTCTTAGACCGGTCTGCGTAACATAAATTGGTTGTGCGCAGCTAACCCGTCTGCAATAGATTTTTCAGCAAGGCGGAATTCGATTTTCGTGATGCACCGGAAATGCGATGCAGCCACAGCCAAATCGAAAACCCCGCCCACATGGACGGCCACGCGTCAAATATCATGGCCAAGAGACAGAGACACTGCATGCAGATTCTTGTCGGATCCGATTGATCAGTCCGATGAGTAAATGCCAGGAACAACCTGTACAAGAAAAAGGTAATGCGCGGCACAGAAGTAAGCAAATATCGATGACGGTGCCCAAATCATGCACAACTGCATCTGATTGATTCATGGAGAATTCCAGCAAAAGAAGCAGCTCCTTTTTGATCACGGAGCAAGGATGCTGGAGAAAACGGAAGATGAAAGTGACAGGTGAGGAAGGTTGAAACAGGGCGAGCTAGGATCCTAGGGAGTCTCGGGGAGTGTGGAGACTGCTGCACGGGGAGAGTGGTTTTGTTTCGGAACGTCCTGCTTGTTTGGTTGTGCAATACAAGATGAACCAAACTTTCGTCGTGGAATCTTCGCTCACCGGAGGAGTGGAAACGATTTCTTGAGCCACAAAACAACAAGATGGAATGACCAAGAGAACGGCGAGTCGGGATGCTATACGCCGGTCCTCCTGCAGCGGTAACTCTGGGATGGACTATTCCAGTCGCTCGTAGTCTCGTACAGCAAAGAGGCTGGTTCCGTTTGTGAGACGGGCGCAGTGTGCAACGGTGGAGGAAGGTCTGCATATCTGCAGCGTGAAAACGGAACCAGGTGTTCAAACATGTTGTGAGAAACGCACCACTCACAAATTGCAGGATGCGCCTCAACCAGTCGGAGGACGCTCACATTATGCCAGAATGGAAGAAGAAGATTCTCGGATGGAACGTTCGATGTCCATGACTGAGGTAGATTGTTTCCAGAATCCACGCTCGCGAGTCCGACAGCAAACAGCATATCGCAAGACCAATTATGGTGTACGTATACTGTGGTAGTTCCAAACAACCTCACGCTAGAACCAAGGTTGCGCAAAGCCAAGTGATGCCGAGATTCCCAGAATTGGAAACTCGGAGTTGCGATAGATGAGGATGCGCGGTTCCAAGGAAGATAGATTTGGGGAGCCGAAATGTATTTTTGAGCGTCTGGCCCAAATCTCATTTCGAGTCAGCATGCGCTGCCATCGAAGTGATCCACAACGGTGCGCAATGGCAAGACGCAAGATGGTGCAGGTGAGTTTGCATGGCGGCTTCCTGCACAACCACAAACTTAGAGATGCTTCTCATTCCACAGTACTCTTCTCGAGTCCCCCGATATGCTACCGTCCGTAGGTAGGTACTGCTGAAGAATGATTCAGCATGCCGTTAGACAGGACAGAAGCTAAGTTGTTTATTCCTCCGCTAACCCACAATCCAGACGCGACACGACACGATTGAAATAAAATTGGTGTTATTATTGAGGCCCAGCGGTGGCTTGCATCAGCCAATCATCATGCACGCGGCCACGTAAGAAGGCTCGCACGAGGCTGCTTGTGCATGTTCTCTGTTCAACAATGTCTGCCGGACTTCATTACCAAGCCAAGCGCTCTCCATGATCGCTCCAGTTTTTGTCATGCAACGTATTCTTCGCAGACGCGCAGACGAGGCCAACCATCCAGGCAGAACATGCATGCCTTCGGCCTCACGTGGTGACGGCCGTAGCAAAGTCTGACAAACGACTTCATTCGTCCTCCCGCCTTTGCGAAACCAAGTCAATTTACCAAGCGCAGGGTTCGCTGAGCAGCTAGGCTGGAAGGGTCTTAAAGGCCGCTGCTTAGCACGCCCTGTATATTGTTTCTGTATAGATAGATTGACGATTTCCAGGAGCCAGAGTGAGGAGGTGACGGCGAAGGTTGCGGACGGGGGATGGGCAAAGAGCGTGCAAGAATGGGCCTAGGATGGACGGTGGTGCTGCTTGTGGGCCTACTCTATATCGTAGCAAGGTCGTCATGATCGATCCAAGGCCCATGGTCTTCACTCTTCACTCTTCACATTATTGCCGCAGACAGAGTGCTCCTGTCGCCCGCTGGCCTCTGGATACGAAAGTACGAATGTATATTCTCCTAGTCCATCAATCGCTCCTATCCGTATCTATCTCTCCTTCTCTGCGAAATTAGAGTCTCTCATCCTTCGCACCGCACGGCCATAATTTCCGCAAGCACCATTGCCGTTTTACTCTGGATCCCTAGGCGGCTGACTGGCGTGCTGCACTCGCCTGCCCGTCCCCGTCTCCCTGCAGGGGACCATCATCGTGGATGCCTGTGCGTTCAGGTTGCTTCTGTCCCTCACCCTCGCCCTCTGCCGCCTGTGTGCTGCCGCCAGCTAGTCCCAAGCCTCACTGAATACTAGCGCTTGGCTTTGCGAATAGCGTTGGTCTACTGGCCCCTCTCACCAGTCACCACCACGCTGTCGCCCACGCTATCACCAGCCCCGAACCCGCCAACGACTTGACATCCCTCCTCCCTTCGCACTCTCCACCCTCACCACCACCACCTCTCTCCGCCTATTCTCTCTCGACCGGTAGGATATCGCTGCAGTCCCTTACGCAGCGTGTGCAAGGCCGCCTTCGTCTTTCTTCCATTCCACCCTTTGGTGCTCACCTCGCCCGCCCTGCCCCCTTGCCACGACCCTGTTGGACCACTTTCATTTGAAGATTCCGCCTGAATCAGCCGCTCCCTCTTGCGCTTGCGATCCGCAGCTTTCAATCCCTTCGACTGCCCTGTTCAATCGCGTCGACATTGCACGACATTCCGGGTCAAACTCTTCGTCATTCCTTTCCGGCTTTGCGACACTTTCACTGCCGAGACCGACAACAATTCGACAGCCAACTCTTCCACGCAATCAGCGATTTCTCCCGGCCACCCCAAGAATTCCGAAATCGACGGGGATAGCATTCGTCGCATTTGGTACCTGAGGACAAGTGGGACTTGGAGGATCCCAGTGAGATATTGAAAGAGACTGGGGTATAACGGTGGAAATCGAAACTGGGACCGAGATTCAAACAACCACGATTATTGGCACCAGTGGAGCGTACCTATCCGTCGCTGTTCGTCATCTAGGCCTCCTCTACACATCCACTCGACTCTGGACGATGCTGGCCTGAGGTGACTTGACCAGCGTTTCGTTCAATATCCCACAATCCTTCGTCTCGTCTCTCATTCATCTTATACCTTTTGAGACCTCGCGTCGTCATTTTGTAAGTATACCTGCCCCAGAACTGTCACTCTTCGATGCGTTTCAAAGTACAGTCAACTAACCATGCGCGACCAGGCACCTTCTTCACAGATTTTGATCTGTCAAGTACACTCGTTTATACTCCCTCCTGACAGTATGTGGACCTGAATAATTGACCAGACACCGCTAACAGAACCAACTAGCGAACCTACATCCTTTCTCCTCCAAAAATACCCTCCCACCAAATCTACCAAGGCATAACACTTGAGAATAATACGACAAAATGAGAACCTCCACCACAATATGTTGGGTCTCCATGGCCATTTCGACGATGGCGCAGGCAGCACCAGCACATCAGGAAGAGGGAAGAGGATTGCCTAGATACTATTTTCCAAGGCACGTCAAACGTCAAATAGTGACAAATGGCACTATTCCCGCTACATCTGCTGTTGCAGAGCCGATATCATCCGTGGCTGCTGGCGCTGGGCTGGGAGCATCAACATCATCTGCCCCCTCCGTATCGACACCAATCACAAGACCGGACGCGATACCAGTGGCATCAACGCCAACATCAGCAGCTCAACCGAGCGCGCCTGCCGCATCGACTTCTAATGACTCTCCACGCATTCTATCTGTAAAACCAGAAGATGTTTCAAGCGCAGCCGCATCCACCGGAGTTTTGCCAAACATTATTGTATCAGCCTCTTCCACGGCCGAACCGCCATCAAATTCTGCAGCACAGTCCTCGATTGCTGGAACTGGATCAGCACCGGCGATCGTCATCCCAGCCTCTTCTGCATCTCAGCCAGCGTCGGACCCTGTAGCGTCGAGCCCTGTAGCATCCGCTCTTCTCTCAATCGTCTCCTCTGTCCTTCCAGGATCTGACGCGACGCCCACGCCAACTACCAATCCAGCCGCTGTCGCCTCAACTGGAGGACTCCCTAACTCAATCGTTCCAGCAAGCACTCCAGCTGTTGATTCTCTAGCCTCAAATGCTCCTCTTATCGTTGCTTCCTCGACCCCAATCTCGAATCCAGTAGGCGCTGCATCGACTGGTGGATTGCCCAACTCCATCGTCCCTTCAAGCACCCCAATCGCTGATCCACAGGCCTCCATTCCTTCCGCTGTTGACCCTAGCGCAGCTACGCCAGCTCCAAACTCGGTGGCATCAAGTGGAGGCATCCCAGCTTCCGTTGTTCCAGCAGCCAGCGCGCCGAATGTAACGCCAATCTCTTCGGCGGCCTCTGCATCTCAGACCGGTCTTTTGGTCGGTTTATCGACAGTTCTTTCCAATTCGGATCCTCTTTCCATTCTTACAACTCCGTCTAACACAGCAGCCACACCTCCTGGTCCAGTCAGTTCGGGCATATCAGGTGCCGGAACGGGAACTGAAGTGATACCATCTGCGACCAACCCTGCCGCTGTATTGTCAAGCAATGTGCCAACGGATGCTCCTGTTCCTTCTTCTGTTGTGTCCGGCATTTCTGGAGCTGGAACTGGAACGGCTCCGTTACCAGCAGCTAGTCTGCCATTGACCAGTGCGTCTGCCGTTTCTGGCCTCGTTCCAGCACCAACAACCACCAGCGAAGTATCTTCATCGGACGTTGCCAGTGGAGTGCTACCACCCTCCTCTGTGGTCCCATCTGGATCCACAGGAGTGCCTTCTGGATCTATTGTGCCGTCAGGTTCGGTTGTTACACCAACAGAGTCGGCATCTGTACCTGCAACGGATGCTATCGGCACACCCACCAGCGTTGCTTCTACCACACCCATGATCGTTGCACCATCTCAGGGAAGCAATGCCACTTTGCCGACTGTCCAGGTCTCATCCGCTACCCAAGAGCCAATTAGCTCCGTCGCCTTTGGCACAACGAATGCAGGACCATCACAGACTGTGGCATCCTTGTTACCTACAGCCACAGATTCCTTAACTTCCCTCACCCAACCTTCCCAAATATTGGTTCAACCTTCCGCGTCAGACTCGAAACCCGTTTCGTCGTCCGCCACCGGTATTCCAACCAGCATGCCGAAGGTGATTACACCTCCGGGTCCCAAGACTGAGAAGCCATCCAATACCACTCTATGTCAGATTGGATTCACTCATGAGCTTAACTACGGCTTTGTTTCTAGCAATCCGTCGTCTGCCGGCCAAATTTTCCAGTTCTTGCCCCAAGGAACCGGTTATGGTCTGTCTATTGCTGCGGATCAAATCAAGATGTTCAACATTCAACCATATGATACTTCCAAATCTTTGGGATATATCACAACCTTGGCGCTGATCTACATTCCGACCGATCAGGTCACCCAACTTTCACTTGATTTACATACGCCAAATTCTCCAATCTACCACCATCCAGATTTGACCGTACGTACACTGATGTCCTTCATCAACCCATCGATTCCACTCATTGCCGGACAGCCCATGGATGGATCTAACCCGATTGTCAATCCTAACGCTGGCGCCTCCAGTCAGGCCAGTGGAACTGCTGGTTCTGCTGGTGGCGCAAACCCCTTCGGAAGCGACGCGAGCAATAGCGCCCCTGCTAAGGCATCTGCCGCTGGTATCGCTGGAGCTGTTGTTGGTGGTGTCGCTCTTTACGGAGCAGCAATGGCTTTGGTGGCTCGTCGTTACCGAAACAAAAAGAAGAATGCGCATCGACGGAACAGCTCCATGACCGACCCTGCATGGATGTCTAGTGCTCATGGAGATCGAAACAGCAGGGGTAGCAATGGTACAGGCGGACGCAGCATCCAGACAGCTCAAATATCAGCTCCACTACGGACAGAGAATTCTTTAGGATGGAATTAATGACATGTCTTTCTGGATCTACGAATTCTCTTTTCTGGACCTTTCTACGTCTTACCTGGTACCGTTTTGCACTATACCCTTGAAGGACTTGCAGCAAACAGCTCTTTCACATTACTTGATCAACCTGTCCACCATCGCCCGCCAAGTTTATTTATCGATTTAACCCGCAATTTCAAATGCACGGAATACGACCAACTTTGCTCAATTGTCATTTTTTTACACTATCGCATTGGAGGATATCGACAATTTTGGAAATCGTATCAATCAACCAATGGAAAAGCTTGAATGCGCTCTTGTCAAATGCAACGAGCAAGCATTGCCTGTGCTGATGTGAGCAACCTCGAATGTAGAGAGAGTTGTCAGCTTTTGCGCCTTTGCTCAAACGAGCTTCTTTTTCCTTGACTCATTATTCTCTTGATACCAAGCCCGCCCTCTGCTCTCCGCGATAGGATGAGCCAGGAGAGAGCTGGGCATTGCAAGCGTTGTCTCACGTTTTCCCCTTTATTATGTTCTGGAGAGGGAGGAAGATTTAGGTGGAGTGGAGGGCATTCGATCGAGGCTATATGGTTGGCGAATGTACATATGTCGATTAGAAGTAGAGCTTCAAAGTAGAAATATTTTAATGGATACTACAATGAAATTGTCTTGTTTCATTGGCTTGATTTTGTGATCTTCCGAATAGTGACTTGCAACTTGCGACCACGATGAGTTATTAGTGCTAACTTTCGGTCCGCATTGGCCCAAAATTGAAGTGATACGTAGTTGTCTGCCCAGTCTCCCTCAATTCAGATGCTTTCCGAATTCCTGAAGACGTCGTTGTGATTGTCAAAGCTTTGCTTCGTGTCGATCGAATCCCAAACCCGTTAATCCGGACTCCAAAACCCCGAGTCCATTTTACTCCGTGCCCCCATAGAGGCCAGAAGCCAGAACCACCACATTTCCCAAAGCCCACCACCTACCTGCCTACCTACCTACCTCACAACACCCCCCTCGACCGTCTCCTCCGCACACCACAAACCTCCCCTCTAGCAAGTAGAGTACCACGATTGCTCCCACCCGGCTTCTCGAAGCTGCACCGACTTCTGATCGACCGCCGCTTCGCTTTCGGTCGGATACTATACAGTGGTTTCGCGCGTTGAGCGTGAGTGACTCTGAGGGAGGGAATATTGGGATTGAGAGTCTAGGACAGGGAATTGGGATTGGAAGGATGAGGTTGGATGTTAAGGTATGTCTTTTTAGCTCACTTCCTCTCTCTGCTCCCATTACCCCTTACCCCCTAGGGGATAGGTGAGGGAAGGGAGGTGAGGAAAGGGAAGGGAAGGAGAGAGAGGAGGAATGTGGGGTGATGAGGATAAGTGCTGATGTTTGTGCACAGAGACAACTTTTTGCGAGGAGTGAGAGGGTGAAGTATGTTTACCTTGCCGCCGCCGTGGTGCGTGAGGTTTAGAGAGACGGCGTGCTGATTTGGGATTAGGGGGATTGATTTCCATCCTACGGAGCCTTGGGTTTTGACGACGCTTTATTCTGGTATGTGCGCGCGCTTTGTGCTTGGAGGAGCTGCGATGCGGACTGAGTAAGGCTTGAATGCTAATGCGGAGACAGGACATGTTAATATATGGTCCTACCTCACCAGCTCGATCATCAAGTCCTTCGAGTTGACCGATGTCCCTGTTCGAGCCGGAAAGTTCGTTGCGAGGAAGAATTGGATTGTTTGTGGGAGCGATGACTTCCAGTTGAGGGTTCTCAATTACAATACGAGCGAGGTATGGCATGCTGTGTTCTTGACCTTGGAGATCCGGGCATAGGGATCATTGGATAGTGGCTTGTTGCTAACTTGTTGGCGGTAGAAAATCACGGCTTTCGAGGCACACCCGGATTACATTCGGGCTATCGCTGTGCATCCTACGCATCCTTACATTCTTACTGCATCGGATGATATGACAATTAAACTTGTGAGTAATGGACGCCGATACTATTAGACCTGGGGACTGATTTCTGCCCAGTGGGATTTTGACAATGGATTCAAATGTCTGCGTGTATTCGAGGGCCAGTGAGTTTTCAGGTCAATTCCACAACATGAAGACGCTCGTATTGACGTTCCCAGTGCACACTATGTCATGAGCATTGCCATCAACCCGAAAGACACCAACACATTCGCCTCGGCCTGTCTGGATCGAACCGTGAAAATATGGAACCTGTCAAGCAACACAGCGAAGTGCGTAAATTTCCATTATGTGATCCGGAGACTTTGACTAATCTGCTGCTAGTTTCACTCTGGAAGCACACGAGCAAAAGGGAGTCAATGCCGTGGACTATTATCCTCAGTCGGACAAGCCATATCTCTTGACTACGAGCGACGACCGCACGATCAAAATTTGGGATTACACCACAAAAGGCCTCATTGCCACACTTGAAGGTCACACGAGCAATGTATGATCTCAAGCTTTTTAATTTCTTGCCAAACATGCTAATAGCTTGCAGGTTTCCTTCGCATGCTATCACCCCGAGATTCCACTTATCATCAGTGGTTCGGAAGATGGCAGCGTGAAGCTCTGGCACAGCTCGACGTACAAACTTGAGCAATCGCTCAATTATGGATTGGAACGTGCCTGGTGTGTCTCATACCAGAGATCCAAGCAACATATCGGTATAGGCTACGATGATGGCATGGTGGTGCTCAAAATGGGACGCGAACAGCCGGCAGTCTCGATGGACAGCTCAGGCAAAATCATCAGCGCCAAAGCTAACGACATTGTCACCACTACGATCAAGAGCTCTGATGTGGCCAATGTAAAGGACGGCGATCGGATCGTTCTGCCTCTGAAGGAGTTGGGGACTACGGAACTGTATCCCCAGTCTTTGACGCATTCACCTAATGGCAGGTTTGTTGCTGTTTGTGGTGATGGTGAATGGTAAGTCCTATTCTTTAGCCTTGTGTATTTCTTCGTTTGCCACACGAGGGAGACATATCGGAACGATTGTGATCGAGTATACTTGTTCGCGAAATCAAGCATGGCAGGCCAAGCTAACATATCTCCAGGATCGTATACACAAGTCTTGCGCTCCGCAATCAAGCGTTCGGATCCGGTCTCGATTTCTGCTGGGCCTCCAAAGAGAACGACAAAGATTATGCCATACGCGAATCTTCAACATCAGTGAAGCTGTACCGAGCCTTCAAAGAACGTAAGACGCTAAACACCGGATTTCAAGCTGAGGCCATCTTCGCAGGTCACCTCCTCGGAGTCAAAGGATCGGGAGGTATCGGTCTCTTCGATTGGCAAACTGGATCGCTAGCAAGAAGAATTGAGGTAGAGCCTCTTGCTCTCCACTGGTCCGAGTCTGGTGAGCTGGTCGCATTAGCGTGCGCCGATTCTTACTACGTGCTACGATTCGACAGACAAGCCTACGACACAGCCGTAGCAGAGGGTGAAGTAGAGGATGACGGTGTGGAGTCAGCCTTTGAAGTGATCACTGATGTCAATGAAGGTAAGTCGAAGCCCTTGGTTTTGTGCTCCACAATTCAAAGGCGTTTGCTGACTTTCTCCAGCGGTCACGAGCGGCACGTGGGTTGGCGATTGCTTTGTTTACACAACGAGCACCAATCGACTAAACTACCTTGTCGGAGAGAAGGTCAACACAATCTCTCACTTCGACGCTCCTCATTATATCCTAGGGTACCTACCTCGAGACGGCAGGATCTACATCTGCGACAAGGACTTGCAGGTATCTTCGTATGCCCTCTCGCTGTCGGTAGTCGAGTATCAGACGCTCGTGCTTAGAGGTGAACTCGAAGCCGCTCAAGCGATCCCGATCCCACAGGATCAGAAGACGAAGATCGCACGATTCCTAGAGGGGCAAGGATACAAGCAGGAGGCCCTTGAGATCTCCACGGACTCTGAGCATCGCTTCGATCTTGCTCTCGACCTCGGACAATTAGACATCGCGCTTGCCATCGCTGAAAAGGAAGGCGCAGGCGACCATAAATGGAGAAGCGTGGGCGATAAGGCTCTCGAAGGCTGGGATGTCAAGACTGCTGAGTCCTGCTTTTGGCAAGCCAAGGATCTTGGCTCCTTACTTCTTCTATACTCTGCTTCTGGCGACCGCGAAGGTCTGAGAAGATTGGCCGAGGCCGCTCAGAGTGCGGCCCAATTCAACTGCCAATTCCAGGCGCTGTGGCTGCTCAACGACGTGGATGCTTGTATCAAGTGTCTGAATGACACTTCGCGTTACGCCGAGGCTGTGTTCTTCGCACAAACGTACAAGCCCTCTGCTGCACCCAAGGCAGTCCAAGCTTGGAAGGCGAGTCTGGAGAAGGAAGGCAAAGGACGGGTTGCCAAGGTCCTGGGCATGCCACCAGGACTGGATGGTGTGGATGCAGATGACGATCTGTTCCCGGAGTGGAACGACTGGCTTCAGATTGAGAGGGAAGGCGGCGTCAAGCTGATCGACATTGAGGACGACGCTGTTGAAGAGGAAGTCGAAGGGGATGAGGAGGTCGAAGTTGGCGAGGCTTCTTTGGACGAGGAAGACGGTGAGGAAGAGGCCGACGAAGCCGAGGAAGAGGAGTGAATGTCTTCACGAGATGTGTGCGGCTTGTGAGATTGAGGATGAGTAATGTACGCATGAGCTATGTGACTCGGGCTCACCACAAAAGAACGGGAGGGGGGTCTCTCGATCGACATAGATAGTAAGTAGGTCACGACATGATTCAACTGTTCCGAGGAAAACGCCGATGGAGCACGCGAACATCGTGATGAAGATCCCCGTTACACGGGCTTTGAGGTGGGGACCTCTGTCGCAACGGATCACGCATCCCACCATCGTACCATGCAACAAAAGCCTTCCACTCCCTACGTTCCATCTCATGGTGTCCGATACAACCACCCACCCACCCACTCAATTCTTCCCGTGCTTCTTCTACGCCACCCCCTCTTACCCACTGTCACCGTAATAACAGCACCGTCGCTACAGGTCTTGCAGTGACCCATCTCCCCGCTCGTACAGCCCGGGGTGGTGAGAGTACTCGAAACGTGAATACCCAAGTCTTCTGCGTTTGAGAATCAAAATGTAAAATTCCAAGATCGGACGATATGATCGCGGGGACAAGGGAGAGTGCGATGAATCAATTTTTTTCCCAAATCTATTCCGTGGGATCGGTGTAAGGGGAGGATTGGGTCACGGTTGCTCTCGAGTGATGATGATGAATCAACGGCACAATGCAGATTTCGATTCGAGGGCCGAGAAAGATCGCGGCGGGGGGGAATGGAGATGAAAAGTCTGTCGATTTTTAACGCCGGAGAGCTCACTCTTAGGAGAGCCATCTAATGTTCCCTCCGGTACCTGTTCCAAAACGCCACCTCTCTCTCAAAACGCCAACCCCACGCTCGTCGACCCAGCGTCCAAGAATGATACATACTCCATGACCGATGCAAAGGGTATTTCCCACGCACGCCAATCGGCCGAGCAGTAAGTTTCTACGGACCAATCCACATGCCACCCATTCCTCATGAAACCCAACATCGATTCCCCGCTCAAGACTCACATCCCTACCTCTTCAACCCAGGAATCTTGATCTTACTAAACTGACTACCCACCCAACTACCACTCCCCGAGACCCAACTGGGCGTACTCCACCTACTCAACGCAGTCCTCCCACCAACACTACTCGTCGCCGAACTCCTCCCTTCCCATCTGGTAGTCCACTTCAACTTGCCCTCAGCAATGGAGTGCATAGCATTGATGAAACCGAACGTCATCGACCCGATAGCCCTGAAGACAGCCAGTCCGGCAACACACCAAAGGATGAATTTGAGGTAAAAATTGGAGCCGACGTGGGTTCCGGCGTAGGCTTCACTGACAGCCATGGCGAGGATAGCGTTCGAGACGAGCCAGACGATGACCATGTAGGTTCTCACAGCGCGGTAGTAATCCTCTTGCGCTTGCTGTTCAGAGGTAGGAGGCGATGGGACTTCGATTCGATCTCTCAAATTGCGAAGGGCCTCGTCGTAGCCGGAATCGATGTCGAGCTGTTCGGATGGCATCTCGAGCTCGACAACGTTACCTCCACTCTTTCCTTTGGCGGCACCGAGATCCGTGTTCATGACATTATCTCCTTTGGTTCCCCAGGTGACATCGTGGGCATTGCAGAAGGCGTAGACTTGGAGTGTGCAGATGTAAGAGGGGAGAAGCATAAAGTATTGCGCCGAGGAAGTGAACATGTGCCAAGGATCCAGATACAGGAAGGACATGAGGAAATACAGGCCCATTGTTGATACGGAAGAGACGATCACATTGGTGAAAAGATTGTTCCCAAGCTCGGCTTTGTTATCCTTGTTCAAGAACTGCTTGTAGACGATCCAGATCGAGGCGAAAGTCGTGTATGCCATAATGACACTGTAGACAATCATCGAGCCCATGTACATTTTCTTGGCGCCTTGAGGGCGATTACCCATGGACAGGATAAATTGGACGGCGATGAGCAGGGCACAGGCGTAGCGGAGGACAGGGAAGAAGAATTTGCCGCCGCCATGGAAAGGGTCGAGTTTAGGGTCTGTTAATGAGCCAGCGATGAAGTAGAATGTCAGATAGAAGTTGGCCTGTCGCGAGTTAGTCACATATCCAATGAAGGACATGATGAACTCACCAGGGAGAAGAATGTGAAAAGCAAGCTGATGAACTGATACAAAAATTCGATGTGTAGCAGTATCTTACGCCATATCGAGTGATCAGTTGACCAGACTTGCTTGAAATGCAAAAGCGAGTACACAGCTGCAAAGAAGGCTCCGTTGAGCCATCGACGTCTCTGGGATATGAATTCAGGGACAGTATCTTAAAATTTAGTCAGTCAGAGATCGCAAAAACGGAGGAGCAGCAAATCATACCAGGCACATCAGTTTCTCCTTTTGCGCTCTTCACGTACTTCAACACCCATCTCTCGTTGCGTTTAGCCACCAACTCCCAACAAAGAATACGATCTTCGGCCAGGTACATGTTTGCGGTAAAGACATCAGCATCCTGGCCGTGAAGGGTTTCTCCCTTGAAATATTGACTGAGCGGACCATGGCCAGTGCTGTCGTTCTGCAGGGCGTGATATCTGTAGGCAGAAAGAGCTCCAGGTAGCACAGTGATGTAACCAAAAACCGATTCAAGCGGCTTGTCCAGAATGTTGGACATTTTGTACTCGAAATTTTGTGAAGCGACAAGAGGATTCAGAAGACCAAGCCACCCTTTGCCTTTCCCAGCAATGATCTCTCCAGCAGCACCAGCAACTTGTGAGTCGTTGTCGAAGGCTTTCCAAAGATGATAGAGCGAAGTTGAGCCGGGTTTTGTACCGACGTCGAGCAGGATACAGATATTGGGATTGAGCGACTTCCCAAAGGCGTTGAAGAACCAACGATGCGAGTTGAGTTTCTTTGCGTTCTTTTCCTTGAGACAAAAGATCATCTGGCATGGCACGATACCCTTTTCTGCGCCCTTGAACTTGAGATCGGAGTCGAGGGAGACTTGGGTCGTGTATTCGTACACGTGAGCGGATACTTCCTTCTGATTCACCAAGTTCTTGGCGATTCCGTCCTGGTAGACTCCCATGGCCGCAAGTGCATCTAAAGTTCTTGGATTGACCTTCTGTCGACCATCGGAAATGATGCAGACAACAATTTTTTGCCACCCATCCTTACCCCAGATTCTTGACTTGGCTCTCGAACAAAAGTGGGAGATGTTACGCATGACACCATGCATTGTCCTAGTGAAATCGATTTCATTTTCGTTGTACATGGTAATGGCGATGAAGATTTCCGTTTCTCGTTGGGTGCTGCCAAAGTTCTGTCGAAGTTTGTATCCACGTTCGATGAACTCGTCCGGATCGCATGTCACCGCAGTGTATCGCATGTGGGTGAATTCGGTGTCATCTCTCCGCGGGAGGAAACTGTACAAAATGGTGGGAATCTTGCATTCGAGAATAAGCTCTCCATTCGTAAGCCGGACTTCCTTTTTGGATTTGACCGTCATTCTTGTTGCGCCGCGCCGCGATTGGTGTCCGTCTGGAGCTGGTCCATAATGTTCCACCTTGTCGACTTCACTGTATATATCCTCGGTAAATGTCGATTGCGACATGAATGATTCCCGCGTGTTCAGGTTTGGTCGCTCTTTTTCGTCGGACCCAAAAACGTCATCTTCGTCCTCCCCGTAATGGTTCTGGTCGCGGTCGTCATCATCTATGGATATCCTGGTTTCCGTGGGGTCGTCATGCGATCCGTCTCTGGAGACAGGTTGTACACCAGCGAACAAAGGTGCTGGAGGGAGAGGGCGCTTTGGGCTTTGGCTGCCACCGTACCGTGAAGATGGCGTGCCTGGTCTTGGACTGCCGTGGATACGTTCTGGCTCGAAAGCAACGCTGGAGGCAGGCGGTCTCGGCCATTCTCTGCTGCCTGCAGACGGCGTCCAAGGTCTTGTGGGAGAGATGCCTCTTATGGGAGATCCTGATCTGTAGCTCGCTGCGTAGCTCGGCGCGCTCGGCGCGTAGCCGGGAATATATGATGGAACATCGGACTGAGGAGGAGGGATTTCGGGTCTCGAATCGAACACGGATGGCGCGCGTGAGTGCGGGAGTGAGGCGGTATTGGGGTAGTAGGATTGTTGTTCTTGAGGCGAAACTCTGTTGGAATTGGTTAAGTTCTGCTGCCAGCTTGTATCTGAACGGAGATTTCCTCGCTGTGATAGGAAACGGGTTTTCTTGTCTGTCTCTCTTTGAGAGGCCTTTTGTGGCTGTGATTGCTGCAGCGACGCGACGGCTTCTTCTATGAGGTCTTGGACTGGATTTGGAGGGCATGTCCCAGCCAAATACTCAGGGAGAGGCTGAGGAGAAGAATTTGTTACTAACGGTCTGTAAGCGTTGTCGTCCTCGCGGGATGTCAACAAGCGCAAAGCCGCGCCATTGGGATGTGGAGGGGTTGTGCCCTGTTCCTCGTCCTGGGCAGCAGCAGTGTATGAGGGTGGTCCAGAGTATCGCGGCGGCAGATTCTGGTGTGCCATTGTAGTGTTGGACGATTGGAGTGAGGAATTTGCGATTGAGTTATGGAAGTGCTTTCATGTTTCGTCTGAATAGCGCACAGCCTTGTTGTTGTTGTTTACCCAGCAACACCCGCATATCCCTGCATCCGATCACCAATCAAGCGAATTTCCCCTGACGGTTCATCTTCATCTTATTCATGGATGCCTTGGCCTTTCTCAACGCCTAAAGCGGTTCATCATCCTCAGCCTAGACTCGTTCCTGATGGATTCTCGGATACAATTGAAGATGAAATTGTCGCGACATTTTCAATATCGATTCTGGGTTAATGGACTTGATCTCAACCAGACATCCAACTTCCGGAAGCACAGCAAGCGACTTGGTACCATCTCCTCTGGGAAAATCTATCAACAAACACAAAGAAGTGGTGGAACTGGCAGGTGCCCAATGAAGACGAAGCGCAGCATACGACCCAATCAGCTAGTTTGTTTGCTGCAGAGCTACACGACCTAATATAAAGCAATGTTGAAGTATGCAGCCCATTTCATTCAACAGTATCCCAGTGGAATCCAAAAAGACAGACATTGCCAAATCGCTGCTGGCACAACCCTTTCATATTCCTTCACACGTCTCATTAATCACGCCTGACTGTCCGTTCCAGCTCACGGTGGATCTGTTGTGAGAGTACCATGGATGATTACGCAGGTGTGACGATGCTCAAGGCTGGTTTTGCGGGAGAGTAGGGCCATTGGTCTGAAGGTGGAGTTGGCGGTAGAATTGCAAAGGTATGACTGTCAGCATCGGCGAAGACAGCTGGAGGGCAGGGCAGCGAGATGGCATGACTCGGCGTAGCCATCTTCATTGGCAGCAGCCCCTGAATGCTGACAAGGCTAACTTCATTTCTCGCTAGCTGACAAGGCTAACTTCATTTCTCGCTAGCTGACAAGGCTAACCCCATCTCTCGCTAGCGAATAAGGCTAGCCCCCCCTCTCGCTAGCCAATAGGGCTAGCCCCCCCTCTCGCTACCAAGCTGACCATGCATTGAAAATAGACGTGTGGCGGCGCGTCCTTTTTTTCCACCGAGCCATCTTTCCCCTGAGGAACCAACTCTGCCCTCTTCTGCCCTCTTCAGCCACCTCTCCTCCTCTTCCCCATCCATTGCAACTGTCTCACTGTCTAGCTCGCCATGTTTCACCACGCGGCAGTCACCCGGACCTGGGAGATTTGCAATGCGAGTGGATCAGACTAGCATCACCCTTGATATCCCCATCCGGAATCAGCGCTTACTCCCGCACAGCCACGGCCCTGGCAAAAGGGTGTTACCTTCCTCTCCCTCTTCCTCTCCCTCTTCCTCTCCCTCTTCCTCTCCAATTCAATTGCACCTGCTTCGCCATTAATTCACCATCATTGAGCTTCGCTTGACTACTTATTTCTCTGCTGCTCTCCCACTCTCCTTCAACAACAGTTCACACCACTGCATTCAATATACACCATCCAGCTGCATTCAATACACACCATCCGTCTCCATCCATTACCACAATGCAATACTCTTCCATTCTCCTCGCCTCTTTGGCCGTCCTGGCTTCTGCCAGCCCTGCTGTCGACCCCCTCACCGTCACAAGCCTCTCCCCAGCTCAAGTTAGTATAACCCCAACTTCTTCCACTTCTTTTTCTCCATTTTCAGAGTCTTCTGGTCAATCTGCCGGTTCCACGAACTTTTGAGCTATTTCTCTGCCCACCGTGATCGCAACAGCCTTGCTAACAAACCGTGCGCATCACAGGTCACCGCCTACGCGTCTGCCAACGTCGAATACCTCGCGAGTCTGACCGCAGACCCGGCTTTCACCAGCCTCGTCATGGGCCTCGCCACTGATAGCACCGCTCTTGCCGCCTTCACCTCTGCAGCCGGTGCTTTGGCTACCATCAACCCTGGCCAGTCTGGCGGCATCGCCCAGGCTTCCTCCCTCATCAATCAGCTTCCCAGCAACGCCGCGTCATTCTACAACAGTGTACTGAGTCAGGACATTGCCATCGCGTCGAGCGTTGTGAACAACGTCGACAAGTCCGGAGGGGGTGCGTCGCGCCATCTTCGATCGTACTGAAATCGATTGCTAACGTGTGACAGCATCGACTGGTATCACATCTTCCGGCTCCAGCACTGGCACTGCCCGCTCTTCCACTACCGGCTCCACCACCCGTGCTTCAGCTGCTTCCGCTTCTAACAGTGCCGCTACAGGGTCCTCTTCCGCCGCTGCCGCTCCTACAAACGCCGTCGTCAAGGCCGCTGGCGTCGCAATCGGCGTTTTCGGTGCCGCCGTGGCTATGTTGTGAGCATGAGGAAGGGGATTCTGGGTGTGCATGGATTGGGGGAGGGCATGGATTGTCTTTGTGATGCGTATTTTGCGTTGTCGGCTGTTGTTGATATCCACCATTTTCGGAAGTGCTGACGTGATCGAAATGGAATTTTTACTCGGAAATCTTGTTTAACATGCAGATTGCATGAAGCATTGTAATTGATGCGACTTCGCTTTTTGGATGGCTGTTATTTTGTGATTGTGCCTTCTGTGATTATGTTGCCTTTGTGCCTGACACGATTCTCTTGTGCGTGAACTGATGGTGGTGCGAATTCGAGAATTTCGTAGGCATTTGGTGTTTTTGGAGTGAATGTGAAGGATACGCGAAAATTTTTCCGCGACGAGAATCAGCCATGTTGATCTGGATTGTAGGAGCGTGGAATTAGAAGCCATGATCCTGTGGGTGGGAGGGCATGTGCAAAAGAATATGTTGCGTGTGTAGCTTGTTGATTGCGTGTACACCCAAAAGGCTTTCACCAATAGGACGACTGACGACCCGTAGACAAGATCACCATCGATCGGGCCATGAAATGGTTGCTGAGGATCATGTCATACGTGTCGCAATTACAGCCATCAATCTCGTTGTTGTGAAATAATCTCCGGTAGCTTCTTACTGTCTGCTGATACCTAGAGTAGTAAGAGTTCAGCAGACCAATTACACAAACTTCCATCCCAAAAAGAATGTTAATTTTTTTTCTTGGCGCAGGAATCCAGGATTCTCGCATCTTGTCAAGCGTGGAAAGCAGCTTTCCTTGAAAATAATACGAGCATCGCAAACTTGCGAGTTAAATCTCATGGAAGCCAGGATCCGGGGTAACCAGAGTAATGGTACATCCCATACTGAAGAGTCGAATGCCACAAGATTGAGTTTCCAAAGATCTTCCACCCGCAAAATCGTGCGTCAAAGCAAGCGCCTGGGATTTTCGGATCAGGTCGGTCGTCCCGCTGGTAAATCGTAATAGTTTCATGTCTGAGATCCCGAGTTAGTATCTCGAAGCGGAGATTCTGAGATCAGGCATTCTTCGTATTGCTTGATACTTGACCAACCCCTTGTTTGGCAGCAATTCTTGCTTCTCCCGGCTCATTGTGCGATTGAGTCCGAGATCAAGCAATTCGGATATTTCTTTCCCTTTGACAATGGCCAAACAGAGCTAGCAAACATCGTCTCTCCATTTCTTGCTTTGGAGCCATTATCTCAATGCCTGTCTCCGCGTAAACGTGTGCTACAGATGCCTATTCAGTGATATCCAAACCAAGGAAATGACAAGCAAAAAGCGTTTGAGCTAAAGAGACAGTGCGGTGTGACTTTCAATACGCTTGCCAAATGTCGCGCATGTCAGATTTTGAGTTCCAAAACCTCATCGCCATCCTCACTGAACGCAAGCATTTGGCAGACAGGGCATTCGAACACCACCCCAACCATCGCAAATCCCTTGTCGCTCACCACACCAGCACAACAACCCCAAACAGATCCCAAAAATTCAGAAGCCGCCCCACAATACCAAAAATGAGTGACCTACCAATACAGATACAGATTCAAGGCGTGGTGTGACCTACAATACAGACCGTCGATTTGCGGCGAAAAAAAACTCGAAAAAAGAGATGATTAGTACTGTTGTACTGCGCTTTGCGCTTGTGATCTGAGATTACGTTAGCCAGTGTTCTGTACGTAATGAATGGTAGTCCAGATTCCAGAGGTCCAGAAGTCCAGGATCCAGGAGCCGGCTAGTCGAGTCGCTGAGAGAGAGCATGAGAGAGACTTCCTGCACCATGATGTTGGCGATACAATACTCTCCCAGCATGCAGTAGATATACCCCTCTTATTCAGGACCCTCCGGGTTAGACTAAGATCGAACATCCCTCCGTATAGGACGCGCACCGTGAGACTCCCTGAGCTCATTGTCTCAAGCGACCAGCATACATTACCACCACAACTCCGCCTAGGCCGACAACCATCAAGCTCCTCCTTTACTGCAGCCCCAGCAGCACCAATCTCTCCACCATGTCCCAAGGTCCAGCTCCACCATCACCACACGAGGTCTCGGCCTTCCTCACCCGCCCCAAAGAGGAATTCCACTGGCCGCCCAAGCTCGCACCGCCAGGCTTCCGCCAGCCAAACCACCAAGAAGAGCGAGAGGAATGGCTGACCCGCAAAGTCAGCAAAGATACCGTCGACGCCGCCGACATCCTCGGAGAACGCGGCCCCCTCCTCACCCCTCCACCACTGCCGGAAGAGAAGCAGTCGCTATGCGAGAGGATGGCAAGCTGCACCATTATGTAGCGCTCCTGTAAGTGTCAAACATTCTCCCTTTCAGTGCTCGAGCAAACAGACCGACAATCGTAGCAGTTTTCGCACAAACACCGCAAGCCAATCATATGGCGTGATTCCTCTGCGCATAATAACGACCGACCAGAGTGCGAAATCAATCCGACATGGCGCATCTCCCTGCCAGCAGCCCACGTCTGACGAAAGAGAAGCACAAGCTGGAACTGAAGTTGTACCAGCCCGCCATAGCCGAGCTCGTCATTAGAAGCATCGTGCATTGTTTGACAGCCAGTCAGGAGAACATCGAGTGCGGAGGGAGACACTTTGTATGATACCAAAGCAATGAGACACTATCTCCGCTGCCTAGACTTTACCCTTGTCCAACAGCAACTCTGGCGATGAGACAGTGTGTGTCCCACAATCTAGAGACGAGAAGGTTATGAAAGGCGATGCATCCTTGGTAGTGCATCAAGGTCCAGGTTGCAGCTAAGGAATGGACGAAGCTGTAGAAAAAAGTTGCACATCATGGAAGGATATCCAATTGACAAAATATCCGACAGGTCCAACGGCTGCCCAAAATATGGACGTCCAGTTTCACGGTGAGCCTGAATATGAAAACGGCATGAAAGCAGCAAGCCATCTACGCGGCCCTCCACTAATTGTGTTCGAATTGGTAGATAGATCTCCAGCACGCGGTCGACTAGCAGTGCAATGGAGCAACTGATCGAAATTCTGGGAGTCGCCTCGATCCCGATTTTATGGGTCATGTAAAGCCCACCTCTCCGGATGTCTGACATGACGAATTGTCTAACAATATCGGCCAAGCGCAAGATTTTTTTTTGCCCGGGCATCTCTTGGCAATTGAAGCTCAATATGTCTGAACGAGAAGACATGATATAAAGTCAGAAAGTGAAAAGAGGTAGAGAGTCGTCTGAATTGGACTCAAGATCAGAACGAGCACTTTGGGTAAAATCGAAGAAAGTTTGAGGCAACAAAATATAAGAAAAGGGTACGGGAAACCACAGCAACAGAAAACCGGAGCCCAGGAAGCAGAAGAGCAAGGAAGACAAGAGAAACTTCGGAGGCGTGAGAATCGCGCGGGATGAAGCCGGAGTCGCGATGGGCTCCCTGATGAACAAGAATGGAAAACTGGCAGTGTCCCAGACATCCTTCCCAATCCAGTCGGTCTTATGCAATTCAGTGCACAGGAATGCTCAGCCATTGACGCGGTAGGGTCATTGGCCCCGTCAGAATTACCAGTCATGTTGGTCCAGATAAAGCTCCACGCCTGGAAAGGTTAGTCGGTATCAGTTCTGGCCAACCAGAGACCTAAAATATGGAGAGCGATTGCGCTTGATTAAAGCAAGCTAGTGTTCGAAATGACCGGATGCAGGGAAGTCCAATCACAATCCAAGGCTGTCTACATGGTAGACGGCATCTCTTCCGGAGCTTGTCGATCTTCCTTCGCCTAGTTGAGATCTTCTCCTCCTTTTCTTTCAAGTCGCACGAAAGAAGGAAATTTTGTCCGGACAAATTTTGACGAGTTGCTCTAGGTGCTTGATCATGCTTGAATTTTGCATCCCAAGCTCTTCTCTACCTAATTCCAATCCGAAATTGTTTCTTTAATAGTCAGTTTCCGACGCCATACGAGCTTTAGGGTTCTGATTTCTGGCTCTTTGGGCGCGGAGTTGCAATCGGCGCTTCTCTTTTCGCATCCGAAAGCTTCGAGGACCTCGGTGCAGTTCATCGAATGCCAAGTTGTCCAGTCCATCTTCTCAAGACAAGGTCATTCATTTGACTGATTTGTAACGCGACGGTTGCAAGTTAGACTGCCTCTCGTGGGAGCTGTACCTGTGGATGGTCCCCCAATGAGCCGCATGCCTGTTCTAGACCACTTTCGACTGTTTGTGACTCTTCAGCTTGTCCAGTTCTGATACTCATCGCGCTCTTATCATGCCGCATCTCTTCGGCGATGTGCTCAGAGGTTTCATCCAGTTGGTAGCCGCTATTTTTGGTGGCTTGTCGAAAGCCAAAAGAGAGGACGGGCGCCACGTATTGATACATTTCCCTCGAGGTTTCATCAAGTCCTCGTGTCCTTTCGCTGTGTGAGACGATAGTGGAAACCCTTCCTGGACCACTAGTCCCACCCCAAGAGCCTTTGCGGTTGTAGGTGTTGGTGTAGTAGTGCGCGCGGGCGCTGCTTGGTTGAGGTTCGCGAGAAGCAGACCTTTCCCTATCATGCCTGAAGGTCCTGGCCCTCCAGAGATTTCCACAGTCTATCCGAGGAGTCTCAGTTTATGATTATAAGCTTCCTAGACGTTCCTGTAACACCGCCCGGTGGTTTCTGGGCACCAAAAAGAGTTGAGATGCTTAGGCGGAGGTGTGAAAAGGTTATTCCATCACTTGCATCGCCCGTGGCCGCCAGGGAAATTGGTTTACGAGCTCTGGGTGACCTTAAGAGAGCTTCGCGATCAATTTTTGAGCGTTGGTGGGAGGAAGCTGCGCTGGGTCGAAATCGATTCTGGAAGTCAGAATTTATCTCTCAGAATAACTGAAAGCACTAGGAGCGTTGGAAAGCTCAGTCTGAGGATCTATAAGTGGTCTTCTGAGGTGATGTATATGGTGTTTAGGAGTGTGTGAGCTCCCGGTCCACCCTTCGACCACCACCCTGCGAATCCTCAGGTCAGGTTAGCTTGTTGGGAAGCTACGTATCCTTATACCTGTTCCTAGTCGATCACGGCTCGGCTCCCAGCTTGTTTGAGGCCAACTCGGAGTGGGAAACATCGCGCTTGGGTCTTGGAACGTCTGTGGAGAACTTCGGGAAGAACTATGAGAGTCCTAGTGGTCGAGTGAGAGGGGGAGGAGGCGCAGCTTGGTCTCTTTCGGCGGCTTAGGGGTGTTTCCAAGGTATCTAGGGGGCTAATTTCGAGGCTAAGCAATGGAATATGAGGTTTTCGAGGCATGGAGGATATCTGGGCGGTGGTAAGAGGGTATTCTGGTGGTAGGTTTGAACAGGTGAGGTCGAGATTGGGGTGCTTTTTTCGGCGCCGAAAATCTGCAGCCACGACGCGGGCTCTTCCCACTTCATCCCCTGCACAACAATCACATTCAGCTCTCTACAAACACCAATACATACTATCCACATTACTATCTCACTTCTCACGAGCGCTACAATGCTTCATTCCATTCATATTCAGCAAACCATCCCCTGAGCTGTCCACGCGCTCCCAAGCTCGCGCGTTGGCACACTGCCCGACCAACTCTCAGCGCGCCTTACATTCTGCAGTCTGCTTTCAACTACATTGACATCGCGAACAGTCGCAGATGAGACGGAGATGAGGATTCCACCTTTACTTGACTTGGTTTGATGTCTTCCTCCATGCCTAACGCTGGGGGCATCCACGCATGGAACGCAAAAACCCTGCAGCTATCCTCACCAACAGGTTTCTGTCCTAGAGATGTGAGCAGCTGATGAACTGACCTTTTTTCCGCCCAGAAGACGCGAAGGACATTAATTCAAGCCCGCCTCAAACTCAGTCTGCGATGCAAGTCCAGTCCCGAAGTCTTGACTCGGCAACGAGTAGTCTGCCAAAATGTACCAACCCAGTTCATACTGAGCAATCGTCCAAGCACTAAAGAGTCGCATATTCCACCTTCAACTCCGACCGAACACAATGAAAGTTACAGTCTCCGCCCAGCACGTCGTACATGTTGGCACTGGACAATGAGACCTGCCTAGGAATCGCCGTCAACAACCAGCCTACCTCTTTCATGAAGATACTCGAAACACGGCGCCAAATAGTCACATTGAATGCCGGAACTTTGACTGACGAGTACTTATTACATGGATGAAAGCTCACTTTTGAGTCCTTCGATGTTCTTGAAACAACGGGCAGCAGACAGCTATCCGATTATCCCAGAGATCCTTCGTTGCCGTCTAAATTGCATACCTCTTCTTCTCTTATTTCTTTCACCGGTCAATGACCAGTGCCACTGGTTCCATTTCCAATGTCCGAACTCACAAGCATTTTCATATTTCCTCTCAGTCCAAAGATCCTCTTTTTCTTCCGATGCTAATGTTTCCGCACCCTTTTTGACCTAACCCTCCATGGCTCAACTAGTGGTCTCTTCCGGATAGCTAACAGGTCCATGTTAACAAGAGCTGAAACTTCAAGGATATATAGCATTGTCTTCGTTACTATAATTTCACCCAAAGTCGTCGAGATTTTGACAACTTGGGGCTGAAATCATCTGAGCTCTGGATAATGTCGAAGCACGCGCATATCTACACTATTAATCTTAGAGGGTGCGACGATGTCTCTAAAAACGGTAAACTCTGCAATAATGGGGATTTCCGGGTCTTTCGCACGGATTTCTCATTCTATGATGCTCTTCTCAAAAGGAGAACAAGTGGATCCAGCCTTCCCCCAAGCTTCAGCACACCTTTTCGGCCGCGGGTTCCGCCGTAATACGCTGATCGATCGCGTCATCCGAGCACTTCCTGCTTTGAGCGAGCGATTCAGCCGTCTTTGGCGTTCACGTTCACAGAGTCCTGTCTACAAAAAGCTTGATGGTCTGAAAGGACAGGGTTTCCAGGATTGGTCATCACCAATTCTGTTGGACACGGATTCTTAGGTTGCATTGACATCCTGATATCTCGGATCGAGAAAGCCAGGCAAGCCTGGACGCTATGACGGACCTTTATGTTCACTAGCTTTCTTGCTATCGAAAGCCCTGAAAATTTCCTGCTTGGTTTAAGAAGGTGGGCTCGATCCTTCAAGTACTGGGAGCATACTGTGAGGGATGGGCTACCCGAATTAAATGGATCCAATGATCCAAGTCCAGTCCATACCATCTTTTCCAGTAAAGATCGGTAAGCTTGTTGGTGTCTTCAGATCTGCACCTCGATTTCCAGTACAACTTCGCAAGCTTGTCCGTGGATCAACTCGTTACTGTCGCCCCGTTGTCGGCGTTATCTTGACTAGCCTCTGTGATCGTGCTGAGGCCAACATACAATCGAGGTGGCTGAAAAATATTTCATTCTTTCCGTATGGCGCAGTGGTTACCACCACGACTATGATCGAACGCTCAATCCCAAGCTCGCCGCTTGCTGCTGAATTCGTCACGCGTTCATCACTTGTAAACCTGTAGGCTAATTCGATAATGTGTAGATCTTGGCCATTGGCTCGCTGCTAAGCAGTCAAGGTGTTGATTTTTTGGCTTCTTTCTGCTCGATAAAGGGACCTGCTGAGGAAAGTCTTTTTTGCTCGAGCTGGTCTTCCAGTCGAATCCGGATTTGCGCATAGCCATCTCCCATTCTGTTTCGATTGTTTCCAAGATTGCTATCAGGACCAACACGAGAGTGATTGCCCGCACTATGGAGTCAAGTCTTGGCAACACAGTGCCGACTACAGGGACTACACTTGCCTTTGGGAATCGATTGGAGGCCTCAACGGTATGCCTTTTCAAGAACATTTTCATCAAGATACCTTTCACGGTTTTCGGCATTTTTTGACGTTGACGACAAGCATAGGCATGTCTTTGTTAATGCTTTCCTATACTGAATTGATCAACGTCCATGGACCTCTTTTCACTGGATCCGGGCCGCTGCAATTCCCCAATGTCCAAAACCTTAAGTGACCCGACCATGTTAGCGCAGAATTGTAGCCTGGACCCTTCCTCTCAATAAAAACTCAAATTCATATTCGATATTCCTTCGCAACGACAACCTCTTCCGGAAGTGGACTCTTTGATCAAATCATAATGGCAGCTCAACTTTCTGGTAATTCTTCAAAAATTGGCCCAAAGTCCCGTTCAACGCCCGAATCAGATGCCGAAGACTCAGCACAACCTCAATCCAAGAGACGTAAGGAAGCTTGGTCTCTAGTCAAAACTAAGTCCCTCGAAAGAACTGCCACTTTACGACCAAGACGACTCCAGCCAGATTCAGACATTGGAGATGACAGTTCCAAGGGCGGTCCAGACCAGAACTCTCCGGAATCCCAGGATTGCACCAAGTGCGAAGGGCGCGGAAGACTGAGCTCGAAAGTCACAGTTGGAGACCATACCATCATGCGTGGGAACAAAGAGATCAAGCGACGCGGGCATGAGAAGACTTCGTGGAAGAGATGTCAATCTTGCAAGGGATGTGGAAAGATGGTTGCAGGAACGCCAGTGAAACTTCCAAGACCGGGGATGGAGAAGACAACACCGTTACCTTCAGGGATGGCAAGACAAGGAGATGAGAGCCAGAGCGAGAAATTGCACACAGCACCGGAGACACAAGGTTCCAGCTCAATTCTGGAGGCATCAGAAGAAATAAAGACTCCCACCAAGCAAGACTGCTCAGCTTGCGCAGACGATAAACCCATTGCAGAGTACGGATACAGATTCACCAGAACTTGTACTCATGCCCGAGAAGTTTGCCAAGATTGCGTCGTCCATTGGGTTGAGGCCAAGATCGAAGAGGGAGAATGGAACACAATCACCTGCCCAGAATGCGACATTCTCCTCGAATACGCAGACATTTCTCAAATCCTAACTCCTGTATCCGAAAGCTTCAATCGGTAAACCTCATCTTTCGCAGTCAATCTCAGGTGCTCTGCTAACTAGAACAACACAGTTACGACGATCTCGCCACAAAAGCCTGCCTAAATTCTATGGTCGAATACCGTCACTGTCTCTCGCCAACTTGTGAAGCAGGACAGCTCCACTCTGGCGGTGCAGACAGCCCCATCTTCATTTGTCGCAGCTGCGGCCACAAGTCATGCACCATCCACGACGTCCCATGGCATCAAGGAGAACTCTGCACCGACTACGACACACGCATCGCTAATGCCAAACAGGTCGCCGCCGACAATGCTGCATCGGAAGCCGAGGTTGCCAAGATGAAAGCTTGTCCAAAATGCAAGGCTCCCTTCACGAAGAATGGGGGATGCGATCATATGACCTGTACGAGGTGTCGGTTTGAGTTTTGTCATCTGTGTTTGGGTGATTATGCTTTGATTCGAACGAATGGAAATGCCTTTCATGGTGTGGGTTGCCAATATCATACTTCGAGGTTGTGAGCAAAAGCTGGGACCCCTCATTTGCTAGAAAGAGTTGGGGGTTTGCCTGTATTGAAGTCCTGGACACACTTTCATGAGCAATGTTAGGGAGAGAAAGTCTGAGACCTGATCAGATAGGTTACTTGAAACGTCATGTTAGCAGAAGGCTCGAATGTTTCACAGAGCAAAAAGGGCTCGAACTATGCATAAATCACGTACCTCGTTCTCTCTCACCCGCCCAAGTTCAACACCAAAGCTTGAAGGTTAAACTCGGTCCGCGTACGAACCAGCAAAGCGAGTGTCCAACACCATCATCACGTCTCTTTAGCATTCCGTCCCACCAGTCAACCACGAAGATGCCCGTGATCTGCCTCACGACAGAGACAACCCAGGTGTTCAACCACCGAGGAACTTCTCGAATCCTACCAACACCGTCGGAGCCGAGCCTCTCGTCCAATGAGAGGTCGAGTCGGGTCTAGTCTCACATTACACTGCTGTATTTTGCCCGTCCACGAGCCATGACGAGCCCTGTTGCTGTAAGAGCCTCCAGGTGTTTGGCCACGTTCATGGTCCAAACATCGTCGTGGCGTGGTGTTTCTGTGATCTGGGCTGGACAAGAAAAGTCCTTAAATTCTGCGGTCGTTTTCGTTTTCTCGCCTTCTTTTTCTCTCTCATCTTCCTCATCAGCTACTACCGGTCCAACTGTCATCGCTACTCTCGCCTAAGGAACGCATACCGTCAACGAATATCATACCGGCTCCTGTACGAACAAGAAACTCAAGCCTTGAACACCTTCGAGATGGCTGCCCAATCGAAGATCACCAGCTGCCTAGTTCAAAAACACAAGACGCACCGTCAACCTCCAAAGGACTCAATGACCGGAAAGGATCAGACATCGCCCAATGGCCAGACAGATATTCGTAGTAAGGCCGGGGCCAAGGGGGACGAAGAAGCCACTTACGTGTACAACTCAGCTGGCAAGCGGGTCGGAGGAAAATGGTTCAATAAGGGACATGGTCGGATATGGAACAAGTGCGAACCCTGCAATGGGACCGCAAAGGTGCATGAGTATCGAACATGGGGCGAGCATTATCGGGTGAACTGCGCGAATCCGATCCAGGAGCATGACAAAAATTGGGAGGTGAATTGTCCTAATTGCAACGGCAAGTCAACAGAGTTGAGCTTCAATGACATTCCTGCTGATCTGATGATCATGTAGCATTCTGGCGGACGATACTGTGATGGGGTTAATTCTTGAGGTCTGTACATAGTAGACAGACGATATGGTCATTGTCAGCGACTGGAGCTCAAGCCAATGTTATCGCAGAGGTTTTCTATAGCATTTTCGATAGTTGTTCGTTGGATAATGGATTCTGGAAGACAACATCGAATCCATTTTCCAAAATCACGGTATCATTTTGGAATGTCAGCTTTGAGGTCTTGTTGTCTCGTTCTAGCTCATTAGATATTCTTCATGTGCAATTATATCGTCTGGGACTCCATCATAAACAACAGGGCGCGTGATCTGTAATCCCGCGCCACCGTTGTCACGAAAGGATCAGACTCCCAAAATTCCATAGAGAGGATCCAACACTCGGTCAAGGACCCAGACACATGCACCCTCCGAACAAAGTTCTTTTTCCACTCTCGCATTCCCGACCAACAATTCTTCGTCCTCCCCAGTCACACGGATCAGTATGTTGAGTCCAGTTTCGCCTGTCAGAGCCAGCGTCCCGCCCGCAGCTTTGATCCTTGGAATAAGAGCAGTGGACGCCGGGATTCCAAACCTTGTAACATTGTCGATGCGGCCGGTGTTCAAAAGGTAAGCAGAGAGCGCGTTGTTGGAAGGGGCAATGAAAGATGAATAGCTAGATGGCGGAAGGACAGAAAAGGCTGTGTCAGAGAAGACGAGAAACAGAGGTAGTGCTTGGCCTTCTTTGGGAGGGCAAGAGTCGCGTAGAAGTCGATATGGTGCTACTATGTTGGTAACATTCAAGTAGGTATCCAGCTCTTCATCTGCGGTGAGAAGATCTCTTAGACTGGCGTTTTGGTCATTGATATTCGCACCGAGCGCCTTTCCGGTTGGTGAGCTAACTCCGAAGTAGGACGTGTATGGATTCAGCACTGTTTCGATTTTGTGATAGATGCCGTTGTCGGCTTGAAAATCAGTTGCTGTGATGGTGGCTTGGGAATTTATCTTTGTTCCTTGGAATGAAAGTGGGAATCCTTCGATTGCAATGACAGGCGCTGTGGTGTTGGCGATGGAAGACGCTGGAAAGTCCCCTTCTGCGACGTGCGTCCGAATGATGGACAATAGCAATTCATAATTTGATGGCGATGTGAGAGCTTTCACTTGGGATGCTGGGATTTTTGCGAACGCCTATCTGGCATGTCAGTCCCTACCTAGGTAGTGAGGCCGAGAAGAAGGACTGTTTCCAATCCTCAGTGGAGGAGATTCCACAAACATAAGAGCGCGCATAAAATGACTTACTGCATTCGTTGGCGCAAAGAAGGTGAACTTCCTCCCATCGAGTTTGGAATTGAACCTCTCTTCCAAATGTGGATCAGGTTTCTCCGGGCTCGTTCCCATTCCCGCAATGACAGCGTTCAACGTCGAGAGTTCTGGATCCGCTGCAATTGCGCTGAGCAGCGTAAGGGCAGATGCCAAGCTGATCAGGCTTAGCCAAAGAGTGCAACACAGTTGCCAGGCCGCCATCGATTTCTTTTTTCTTCGCAAGTGAGTTGTGTGAAGTGTGATAGAATTTCTTGACAAGCCAGACAGAGGACACGGGAACGATAAGTCGTAAAAAAGATGAGGCGTGCTTGCTTTATAGATCGGTAGTCTTTCAAGAGACTAGAGTACTACTAGACCCTCTGCCTAATTGATCTGCACACAAGATGTTCATCCAGGCTAAATAAGGCTGCTGGGCCTTACCTTGGCCCTGCTTGTTGTGGAGGTGGCCTAAGTGTCCGCTGACCTTGAAGGAGGGACAATTGAGCGGCCTATACATCCGGTAACGGTTCATCACAAACAGCCGTCAGTATCATCCTCTCTGGTGAAGAGCGTTGCCTCTGTTCCGACATGTTCTGACATGTTCAGACATCATGACTTCAGACTTAACTGCGTTTAAGTCGAGGCCTATGATCACATGCCGCGACTGATAGAAGGCAAAGCCATAGGAAAGGAGGAAGTTGATACAAGTACACAGCGAGATGTACTGCGAGGTTGAGGTGAATATGGTGGGTGCCTCCAAATCGGAAGAAGTGAGCGAGGTTAAGACACACCTCCAGCTCAGCCTGGACCGGGAGCGACGGGACGGGAGGAGGGGGATGACGATGACTAAGTAGATAAGAGGGGGCGTTTTAAATGCGTACACTACGCTCGAAAACCGACAGGGATTACCAGATCGGCGGACAACATTTTTCTGATCGAAACAGCAGGATATTTCCCCTGCCTTCCACGTACTCAACCTCGCAATTCTATCCTCAGTGCATTTGCATAACTTTCATAGTCTCTTCTACCGCCATTTATGCTGCTTTTCCTCCCTCAGAAATGAGTCTCGTAGCTCCCCTCCAACCACTGAGAACTGCGCTTCCTCTTCGCGCAGTGACCGCATCACGACAGTGCCAATGGCATTCAGACTCTTCATCTAAACGGAGATTAGCTGCGCAAGAAAGATCTTTGTCATCACGCTCAAGATGGACAGACCAGCGAGCCCAACCACAGCGCATTACCCATAGACCGACCCTTTCCAATCGATGCTTTCACGCTTCTCCATCGTCACTTGCATCCACGGACCCTTATAAAACGCTCGGAGTCGGTAAAAGTGCCACAGCCGCCGAGATAAAGAAAGCCTACTATGGTCTTGCGAAGAAGTACCATCCAGACACAAACAAGGACGCTTCCGCGAAGGATAAGTTCTCGGAAGCTCAATCAGCATACGAGATTCTGTCCGACCCCGAGAAGAAGCAAGCATTCGACACCTATGGCCCTGCAGCGTTTGATCAATCAGGAGGATTCAATCCCGGTGCAGGAGGGCCTGGGCCCGGTGGCAATCCCTTCGCAGGAGGTGGAAATCCCTTTGGTGGTGCCGGCTTCGGTGCAGGAGGCTTTGGGGGGGCTGGCTCTGGGTTCAATTTCGAGGATCTTTTCGGAGCCTTTGCGGGTGGTGGGAAAAGAAGTGGTCGCAAGAGCAGGACTTCATTTGACGAGAACTCGGTATATGTTGGAGAAAATATCGAAGTGCAAGCGAACATTTCGTTCATGGATGCTGCCAAGGGGTGCACAAAAGAGATATTCATCACGCCGCTTGTTCAGTGCGGCACTTGCAAGGGCAATGGATTGAAAAAGGGAGCAAAACGAGAAAGATGTCGGAAGTGCGATGGCACGGGACAACGTGTTCAGTTCATTCAGCCAGGCTTTCAAATGGCGGCGACTTGCGATGCCTGCGGAGGAGCTGGTGTTGTGGCGCCTCCTGGCAGTTCATGTAGCACATGCAAAGGAGACGGAGCAACACGACAACGACGAAGTGTAAAAGTGGATATCCCAGGCGGTGTTGAGGATGGAATGCGCGTGCGTGTCTCACAGGAGGGCGACTACCCTTTGACGGGCAAAGTCGAGCATAACGGCACTGTCATGGGCGAGAAGGGCGATCTTTACGTCTTTCTGCGTGTGGCGCCAGACACGAAATTTTCCCGCCAGGGAAGCGATATTCTTTACACCGCTTCGATTCCTCTCACGACTGCCATCCTCGGCGGAGAAATCGCTGTTCCCACTTTGGACGGCAATGTCAAGATAAAAGTCCCAACCGGAACAGGAACCGGCGAGACACTCACCCTTGGTGGAATGGGAATGTCAAAAATCAATTCTCGGCGAGGGGCCAAAGGGGATTTGAAGGTCGAATTCAAGGTTTCAATGCCCAAATATCTATCTGCGAATCAAAGGACGTATGTCGAGATGTTGGCAGATGAGCTGGGCGATACGACCGCTCGACGTGTCATGAACTTGGGTAAGACAGCCGAGGAGAAGGCTGCCAGCGCAAGAGAAAGGAAGGAAGGATTCTTGAAGAGCGCGTGGCACAATCTTACGGGCAAACATGACATTGGCGCGAGTTCTGACGAGACAACGACAAAAGAGAAAGAGGACGAGGAGAAGAAAGGGGCCTCTGGCTCCGGATAAACTGATGACCAATCTCTGCCCTTTTCTGCCTCCGCGAGGGGAGCTGTACTATCTATTTTTGATCGGATCTTTGAATCGCTACCGCGGGAGCCGAATTCTTGTTACATTAGCTATAGATTTGGTGGGCGTCACAGCGGAGTGCTTTTGCAACGAGCGTGTCCTTGTGGATAATACTTGTCTGGTGTTGGCAGTGGGTTCACTTTTGGAATGAAATCATTTCGGAGACTTGTATCAGGCGTAATACCTACTGTATCTCTTCTCAATATCCTCTGCCCGCTTTTTTACCACTCATGTTCTGTTGCCAGGAACCTTAATTCATCGATGCCGATCCTAACCTGTGTGTACTCGACTTTTGCCGTTTATTGAGAGGGTTGGTGATATGAAGAACAGACTGTGATACAACGTCAAGAGCGTCTACCTACTCCTGTATTTGTTCCATTGCAAAGCCAGGAGTCCGGGCGTGATGATGAGGCCTCAGGTCCTCAGGAAATCATCACCACGCCGGGCGCGTAAGGCTGACGTCCTATTGGGCTTGCAGATGCAGCCGCATGTGGTTGGTGCATACAGCTCTTAGTGGCTAGTAAATGCTTAACGCTGAACACGAATTCACGGCGCCTTAAGAATTCGGAAGTTTAACCCGGGAATTCAGCGGCTGTGCGAGATCTTCTAGAAGGAAGCAATCAAGTTCGGTCATCCTGCATATGTCACATTGCTACCGAACGTGCTAGGCGTTGTCAACGACAATTCACGGGACTCCCCTCTACAACAAACATTGCCCGCCGAGTATCACCCTCGCCGCTGGAAAGACCCTCTTCTCTCTTCTCTTAGACAACTTGAAGTCGTGGCAGGAGACACTTGAGCCTCACTGGTGCACGACATACACTACATACCGCCCTGCTTTGCTGAGCTGCATATACCCGTTCCTAGGACTATAGCCTATATCTCGTCACACCCTCTACATACACCTCCTCAAACGAGACTCCTCTACAAGGCAAGGGAAGGGATATAGCCTGTATTAAGTAGGAGAGTACACACACAAGGCATCTGTGGTCCAGATCGCCCACAAGAGAACCGCATCATGGCAACGGCCCAGGCACCCATGTTGTCCAGTCCTCTTAAACAAACAAACGAGATCGACTGGATAGCACCGCTAAAAGGATACATCCGGAACACTTATGGCGACGACCCGGAGAGATACAACGAGGAATGTGGAATGCTCAATCGGTTGCGACAGGACATGCGAGGGGCAGGGAAGGATAGTGCTTCAGGGAGGGATTTACTGTACAGGTACTATGGCCAGCTGGAATTGCTCGACCTACGGTTTCCGGTCGACGAGAATCACATCAAGATTGCCTTTACTTGGTATGGCTGACCCATCCTCAACTGATGTTGTTCTCAACTAATGGCTTCTTAGGTTCGATGCTTTTACTCACAAACCCACCTCCCAGTTCTCACTCGCCTACGAGAAGGCTTCCATAATCTTTAATATCTCCGCCGTTTTGTCGTGCCACGCAAACTACCAAAACCGCCATGAAGACACGGGCCTCAAAACCGCATATCACTCCTTCCAGGCTTCGGCCGGCATGTTCACATACATCAACGAGAACTTCCTACACGCACCCTCAGCAGATCTAAGTCGAGATACTGTCAAAACTTTGATCCAGATTATGCTTGCGCAGGCGCAGGAAGTGTTTCTGGAAAAACAAGTGGCAGATCAAAAGAAGGTGGGATTGCTAGCAAAATTGGCAAGTCAGGGCGCATATCTGTACGCGCAGGCCTTGGAAGGAGTTCAATTGAATGTGACTACGGCGACATTTGAGAGGGTTTGGCTTCTGGTAACGCAGGTAAGAGAACCAGAGGAGCACTGGCAGGGTAGAAATGCCTCTGACGGCTGACCTCCACATCCTGTGATGTGCTAACATAGAAACAGATAAAAGCAAGTCATGTAGCATCGCTTGCGCAGTACTACCAAGCATTAGCGGACAATGATGCAAATGCACACGGTGTTGCAATTTCTCGTTTGCAAGTGGCGGAGGGACTAGCACGGGAAGCCAATCGAACGGCGAATTCGTTCCCAAGCACGGTGCCTGCAAACTCGAATTTGACTGCGGAAACTGGTGTAATATTGGCAGACATCACGCGGCGGCATCTATCATTGATACAGGAGAAATTTGTCGAGTTCACGAAGGACAATGACTTTATTTATCATCAGCCAGTGCCGGCTGAGGCTGCGCTGTCGGCGATACCAAAGCTACCAGCCGCGAAGGCGATACCGGTCAGCGAACTCTACCAGGGCCAGGATATTCAGCGGATCATTGGGCCAGACATCTTCCAGCGCATCGTGCCCATGGCAGTTACAGAATCTGCGAGCATGTATGATGAGGAGAAAGCGAAGCTTATTCGAAGCGAAGCGGAGCGCGTGGAAATTGCAAACGACGAGATGGCTGCTTCACTCGACTATCTGAAGCTCCCAGGAAGCCTGGATATCCTCAAAGGCGCGAAGGACTGGGACACTGCTATAGATAGCGATTTTCGGAAATGGTGCGACGATCTGGCTGGCCATGAAGGATTCTCCCAATCGTTCGAAGAACTCGGAAGAAACAAGCAACAGGTGAACACACTGCTTGAGGAGAGCATGAAATCTTTGGACATGGAAGAGAGCGTTTGTGAGAAGATGAGATCGAAATATGGCGATGACTGGACCCAACAACCATCTTCGAGACTGACCGCCACCTTGCGGAGTGACATCAGAAATTATCGACAAGCCATCGAGGAAGCGAGCACAAGCGATGCACAGCTCTACAGCACATTCCGGCAGTATGAATCAGACTTCGACGAGATGCGAAGTGCCGGCGAGGTCGACGAAGCGGACGTGCTATACCAGCGTGGCATGCTCAAAGCTGGGGCGGGCAAAGCCAAGGGAAAGAGCCCTACAGTTTCCGAAAATCTGCTCGATGAAGACTTCGATAGCGGACCAAGCGTTGCGGAACAGATTGAAAATATCGATGAGTTGATGAAGAAGCTCAAGCTAATCAAGAAAGAACGAGAGCAGGTACTGAGGGACTTGAAAGATAAAGTAAATGGCGTTTCCCCCTTCCAACCAGAGTCATCTGCTGATCCACGTCTAGGTTCATAATGATGACATTTCTAATGTTCTGATTCTCAACAAGAAGTCGATCGCAAACCAAGAAAATTCAATCTTCAAAGTCGAGCTGGAAAAGTTCAAGCCACACCAGAATCGCATTCTACAGGCGAACCACAAACAGACTTCTCTTCTCAAGGAGCTCACACGAACATACGACACGCTTCTACAGGACAAACGAGTGAGGTCTGAACACAGCAAATTCGAGTCGTTCAATCGACAACGTAATACAGTGCTTCAAAAGTATCGAAGAGTGTACCAAGCTTTCAACGACCTTGTCACTGGTTTGAGCAGGGCACAAGGGTTTTATTCGGAAATGAAGGAAACGGTGGAGAGCTTGCACAAGAACGTTGAGACCTTCGTTAGCAACCGACGAAGCGAAGGCGGGTCCTTACTAGGCGCCATCGAAGCAGCGAAGCAGGCAAGGCCAAATGCTGGCTTGGTCGATTGGGAGCGTGAGCGGTTGAACCAGCTGATGGGAGGAATGACAATCGATGCACAGTCGCCTGCGAAGAGCTCTTCGCGATCTGGTCCCCTCTCCGCTGGGTCAGGCTCTGGATCTAGTGGTTCAGCTCGACCTCAATTCACGCCTGTGTCGTCCTCCATCACGAGTCAGTATGCTATGGCGCCTCCTCAAAATAGCAATCAATTCGGTGTACCATCAGCTTCTTCATCCATTCCTACAAGCTATTTGCCACAGCATAACGCCAATGGATCAATGGCGTCGCCTCCGCCACCGGCGGGACAGCCGTATGCATACAATCCGATGGCCCATGGTCCAGTCTCATCGCCTCCGCCCGCGCAAACATCCTTCAACATACCACAACAGCCATCATATTTCTCACCTCCGCCACAACATTCTCACACTCCATCTGCTGGTTCGAATCTACTCCCGCAACAGCAACAACAGCAACCGGTCCGATACTCCCAACAACAATACAACCCTCAAGCACATCAACAGCAACACTCAAGTCTCACTACTTCGCCTCATCAATCGCAAAACTCGCAGTCACAAAACCAATTACCGACTGGCTGGCAACCCCCGCCTCCGCCTCCAGGACCTCCACCTGCCCAGCAGGATTATAATTTCGGCATTCAGGGAAATCAAAGCTATCCAAGTGGACCTGGAGGCTATGCTGCCCCGCCGGTCCGAGGAGCCAGTCAACAGGGGCAACAACAGCAAGCAGGACAACAGGGGCAGAAGGATCCATGGGCGGGTTTAAGTGGATGGAGTTGAGGTGGTGTCCGTTTTGGTATCCGCAGATTCTCTCGGGAGAAAGATGCAAAATCACAAGGCACCTTCTCTCCGTAACTTCTTTGGTTGTACTTTGGAACAGATTTGCTTATCAGAGTTGGCTGAGTTGTGTTAGGGAAGAGCATGGGAAGTTTAGTAGAGTTTTGTTAGGAAGTCCACAAGCAATTGCGGGGTACAACGGTGAGAAATCCAGCTTTCGATCATCAGCCACCTATTGTTTTACTACATCATACCTCAAGCCAAGAGATATGAGGAACCGTCCCAAACCTTCCCGTGTTTGGATCTCACAATGCTAGAAGCCATGGATCTCAAGTGCTCTAAAAACGGCTCGGGACTACTCCGTACTTGATGGACTGACCGTGCCTACGGCTCCCCGGATTCTCAGTGTAAGTGCTACTGCGTCAGCCCCGAGATTTCGATGACAAGCAAGTAAGTGACCATGTACAAGTACCAACTTGGTCCCCCCTGTTCGTATGCGCAGGATTTCTGCCTTATGGGTGCGGACGCAACTCCGGATATATTAATTCATTTTCGACGGATGGAACTTTGCGAACACCGCTATTGCCTAGCATTTCAACTCTGAACTTAAAAGAAGTCACCATACGTATGCCAGTAGGAAACAGGTAGCCGATAAAAAGCACGGTTTGTACACCGTACCGTTCCTGCGGAGGTGGAGGCCGCCCTGATCCCGCTCACGGACTTCCCGCCTTGCAATGTGGAAACGCTTCCACTCTTGGATTTGGACCAGTTTTCTTCTGTCGGAAAACCTTTTTCGTGCTTTGATATTCGGGAGTCGGAAGAAATGCGATGGAGTTTGAGGCGACAATCGAAAATAAAGCGATTCTGCCCATTCTTGCATATATAGCCTCCATCACTCGCCTCCATCGTTGCCTCACCTGCAACGAAATTCCTTTCCGATAACAATGTCTTGCGTTCTAAGTTCAAGGACGGGTTCTCATGCGCGAGCGCATGCGGTATTTAACATGAATGGGAAAAGACCTTCACAAGGCCCAAATCCTTTTGCGAAGCGTTTCTTGTACATGACGAGTGGTGACTTCGAGCAAAGGTTTTGGGAGGCAGAGTCAGCAATGTGAGTCTATCCAAGTATTTACCGTACTCAACTCCTACATAAGACAGCAGCCTTGACGTCACCGCCGCCGATAATATCAATCATCAGTTCCATACTGACTATCCTCACCAGGAAGCCAAACACGCTTGACGACATCCCCCCAAGCAAGCAGCCCCCACCCAAATGCTCCTTCCTCCAAGACCTTCCCACCGAACTCCGCATCCGTATCATGGAACACATCCTCCTAGATCAACCCAACCTCCTCGCCACAATCCACCACTACCACCACGACTCCCCCGTATTCACAAATACGCCAACAACTAGAATCATCGCCCCACCATCGGGTGTCCAACACCCCCTCCACCGAACCTGTAAAACCCTCCACCGCGAATTCAAAAAAATACAATTCGAACAGGCGAGACATGTATTCCATCAACCGCCGTCTCGAGATGGGATTCACGACATACATTGGTTCAAAGCCACAGCTACCCATCCGACAAGGCATATCAAAATCATCGTGGAGTTCCACGGTGATAACGACAAACGAAGCGTGGACAATGTAGTAGGCTGTATCAACCAAGCTTTTGGGATTCTGGATCCAGCGTATCGAACGACTTTCCCAGAAGCGGAGACGGTGGAATTCGTCTATGTTTTTGGTGACGGAGGGAATAGGGATAAAGCCGTGACGGGGATTGTGCCGCTTGCGGGACACGAGGGTCCTTTCTCGACAGAATCGAGGTTTGATTTTTGGACCAAGACGGAGTGGGTGCCTGTCGAATATCCAAGCGGTCCGGGACCCGGCGATACCGTGGAAGAGGAGGACGTGTTATCGGTCAATAACCTCCACCGCCTGCCTGCCCTTTTGCCGAATATGCGCCGGTTCGACGTCGATTGGACGGTCACGCATAGTAGTGCTATGGGCCGCTTGAGGTTTCGCGCGAGGAGTGTGGCGAGGGTTGTCAGTGAGGCTATGAGGGGCTTTGTTGATGGTGGGAAGTGGGGCGATGGGAGAAGAGCGACGTTGCAGTTGAGGAGTATTAATAGTGATTATGGCGGTACGACGCAGGATTTGGATTTCGATACCGATAGGAGTGTGTAGCGGGCGCGCGTTGGATTCGTTTTGTGACTGGGCGTTGTAGTGCGAGTCTTGATTTTTACACTCACCTCGCTTTGAGATGGAGGAAGGTAGTGTGGACTGCTTGTGATGTTTTCGCCTTCTCTGCGGTCGTGTCTGTGTAGAATTGATACTCTGGGTTTGGGCATTGTTCGGGGTGTTAGTATAGACTGGATCATCGGTATAATCAAATTTTAGTATTTAGGAGCGGGAATAATGATTAGTTCCTTGAATAAGTTATCTCCTCTTAATTTAACAGGACGGCATCTCACGAAACCTTAATCCTAAACCTGAGTATTGTCTCAAGTTAGACACTAATAATCGACATCGATCTTAACTAAGTGATCTCAAAGTTCCAGCGAAACTCGAAGCAAAAATGAAGAATAGGTATCATAGCATACTCCGACAGGCCAAAGCAAAATACAGCGATCTTTCCTCCCCAAGCCCAGAAGAGACAGGTGGTATACCAACGCCACGCCACGCCACGCCAATCAACTAACCAACCGTCCCGTCATCCCTTCATCCCTCATAGATCATGACACCCCCTCAATCCTCAAACACAGTATTCATCAATTTCGCAATCTTCTCGTAGAACTTTGGCGCCGCGTTTCGCGGGAAAGAGATCTCCTCTTGCAGGTAATCGGGCAGTATTTCCAGCAGGTGCCTGTCGTTCTTCTGGTCCAAGATAGGGAGGTATGCGAATTCCTCGTCTTCGTAGGCTGTGACGTTGCCCGGTGTTGATGCAGTGGAGGGGTTCGCTGTGTTGTGGGATACGTAGAGGTGGAACCGTAGTGCTGGGAGATTGAGTTAGTAGGAGAGACTTTCACTCGTTTGGTTGGGAATTAGATGGGGACTTACTGCCGTTACGACCCGTCTGTATGCAGTCGTAGATATCCTCGTTGTCGTCTTTCTTGACTGTGTGGATCATTAATCCTGTAAGATCGGAATACATTTCCTCCTTCAGCATCATCGTCTTCATCTTCTCTTCGGTCTCTGAAGCGGCCGCATTCTTGCCTGCAGCTGTACCTCCCCGTGCTTTGACGGCACTGCCTGGGACTGTCTTTCCCGTCGGCACGTCGGCCTTTGAATTGCGAAGGGTGGTCAATTTGGCCTGTAGAGTCTTTGCTTCATTCTCCGAAGCTTTGAGTGTAGATTGTGCGGTAGTGAGGGAGCCAGAGATGGTCTTGTTCTCGGCTTGAAGGCGCGTGTTTTCGGATTGTAAGGTTTGGAGCTGGGTTTGCAGACGTCTGGACTCTGACGCTATGGATTTCTGGTTGGCGAGCTCGCGTTTCAGCGAAGCTATTATCTCTTCCTGGTCTTCGGGCACCAACGCGTTAGCTAAAGCACTCTTATGGTATGAGTTTCTGGAATGACAGTACCTTTTGCGCGTTGTTCAGCGCTTTTTCGTAGCTTGTCGAAGTTACCTTGTGCTTCTGACGTACCCAGCTCTTTCAAGCCCCGGTATTTGAGGTCAAGATTTTCGTACTTCTTTGTGATTTCGCCCAATTTACGGCGCAGTGCTGGTTCGCCTGCTCTTTCAGTATCCGACGCGCTTCCCGCGCGTCGATGTCTCGAGGCCAGTGGTTCAGGTTGCCGCGATCTCGATTGCGCTCTGCCTGTTGTTGCCCGTTGCACCAGTGGTTTTGGCGGTTCTGACGCGATTTGGTCTGACTCTGGTATCTCTGTAGGTATTTCCGTCTCTTCTATGTCCATGAAATCCGGTTGAGTCTCTGGTATGACTGGTCCAACCTCTTTCACGCGCTTTCCACGCGTCGTCTTCGCCGCTGGGCCTTTCTTTACAGGTTTCGCGGGCGCAGATGCGTCCTCCTCGTCCAACTCAGGCTTTACTGTCTTTGGCGGCCTCCCTCTCCTGACTGGTGGTTTCGCCGGCAGAGCTTTTGCGCCCCTCTTCGACTTCGGCGGTGGCATCTCTTCGAAGTCATCCACCTCTTCAGTGTCGTTGCCATCTTCAGGGACAGCTTTCGCGTCTGCCAAAGCCTTCTTCTTGCGGGTAATAGCCATTGGGTTGTTTCGTACGCTTCCAGCGCTTGTTCTCCGCGATGCAACCTTAGATTTCGTGGGAGGAACTGCTTTGGGCCGTGCTGGCTTGCGCTTTGTAGGCGCTCTATTCTCAATTTGAGAGTCGGGAGTGAGCATTTCAACGTCGAGGTCGTCGTCAGAAAATTCCAGCAATGAAGCCAGTGTTGCGCTCTTGCCTGGAGCCATTTTGCGTGACTTGTGATTATTTTCTCGCGGATAGTTGCGGCGGCACGGATTGCGCGTTGTGTTTGTTTACCTGAGCGCGTGAAGATCTTCAAGGGTCCAGATTAGATAAGCTCACTATAATCACTTCCACACGCCGCGAACGTATTGAGCTTCAAGGGAGAAAATGTCAAAAGAAGGTCATTCCGAGAGATCAGGGAAGACTAAGAAAGGGGCTTGGGACTGTAAGAAACATGACTCTAGATCTGTGCCGTATGATACTCCTTCAACATTCTCGTCATCCTCCGCGCATATCATTTACCGCCAATTTTTGAGGATATTACGGCCATGCCAAAGGCTCGGATCTGCAAACTCAAAGTGCATGAGGTAGCCATCAACCACAGCCAATCTCAATCAATCCCTTCCGCTTTCGAGCAAAAATCGATCTCGCTCCGTTCTCTCTCTGTCATGAGCTTGATATCGTTCTCCCAGCAATACAATCAGACGTAGCTATGCTCCTGGCGAGCATGCGAATCGATGTGAGCATGCACATCCTTACGAAACTTGCCGTAAGCATGTTGAGAGACGCAAGTCGAGCATACTTTCCCCGACTTTGCTTTCTTTCCTGGCTCTTGAGTTTCAACCTCGTTATCTGCTTCCTGTTACTTGCGCTTGAAGTTCGGGACGCCTTTGTTCACAAGGCGATCGTTGACCATTTCCTGCTTGCCGCTCTTTGGTAAGCCAAGCTTCTCGCACAGATCTTCCAGCTGGGAACGCGTTAAGTCCAAGGTGATTGAAATGAATGAAATTGGTTGTTGTTATTGCTGAAGTAAAGATTTGTATGTGATATAAATACCTAACGAAGATGAATGGCCAAAGTATCATTCGGTTAAGCTACTACTAGCAGGAGAATTGCCCATGTTGTCTTGATCTCCGAACTGACCCTGTCGTTGTCACCCTGTGGTGCGAGAGCATTACCGGACTAAATTCGCCTGCTGGCCAGATTATGACGATGGAAACGAGTACATTAGCGATCTGCGACAGCTTGGAGGTCTGATGATTTAGTATCACGTGACTGTACTGGAATTGGTCATCGAGCGATTCCATTCATCAGCTAGGGCGCTCGTCCGCGCCAGGAAGAGATGAAATCTCTAGAATAAAAATATGTACTCTTATATCGGGGCCACTGCGCATTTACTCTCCAAACAGCCGCCTCACTCGCTTCAGGACGCTGTCCTTCTCCGGGTCGTACGGGTGGTCTTTGGACGGGATCTCTAGCAGACTTGGGAAGGCTTGTGTGTAGGCATCGACTCTGTGACGTATCTTCTCGGCGATCTATCATGCCATTAGCATGTGCCCAAGCTTCAAGGGATGTGCCAGACGTACATGTTGATTTATGAGCAGGATGGCTATGTCTTTCCTCTTATCGGTGAAGTTGTCAAAGGCAGCCTCGATAGCTGCGGTTTCTGTTTTCGAATCGACGACGAGGAAGTTCTTTTGGGCGTCTGGAGGAGCTGTTACGTGCTATATATCGCATAAAATCAGCCCAGGCTCAAGCTTTTTTTCAGGTGTAGAATTAGGCAGATTGAGGGAAAAGACATACACCGACGCCTGCGAGGAGCAGACCTGTGACCGAGTCTTCATCCCCAATCACGGCGAGGAACTGCCGGTCTTTGTAGGCCGAAGTTGGTTGGGCCATGTTGCTGTGATGTTCAGTGTAGGAGTGAAGCTCTCTGTACGCAGACGGGGAGCTCTAGCTGCGATGGTCATGCATTGTACCTAGGAAAAACATTGCAGCGCAAACGCGAGCAGACAACAACACCGTCAACATTCCGCCCAACTGCCCAGCAACCGACGACATATAGCTTCGACGTCGGATTACCCATAATGTAAACCCATCACCCTCACGTCCAACAATGCCCCGTCGTATTGTTCGTCAAGCCCCATGGAGGGAGCGCATCAGGGCCAAGCTCGATCCGGCCGACTGGGCCATCTGGTTCATGGAGGAATTGAACTCGCAGGACTGGGAGGAGTTTCAAAAGACGTATAGCACTTTGATTGGCGTCGGTGTCAACTTCATCTTCCTGCTCGCCATCGCAAACACAGGATCCTCAATCTCGCTCGACGATGACGACGTCTTTGGAGACTCTTCTCTCCGACGCGGCAGTGGATGGCTCTTATGGTTCGCAAGGACCATCGTATATTTCCTTGCCTCCGTCTCAACCTTGAACGCGTGGTACACCTTCTGGAAAAGACGGTCATACAGGCTATTCGAACGCTCTATCGAAGACCTTCCTCCCACACCCTCAGCCCGCCGTGTTCGCGTCGACAGCTCTCCAATCACGAACTCGCCTCTACGATTCATCTACAACTTGACTGGGTCTTTGAAAGCTGAAGCGCGCGCTCACCCAGATCCTACACGCGAAGTTACAGAGCTGGCGGTATGGGCTCCACCTCCCCTCTGCGTCCACCTCTTTTGTCTTTTCAGTCCGGCGCATGTGATGACCTATTGGTCATTCCTACCCATTAAACCTTTGGATCCGTACCCCAGCGTCACCATTGCGAAAACGATCTTCATGGCCACGATACTCTCCGTCCAAGGCCATATGCTGCAATCATACTACTCCCAACTAGAAAAAGACAACCGAATTATAGCAACAGAGGCTCAGCGGGAATATGACACCAAATACGTCCATCCCAATATCAATCGACCAGCTAGAGATGTGGGGATTCAGACACCACCACGGCAGCGTGCAAAGTCTCCTTCACACAAGGAAATGGGGACCGATCCCATACAAACGACGGAAGTGGATGCTTACCCGACATACACCATCATCAACCGAGGATTCAGGCCGAACCCGAATCCGAATTACGCTGATCAGTACGATCCGGATAATACTATGCACCTTCAAGGCACGACACGAGCTTCACGCGCTGGCACGCCGTCATACTCCACTCCAGCTGTTGGGGCGTACTCGTCCCGCGCATTCACGACCGGGGTATCACAAGCAGAGCTATCTAGTCCATTGAGAGCGCCGGTGAATCTCAAGCCGCCAGTCTTTTCGAGCCCGCAGCGCCCGTCATCTCCCACGCGACATTCCATGGGCGGGCCTGCGACAGGCGATGGTGGCAGTCTCGGGGTATACTCGCACGCCGCTAGTCCGCTGCGGAAAACGGCCAGTGCGAACCATCTGAGGCAAGCGAGCGAGGGAAAGAGGGAGCGCGAGGGTAGTCCTCTGAAGAGAGGAATCACGCCGGGTAATGATCAAAACGAGAGGCTTGGAACGAGCGGTGCGCTGAACCAGCGGTTGCAGGATTTGAGAGGAAACGGCGGAGGAGTGAGTCGACGGCAGAGTGGTCGTTTCTGAGAGAAAGGCCGTTGTGATATAGTATACCATGGGCCAGCCAGACTTGGGGCGTTTGAGGAGTTTTACATCTGTAAAATATCCATGAGATTTAGTAGCGTGTAGGCTAGCATACCGTGCGATGAGCAGACCTCGGTGATCATATATGGAATCCTTGTATCTTTACTGTCTTCGTATACATGTATGTACGCGATGTAGATTACAACTTCTCCGTGTAGAGCTTTCATCTGTGTTCTTTGCTACGGCTGATCCGGCTCTCACGTAGGCGGGTGGGGCTTTTTGACAAGTATGAATGGGAATGGGGATGAAGACGAAGGTTTCGCTTTCTGAGAGGTAAAGTTTGGAGATTGTCTGAATAGTAATAGGTACGTGGATAGAGACTGATATAAACCCAAGCTCGACTAGAATCGAATTTAGATCACTCGGGGAAGTTCTAGGGAGTATCTGTTATACGAGGGTGAACGAGGGCCGAACCTGACATGTCCGTGGTCATGGAGAAGTATACTTGCACACAGCAGCGAAAAGAATAACCTAGAAACAACCTAGGATCCCGAAACCATCGTTACATTGGGTTTACCAACTCTATGTCCCGCAGCAAATCTTGAAAGATTCGTTATACGCAACTCAACTCCCAACGTGGCCAGAAATTGATCAGCGTCGATCCCAAGGTAGATCTAGAGTTGGTGTTGATATCGTTTTACTCAGTAGCTAAGAGATATATAGAAGTAGTACTGGAAACGATCCTAACCGAGGAGAGTAGACAGTTCTGTGGGTCGTTTGCAGATACCGGACAACTCCCTTCGGCAAAAGCTTCGGCGGCTGTTCATCAGGGGAGTCAAAGAACATTAGTAAATCAAAAATTAGCCTCATATCCCCTCAACACGACGGGATGTGGGTATCTAAGGAGCCCAAGCCCAATCTAGTCTACTCCATCTAAAAAGAAGGAACGAAAGCTGAACAGTCCAATCCCATGACCTTGTTCTCGTCATTAATCCAGCAAGAACCACGCATCCATCAATGCATCTGTATATCCAACGGCTTAACAAGCACAACCGGCCCCTTATAAGTCTTCCTCCCAAAAGCAACATAATACCCCATCGAGAACAAAAACAAGGCAACGAACATGACAGGCGCCCAATTGAAAGTCGTGGGATCAAAACCCCTAGCACCAGGCCACCCCGCCCAAAAAAGGATGAAGAAGCTGTAGAAGGTGCCGAAGCCGTTGATGAAGAGGCCGAAGTGGCCGAGGCTCCATTGGGCCTGGGGCAAGCTTTGGGAACCGCCGATGAGGCGTTGGTAAAAGACGCAGCCGATGGAGATGAAGTAGGTGGACATTAGCGAGAGGAGCTGGAGGGAGATTATGGCGTTGAAAGCGACGGTGGAGCCGAGGTTGATTAGGGAGAGTAGGACGGATATGGTGCAGGTCAGGATGACGGCGTTGCGGGGTACCGTTTTGTTTTGGACCTTTTGAAATGGTTAGGTATTTTGACATGTGAATTGGTTGATAGAATGTAGTGCTACGTACCTGAGCTAACCAGGATCTGAAGGGGAAGCCGCCATCACGCGCGAAAGCAAAGACTTGTCGGGAGGTAGAGCAGTTCGAGTCTATTCCGCCGGCAAGCGCGACTACTATGATGATCACGGTGAGAGGTATGGATCCACGGTAGGATGCCCTCTGGAAAACATAGAGAAAGGTGAAGCCTAGTTTAAAGTCAGCACAAGGTCTCCTGGCATTTTTGAGGGCTTTGAATGCACACCTGTGGGGTTGGTTTCGGGGCTTAGAGCTGCGCTGACATCTGGAATGCAAAACAAAAATGCCACGAGCACAATGAGCCCGACGGTTCCATTGAGAACGAAACTCCACATCATAGCTCTGGGTACAGATGTGGCGGCGTCCTTAACCTCCTCCGAAAGATGGGCGGCAGAATCGGACACTGACGATGGATTAGTGTATGACGTATCTCATGCGAGGATTCTACAAACAGATCAAGAAGTAAACAGAAGTGATCTGTCCAACCATTAGGCTGAGACCGATGGGTTGCCAACCTCCGTTGCTCGAGAAATTGGTGAAAACGTCCTTTGCCGAGGCATGAGGTGCTAGTACCCAGAGCACGACGACGACCGCGACCCACCCGAAGGCGTGAGGAATGATCATTCTTGTAGGATTAGCGTGAGATCGAAAAGGTGAGTCCGAGCAGGACTGACAGCTTCTGTATCCTTGGCAATTGTGCCGCTAGGAATGTGTTCACCAGGCCTTGGAGTGCAGAAGTTGCAAAAACGCACAATGTTCCCTGCCAGCGCGTTGGGGCGTAAGATGGATCATAGGCGACTACCACGGCTTGAATGAGGGATCCCATTATGAAAGCTGATCCAGCAGTTCCTGCTTGCCATGACACCGTTGACATCCAGCCTGCACAGGACAATTAGTCACGGTTTACACGGAGCCGACAACGTAGACATGCCCGACAGATAGCTGAGGAACCTTTGGTACTTCCGTGGAGCAAATTCGGAAACCCTAGCTAATGGTTAGATAAAGCAGTCAACTTCAATGCGTCGAATGTAACTTGCCAATGATATTGGCCTCCACTTGTAGGGGCCATACTCGCCATCTCAGCCAGCGACATGACAATGGAAAAGAATCCAACAAAGGTCCACACATATCCCCAAAACAAACCGGCGAGACCACCGTTAACCATTCCCGCCGTGTTGGCCAAAAGAACGACCTCCCAAGTACCTTGGATCATGGACGTGAACATAATCATAGTAGATTGCCGAAAGATTCTCTGCCCACAGATCAGCGGCCAGTTCGTTGGAGAATCTTAGGAACAACCAACATTGAATTGCTGGTCCTTTCCCATACGCGACATATCTCTGACATCCATACGCGTCATGTCTTTGACATTCCCGTTGCTCGACATGGCAATTCGAGCATTGTCGCGAGCATTGTGGACTTCCCTAAATGTATCGTGGTAGAGCTCTTTCGAGTCCACATCATCAGTTGGAACATTCATCACAGCTATCGATTTGGTGAAAGTGACAAAAAGGGGATCGATCAAGCAGCCATGTGGAGAGATAGACTATATCATGGGAAAAGGGAGTAATCACGGATGGAAAAAGCACCCAGAGCAGGATGCATTCACGAACACATGCAGATAAAAAAAAATGGAACAGGAAGATGAGCAGCATCCCAAATCTTGGGGGGGCAGTTGGACGGGCGGGAGGCTGTCCGTACCGCCACTAACGCAAAGCACTTCAAGATGTAGGAAAATCGAAGTCTACTGCACAGTAAAGCAAATTAAGTGGGGAACACGACCATGACCGATGTCAAAAATCCATGTCAGGTTATTACTGCGGTACCTGGGGTGATAAACGTTAATTCGCGAACCCCTAGTACCTCCCTTATTAAACCACACCCAACAAGCTGTAAGTATAGAAGAATTAAGTTCTTTCGAAAGAGAAAGAAAAGGAGATGAGGACACTGCAGGCCCGAAAGAATAGAGGAGTGGAAAGAAACGACGTAAAGACGAACGTATGCATGGGCCACGGCAGGGGTACGAATTAACGTTTTATCACCCAAGACTACCACAGTAAGGTCGGCGGAGCTGGATACAGAACAGTGAGGTTGCGGGGGAGGTCGAGATACTATTATCGTGGTAAGAGCCTCGGGTGTCATTGCCGTTCAGAAAACAGGGCGCGTTGAGCGGTCGCGATGAAAGAGGTCGATTGGCGGGGTGGCGAAGATCATCGGTGGGTCGAGAAATGAAGTCGTCAAAACTGCTCGAGCAAGTCGAGCTTCTAATCTGACTTGTTTTCGGTGCAGGTATGGACGGCAAGTATCTCGATACTTCTGTTCCGGAGCATTTCCAAATCATTGCTAAAGGATTTGGAAGAATAGAAACAATGGGGACGTCTTCAAATGGGACTCTTCATGACATTTAAATGCATCTGGACGGTTAGTAGCCAGCTCCCTGTCAAACTTCTTGCCCGGGTGCCCGCGTCCACTACAAAAGCCAATCAGCACCTTGTATGATTCGCGTCGAAATGCCGTCAGGCCCAGACAGTGGAGGAGGGCGGTCAACGGTCCGTGGTGCAGAGTCCGTGGAGCAGTATGCACAGTATGCACAGTTTGTACATAGTAAACACAGTCTGGACAACAGCACAAGCTCAGTTCGCCCTCTGAACATGACCTTCGCTGCAGTTCATGGTTTGCGCGTTCGATGATCAGCACTTTCGAGGCCCATGAAGTCCCACATTCCGGTGAATATTTCCATCGGCCTTAGCCGCTACAAGAGATGCAAGGAGCGTGCGTTCGCGGAGGGAAGTGCTTCGCGATCAGCTCTCTTCCAAGCTGATCCTGCTGTCTGAAAGCTGAGGTGGCGAGGATGCTGGCTACCTCAGGCGTTGCGATCTGAATAGCGAGTATTAGTACCTGCGCTTGCTAGACTCCGAGCGTCGATGCGAGCCTCGACGCTCGAAAAGAGGGTTCAGCGGCATGACGACGGACTCCGAAGGGAATGTGTAGAGAAAGATGTGTGGACGGGATGGAGTTTGTTCAAGAGGCAGAGGATGGAGGGTGGAGGGTGGAGGGTGGAGGTTGAGGTTGCTGAGAAGCCTCAGGTTTTGCCTTATGCGATGGGCAACGAGTCAGGCTCTCATGTCTTCCGAGGCGTCGTTCCTCCTCTCCAACCACGAATCCTTATCCTTATCATATCACTTCCATCGGCTCTCTGCTCCCGATCACGGCTGTCCGGCATGGAAGAAACGATGAAACCTCCCGTTGATGAGCGCAGCAGCGTCAGAGATGCTTCCTCGAAAACTCTACCCGTCGCATATACAACTCCAGAATCTTCATCTCGAAACACTTTCTTGCCCACGGAACTCTTGAACAGTCCACCGTTTTGTGGCTCATCATGCCGGTCATTGTGCCTCATCCCGCGCCATCTTTGTCCACGCCGCCATCATCTTCTCTTGTCACCCTCCAAGCGCTTGACACGACTCTCCAGCTTTATGTCCGGTCTGAGAACTTTCTTGATCCAGTCCTACCTGGCCACGAAATTTACAATTGTCCAACCATGGCATTCTTGATCACCAATCAAGCCACTGGCCGAACCATCTTATTTGACGCAGGTGCAAGGAAAGATTACTGGAATTACTCCCCTCTAGTGGCGGGCAGGTTCTCTAAAGGCGTCAATGTAAAAGGACTACGAATCGACAAAGGCGTCCACGAAGTTCTGGCGGACGCTCAGGTGAGCATCGAAGGGCTGGAAAGTGTAGTATGGAGGTGAGCTGAGTGGAGAAGATGAAAAGACGGCGAGGAGACGGGAACTGAATCTCCACTACAGTCATTGGCATTTCGACCATATTGGAGACATGTCCAAGTTCCAATCCTCTGTCAGTATCGTGGTTGGACCCGGATTCAAGGAGCATCTGCTCCCTGGCTATCCATCCAACCCCGAGTCCGCCCTCTTGGAATCTGATTATTCGTATGCCAGCCGTTACCCTTGCTTCTTCGAGACCAACCTAATGCCAGGCTATGCAGAGGGCATGAACTCAGAGAGATCGACTTTGATCCCAGCTCCAGAATCGGCCAATTTAACGCTCTAGACTATTTCGGCGATGGGTCATTCTATCTCCTCGATGTTCCTGGGCACGCTATTGGGCATATGTGTGGCCTGGCTCGAACTACGCCTAGCACTTTTGTGCTTCTAGGCGCGGACGCATGTCACTTTGCTGGCAGTCTGAGGCCATCCCCATATGTGCCTCTGCCCGAGACTCTAGATAGTCACACGTTCGGTCTTGATGAATTCTTTCCAAACCCGTGTCCATGCACTCTGTTTGGAGATTGCCACCGAGGGCATGATGGGGCAAGCAAACGAACAAGACCCTACTATACTGCCAGCAAAGCAGCAGGAAGTGCATACGTAAATCCCGAAGTTGCGAACAAGAGCGTCGAAGCTATGAAAGAATTCGACGCCAGCCCTGATGTTTTCATCTGCCTCGCTCACGACCCTGGTTTGTTCGAAGTTCTGCCGCTCTTGAATACATCACCAAAGAATGACATCAATGATTGGCAAGTCAAAGGGTACAAAGAAAAGACGCGTTGGAGATTCTTGAATGAGCTGCCCAGAAATGAAAAGCCAGGCAGAAAACCAATCATCTTTGGTTTCTGGAGGGAGGGAAAGCAAGTCGATGTCACAGAGGCCATGAAGAAATGATCGCATACGTGGATCGAGATATAACTCATGTTCCAGCCCTCAGCCCTTTTGGTAGTCGGTAAATCTCTACTCATGCTGTAATCCCGTGGTTTCCATAATGGGCCATGCGGCCGAGCTTGGACCGAAATAAATCCTCACACCCCACACCTGCAACTCCATGCTTGAAGGTTCCTACCGAGGTACCGCCTTCGCCTAACAATCGGCTCAACATCACGAGATCACCAATTGTGTCCAACAGCAGCATACGGCCAAGCATACAATGTCAAAGATCTACTATGGCATCAATCCGCCCGCGGGCATTTTCAAATTATGAGCTTCAGCTAACGTAATGTTTTAGATTCTCAATGAACGTCCAGAATGGGCACCTCCTTTGCCAAATCTCTGCGTGACTCTTGCAATAAATCGATCAACCTATCGATTCCAGCGCTTGCTTCGGCCGACCGGAAACCCGCGAACCCTCAAACCATGTCTTTACTTGATTTTGGAGACTGGGGCTGGAGCTGGAGCAGCTTCGCCCTCGCGAGCTTCGACATTGGCATCGCGCTTGTGGCCTGACTTGTATGATCCATATGAACCGTACCCTCCTGTCAAGCTGTCAGCATCTGCATGTATTTGAAGCCAGGAAGAGGAGCCCACATACCTGTTGGAGGAGGATAATTGCCGTAGGAAGCGCTGAGGAAGGGTTTAGAAGGATTGTCTTACGGTCCCGTCCAGTCTGACTCACTACTTTCCATAGCTTGGATCTGGGCTAATGACATGCTCGTCATGGCGGCGCTCTAAGTCTCTAGCTTCCACGCGAGCACTGCGCTCGTACGTTGGGTATTTCCCATAGCTACCGTACTTTCCGTACCCTCCTGCTGCTCGTCAGTCCCTCTTGTTCTGTGTTCTGGAGCGCCGTAGCTATATACCTGCTGGTGGAGCATAATAACCGCTGGCAGTTAATCAGCAAAGGTGTTCCCAACTCGGCATTTGCATGAGCTTACTAGCTGGCATACTTAGCGTAGCCTGTATCGTCCTTGTGGTCTTCATGTCGGCGCTGGATGTCGCGTTGTTTGGCTTCGAGAGGGGCTGCGAGCACATTTATGCAAGCAAGCAGAAGGATGATGACAGACTTGGAAAGCATCTTGAAGTTCTTTGGATGGAAGAGTTGAAGCTGACGTTGTCGAGATCTAGGAGTCCTGACACCGACCTTATATAGGGATATATAGGGACTCCCGCCATAAAGTTCGCGCCACATGATTTCAATCTAGCTAATGCACTTTAGGTCAGCAGCAGCTTCAAAGCAACAATGAGGTTCATCTCTGACAATCTGTACCGACAATTCCACCCGAGTGCCTCCATCCCTCGTGTTCAGTGAGATTTTACTAGCTTGCGACGCGAGACCCAAACCCGCCGGACATGAGGGACGTGCTTGTATTCCACAGTTCATCACATGCATATCATCGTATCGATTCAAGCACTGTATGCTATCAAATCCATCTGTAACACCGAGCGCTTGCTTTCAATTGGGAATGATTGGAACCAGTCTTGATGTGAGGCATTCTTTCACTTATCGAGCCTTCGATGTTGGGCGTCGCCTGATTTTTTGTTGAGTGAACCATTGGTCGATGATGAGACCCGCGATTGATTTTGTCTTAGCAAAGCAATACGCAAGTACCACAACGAATTCATCGATCTAGCGCCCTCGACCTCAGTACATCACTATGTCTTCGGTAAAATTGGTCTCCATTGTCTCAAGACTGATGTCGATAAATGTCTAGCATCTTCGAACTGCAGTATTTGTGGAAATTGATCAACGTCAACCTTAAGGTGGAGATAATAGTACTAATCAATTGTCAACCTAGGGGCACAGAGTTGATGAAGCTACCATGGCCCGAAGAGCTGGGACCAAGTATCTTGTGCGACCTTGTGGTTCATGGCTGTCTTCAAAGCATAGTTCATCCTGCTACGGGCCTAACAGACCGGTGAGGCAATTCAATGCTGGTCACAGAAACAATGACGCAGTATGATGAGAAAAAGTTGCAATGTAGGCTTCCGGTACACCGGTTCGTTGTGCAGACTGTCGATGATCGAATCAGGGTTTGAACACATGTTTAGGATAATGGACATTGCTGTCCTGCAGAGAGCGCGTCTGGCCATGCAGACATACCAGCCACGCCATAAGCCTCCAAAGCTTGGCATCAAGAATGAGAAGGAATTTTCCACTTCAAAGCGTCCCACGTCGAACGTTGAACCACGCGGAGAAACCCTCCTCGCCCACGCTCACAGTACGACTCGACTTATACCACGGTACAGGATTGTTTGCGTCTCGTTCACCGTTCCAAAATTGGATCTTTAGCTGGAGTCTAGGTCACCTGGCGGCACTAGCCTTGCTCAACCCGAATCTGCGAACACTGACCACTGTGTGCCTAAAGGGGTTTAGGTCATCTTCAAGCATCGTTACACCAGACACGAGTGTGGTGACCTCCCTCCCGAAACATGTTAGGGCGATCGCACGAGGCTGAGGATGTCTGTGTCGCCCTAAGAACCACTGACAGGCACACAATATTAGCGCAGAATTTACTTCACGAGGTCTACGCAAACAAAGCTTGGAGGGACCGTGATACCGTACTTCGGTCTCTTCTGCTTCCCGTGTCGGTTTCCTCTATTCACTATTCTCATTCTCTCAATTCCTTCCTTTAGTTTCCAAAACTCGCTGTGGCAAGAGCAGAGCCTTTATGATGTTGCCAGCGATGAACATAGAAAATCAGGAATACACCGAGGATGCAGATTCACTTCTATCCCATTGTGATTTGATCGAAGAGCATGGACAGCGAACGTACACGCAGCATGATAATTGGGCCTCTACCCGGCACACACTTCTCCTGATATTCACGCACATTTTAGTCGCTGCAGCAGCTGTCTGGATTTGGACATATGGCACACCAGACCTAGACAAGCAGTGTTCCTTCCACACTTCCCATTATTGTGAGTATCCTTTCCTGAGACCCAATCGTCAGGCTGGCATTGACATCCCACAGCCCCCGTGTTGAAAGATGTCGGGATCAAGTATGAAGAGGTGCTTTACAATGGCTCGTTCTTCCACGAGTCGATATACAGGAAAGAACCGAGCCCGGAAGTTGACGCGGCTTGGACAGCGGTGGGGGCTGATTGTGAGTCGACCCAACCGTTCACGAAAGCCAGATATCAGCTCTGACTTTCTACCTAGATCGAGCTCTTCGTGTGCCGGAAGCGGAGGCTGAGAAGTCTGGCATCTCGCGTGGCCATGTCAAGATCAAGGCGAAGTATGAAGGGGGATATCCTGCAAATGTGGAGGGAATGCATCATCTACATTGTCTTGTGAGTTGATCCAACCTTTCGTAGTCTGCGCTCCCACTGTGGGCATCTCTGACCATCGCCCTACGAGCAATCCCCTGAAACAATCAGAACATCCAACTCAATACCGATATCAATAGATTCCTGGCACCCTCTTCCCAAAAACCCTGCCAGAAATCCATCAATATCAACCCATAATCAAACATCCCACACAACCACCAACCCACCCCTTCCCCACCAAACCACCAAACCACCAAACCACCAAACCACCCTAACACCCCCTACAGAACCTCCTCCGCAAATCCCTCCACCAAAACTACCCCCACTATCTCCACCTCCACCAAGGCCCCTTCGCAAACCCCCTCCCCATCCTAACCTCTCACACAACGCACTGCCTAGACATCCTCCGCCAACACCTCATGTGCACCGTCGACACCGGTGTCCTGGGCCAGATCTGGGTGCACCCCGAGAATCCCACGCCGTTTGTGGATTTCAATACTAGACATGTTTGTAAGAATTTTGAGGGGGTGAGGAAGTGGGCGGAGGAGAGGCAGTTGCCGGGGGAGGTGCCGGGGGATTTTTTGGAGGGGCCTGGGGGGTTCGTGTTGGGGGAGATTCCTTGAGGGGTTGAGGAGATGATGGGAGATGGGTTCGGTGAAGTTGAGGTGATGAGTTGGTGGAGATATTGTGGGTTGGTAGGATGGAAATTCGTCATGAAGCTACGAAGTCTTTTTAGTTTGTCTTCTTTCTCCTACCTTATACTCCTCGTTTTTTTTTCTTCAACTCTGTCTGAATGATATCTTAATCTGCGGATGGGCTGGAAGTTTCGCCAATGTCGAGGCTTGACTGACATTTGTGATAATACTGACCACAGTAAGTAATCTTAGTTGAAGCTATGGCCCCCTCAGGATACGCGCGACATCAATGCCTCGAAGAATGTCTTATACTGAACACCGCCTCTTCCCAGCTACCGGTCTCGCCAATCGTATTCAAGCTTCCACAGCCTCGAAACCTTTCTCGTCACACATGTTGCATGTCCACTTTCGGCGCCCAAATCCGCCAACATTGGACATGATGACCTCCCCGCAATCTTCGCATTTCCACTTGTTGCGTGGGTCCACTACCCACTCCAGCTCATCCTCACATGCTGGGCAGCTCGCATCTGTGTTTTCATCATTGATCTTCCAGTAGGTGTTGCAAGTAGCGCAGTGGCACAAGCACATTTTATTTTCTTCAAGTGTTGTCTTGGCGCGGTTGGCTTCGTTCACCGCGAATCGCATCGTCATGTCCCGTCCAAACTCACTCAAGACTGCAATCATCTTGGCCATTTTCTCCTTCCTCTGTTTCAGCAGGATACAGATGTTTTTCGCCGCACTTTCGACAATGGCCTCGCGAGCGTCGCTGGTTTCGTCCGTATTGTCGTAGATGTATCTGATGGCTTCGATCATGTCGTCGAGGCATGGCCCCTTTTTCGTCCCCAATGTAATGCTCCGAAGGTTTTCATGGACTGGTTTGGTCGATCCGATGAACTGGTACTTGTGTGCGAGGCAGGCCACCTTGGCGTGAGCGATGAGAGGTTGGACGCCGGACGGAGTGGTGTCGCCCGCACTGTACATCAATTCGATCATTGCTTTGACTGCTGTGGGATCGTCGTCTGGAAGGTCTATAAGACCGGTTTCACCTTCCTATAATAAATAATCAGCAGTGTCCGCGTCGTAGTGCGCTGCAGTGAGAGACCTTGAACGCGTTCTTCTTGCAGGCTTTTTCGAAGAATGCAGACTGGCTGCAGACGATGACTTTGTGGGCTTTGAAGATTTGACCTTGACATGTTATGGTGAGGTCCGAATATTCGTCGCTATTTAACATGCTATCAACTGTTAAATTGGGACTTGACAGTGCTGCGAAAGAACTAACCTGGAGAGCAATCTCTGGCGTTTCGCGTTATGTCTGTCATTGGCCATGGTTGAGCTATGTCGATGTTGTAAGGAAAGTCAAGAGAGACGAGCTGCGGATAGTAAGGCGGGCCACGGATTATGTAATAATTTCGGAAAGGAGGTGACACTAGCGCGGCCACGATTCGAGCTCCGGGTCACTTAACGATGGTGACTGCTCATTTACTTGGATAAGTACAACGAGACACTGTTAGAGTTCCTGAATATTCTCAGAGAACTGGAAGCTGAACACCGAAAAAAGGAACTCTCACTCATTCCATTTACTAAGAATATGGAAATTGGATAGCAAACAGGCCGATTTTGGTATACGGCTGCCGTAATACCTATCAACACTAGCTTCAACTTATTTCATCACTATATTCACAAAAAGTTCAGCTCAGCTCTCCGGACACAAAGATGGTACGATTACTTTCCTAATTTTTCGAGTCCGAGGACTATAGAAGAAGTCGTTGCAAAGAAAGTGACCGACAAGGCCGAGTACGAACAGTAGAAGACGCTTCGAAGGGACTGACTTTCACACCGGTCCTACCTATACTTTTGTCGCCACGGCTTGCACGGGTATAGGCATAGACCTGGTTGAACTTCAGCTGCAATTGACGCCAGGTCTGCCTCGCGACCTTTGCAGTTATATTTAGTTCAATTCTCAGAAAGCGGGTTCATTTTAAAATTTCCCAGATGTCTCTCAGCCTTCTGTCTCGCACTGTAAGCATTTGAACAGAGCAACATTGTATAGTATAGAGAGTGTGATCTGGATAATTAAAAAACTTGGATAAAATTATATCAAACAGTCATGCCCTCCATTCTGAAGGGACCAATGTAGCCAACGTGCTTGGTGAATAAGTTTAGCTCGCAACAGGCAATGGAAGCTGCATCACTACTTTGTGTGGATACTACGTGTAAGGAATGTCATAGAGGTTGTAACAGCTACAAGGAATTGGCTACCCAAGTTGTGCCGTAAGGCGATTTTGGAAACGTGTCCGAATGCGTAATGGAGCATAGAGGAGCACAAGTAGGCCCTGCAGGAAGTGTGCCGCAAGCAAGACAGTGTATATTGAGAGGGATTTGTGAGCGGGAAAGAGTGAAAAGTGTATGAGAGATACGCGAGAGATGAAATGTGCTGGTGAGTCGAGCACCTTGGAGAAGCCCCTGGGTCGCCACGAGCGACCCTTGCAAAGACTTGGCAAAGCCGCCAACAGCGGAAGTGACCGTGTGTGGCGCATACGCATGGGCCATTCGCTGTGGCGGTGGTCGAGTTGATCTAGCGCCTGAGGCTAAGTTTTGGTGCTTGACTATGAATCCACAATCGAATAGATCATGCAATATCCTTTATTGCCATACCCACCCTCTTTTCTCTTTTAGTCCACAGTACTCCCCATGCTTCTCAACCGTGCGCGTTTTCCTACAGCTGCAAGGATGTTATCAACAGTTGTTGGTCACTCTGGTCGTGTGTATACCCGTCAAAAGGTATTGCAGCATCATCCTTCAAAACCTGCATTTGATATCCACCTTGCGCTGTAAGTCTAAGAATCATTCTTTACCTTTCATTTTTCGTTGAAGTCGTGCTGGCTGAATGGGATTCGAAGCTAGATGTGCTCACAAACCGTTCGTCGTAAAGCCTGTTTCCCCGTCAATCTTTGAGCTCCTGAAGGAGTTCAAAAATGAGTTCAATCGCAATCCTCGCCTACGTATCTACGTGGACTACAATGAGAGCAAAAATATACTTGTTTGGGAGTATTTCAAGAGTGACTTGCTTACCTTGGTGGAGAATTACCCAGCACTTTGTATCGAGGCAAGAAAGACAATCCTGAAAAAGGTGGGACTTGGACTGAAAGATATTCATACGAAGGATTGGATACACTTAGGTATAATACCTTTCAGGCTCAGCTCCTATGCCCATAGTTGACATTCTTGGTCAGATTTAAAGCCTAATAATGTTTTTCTGAATTGGTATGTGGATAAGAATGATCAGTTCCAGCTGGAAAAAGTGACCTTGGGTGACATGGATTGTGCTTTGAAATTGGAGGACCAGGAACTCTTGAATCAAAGGATGGAAAACGTTATGTGGCGCAGCCCGGAAGGGCAACTGGGGAAGGGTGTAGGCAAACCGTCAGAGGTGTTCTCCTTTGGACTTCTGGTAGGTTTGCGTTTACGGCCTCAGTCGAAAGAACTTGACTCATTTCTTGCCATCAGTGTCTCTATGTCATCACTGGTGTCCAATGTTTCCACCCGAATTTCGATGGACTCGAGACTGAGCCCGAGCCAGTAATTCTCTTCAAGCAACTCTCAGCCTTCGGCCCGCTACCAGATGCACTTGTAAAGCATGTCAACGACGAGGAAGCAGAATCACTTTTAAGAGGTCTATGGCAGGCTATAGCAGAGGACGAGTCAAACAAGACATTTGAACAATGGTCAGAAGAGACATTTCCGAACCTAAACGATGATCTCGACCCAGCAAAGAGAGCACGAATGTCGGACATCATGATGGACTGTTATTGGAATTGAGTTGAGAGAACCTCTAGCATTCTACTTATCCTAGAAGGGCTTGCCGCATCCACATTCACCAATTTTTCGTACCATTCTACTCAAGGTAAGGAGGACAACCGTTGCGCTTTTTTGATAATCAAAGTACGGTACATCCCTCAGCAGATACGTCAACGTACGGATCCATAGGTCGAAAAAGCGATTGAGGATCCGAGATCTTAAGGAGAGATAGATAACAGCTACAGGCAGCCTTCACATCCACTTTGCGGCTGCTGATTCGACTCCCCTAGCGCGAATTGCATTTCTGCCGCCAAGGACGAGCAGCACCAGGCGAAGCTGCAGCAGACTGGATGCATAGGCGTAGTAGCTTCTTTTCCGTCCAGATGGCCCTGCGAAGGTACATGTGCGGTCGGGCTCTGCGTGTACCGGTCTCGGATGGTGAATTTACATCTTACGCTTGGTGGGGATGAGCTTGCGTGGCCCAATTCGATTTTTGCTGCTGCTGCTAATCACCACCGCTGCTACCATCGGTGATGATACTAGAATCTGAAATGTTCGAATGATGTCGCGGTAGAGTTTACATTGTACATATTACTTTACATCGCCCAAGTAGTTCCGCCGAAGATGCGCAGGCGCTGGGAGGTAATCACCGCCATGGAAAAGCACTCACCAGGTCGAGGCGGTACAGAGAGAAAAGCCCGGTATTTCGTCGTCGCCGTCTTCATCGTGATCGAACCTATTGATATTGCCCTCACAAGGCCTGTAATGTCGAGCCGAGGCGGCCAAGGTTAGTAATATATTCATACCTTATCGCTCAGGCTCACTTCATCATCTTCAATAGCTTTCGTTGGAGAAGCTTGAGGTCGTGATCTTCTTTTCTCCTTGATTTTGTTGGTGATGATCATAAAGAACAGAGGCGCTGGGGCGGGGCGACCATCCAGCCGCCGCCAATTTTATACTGCACCCCTGAGGGCCCTGACTTGTACGCTGGTGCTGTTGTGATCCTCATTCTAACAATTCAATTTCTCTTCTTCCTTTTCAGCAGTTCCGTCGCTCTAATCACTGTCGCTGTCTTGTAGAAGCGATCCCCATCGCTTTGTTTACATTCGTTTAGTCAACCCCATGCGCTTGCGTCAAAGATGGACCAAATCAAGCGCAAACCATTGCCAGAGAAATCTCTCCCCGAGGACTTGGAAAAGAACACTGAGCACGACATCGGGCGCGTTTCGTCTGAGATACGAGAACCTGCTCCCGTTCACGCGAAGAAGAATGTCAAGCTCTTTGGCTGGGAGCTACATCGCCCTATCGAAACTTCATACTCGGAAACCACTCGTTATGCGGGCGCGAAGCCGACCATAGGCCAGAGGCTCGACCGCGTGTTTCCCCCTTACCGAAAGTATCTGGGAATGAGGAGGAAGCTGTTCTTCATCGTACTAGCAGTTATTCTGGTCCTTTTACTCGCTCTCATTATTGGTCTCGCGGTTGGACTGAGCAGTCGCTCCAGCAAGTAAGAGGATTGATTCCCAAATGCCCTGCAGAGACCTTTTACTGACATATTTCGTGCAGATCCCAAAACCTCCCACTCCCAACAAACCATGAAACGCACACTGGAGACCTCACGTACTACTCCCCAGGCATGGGCGCATGCGGAATCGTCAATTCGGAGAGCGATAAGATCGTGGCTATATCACATCTGGTGTTCGACGCAGCGCAGACTGGCTCGAACCCAAATAACAACCCTCTGTGTCTCAAAAGGATTCGAGTGAGCAGGTTCAACGAGAAGGCAGGCGCACAAAGGAGTGTGGACTTGACCGTCACGGATAGATGTGTAGGGTGCGGGCCTACAGACATTGATACTACGACCCCTGTGTTTGACTCGTTGGCTGATCACGACAAGGGGAGAGTCACTACCACATGGGCATGGTTGGATGTCGACTTGTGAGAGAGCAAGATCTAGGCAAGATCCATCACAATCTTGGGTCAACACAGCAGCAGCAGCAGCAGCACAACAGCCAACACATCAGTTCGCAGCTCATGGTGCCGAAGAGCCCCAAAGCCAGCATGATGACCACATCCGGCTGGATGACGGGGAAAATTGTTTCATCATTTCGGCAGACGAGACCCGATAGCTGGTTTGAAACGACTATCTGCACGAAGTATCGATTGTCGCAACACGTGCCACGGAAGGCCGTTGTGAACAATCCATCCATATCGGTCAAGGCTGAGACCAGCCTTGTAGTCGACCAAACCTGCAGTCGACTAATCGGAACACGATCCGATCTCTGGAATACCAAATTCTGCCTTTGCTCAACCATTCAATCTTGTTGAAATGAGCAGTCACCACTGCTGACGCAAATAGTCCAAGGCAAATTTCGTCCCTTTCCGAAAGGAAGATCCCCATATCTAGAAGGATGTCTAGAGATGGCGAGGTTTATTAGCTAGGAACAGTTTTGTGTACTACAATCATGCTCTATTTCAAGTCCACAACACCCGTGCTAGCAGCCGCATAATACGCACCTCGATAATAGCGGTTACGCAAACCAGGACATCTTCACAAAGTCCGTGCCAGAAGGCTGGAGAGTTGGCAGGAGGCGAGAATTAAACTAGTAGACGCGCTGCAAGCACTTCAGGCCAATGACGAGCCCAAGAATTAGCTCGGCTGAACGTATCCCCATTGCGTTTTCCAATGCTGTTACTGCACAAGGCGCCACGATGACGCTTGCGCTGTGGGTGCGACGCCCTTTTCCCTGAAGAGTATAAAATTACAGCACGGCTGCGACTTTGTTTGTCATTGCCTGCTCGTCATGAGATCTTCGACGTTTGTCTTAACTTTGGGAGTTCTGTCTTCGACTTACGCTGTTCCGCTCGAAACTGCCGTCGACAGGCAGGTTGGCCTGGCACGTCGGAAGGTTCATCTTCATGATGACTTTCACGAGGACTCTTTCCCATTTTCTAGCAAGCACAACTGGATCCCGGCAAAAAACATTCCTGGCTCCTCACGCTCGCCGTGTCCCCTTTTGAAAACGATGGCGAATCATGGCTTCCTGTAAGTTGATACTTGCACGCCCAGGCCGTCAATCCCTAGCCTTTCGACGGTCTCACTGAACTGTTCGGTTTGAGCTGGACTGAGAGGCCATAAGTTGCTGGTTCAAGATCTCGAGTGGTAGTCAGGAATCTATTGATGTCGATCTTGGCGCAAGAAGTTGCAAAGTCGACCAAACCTTCGCTCTCTGGGCAGTTGGACGCCCTCCACTTGGACCCTGCAAATCCCAGACGCTGACTGTGGGTCACCAGGAAACGTGACGGACGCAATTTGAGCATGTCAGACTTTGACAAGGCTCTGTCCACCGCACTCAACTTAGACAATGATTTCATCCAGAGCACCTTCACGCCACCTCAATTTCGATTACTCGGAATCCTTGCTGAAGGTCAAAATCATACTGATCAGAGAATCGACCTCGAGACCCTTAACGCTCACGGACGGAATGAACATGGCGCCAGCATGTCCCGTCTCGGCAAAATTAACCGTGACACAATCCACGTCCATCCAGACCTAGTGAAGAAGATACTCTGCGATACCGTCCCAGAGGACTATTCGTATCTCAATACCAGCTCATTTGGTCGCACAAGAGTCAGGCGCGAAAATGATTCGAGGGTCGCTGGGAGTGGTGAGCCAGATGGCAATATCACAATTACGCCTGGTATTACTGAGGGCGGTTTGCCATTTCTGTTCATCGGAGAAGGCTTAGGTGGGGATTCCCATGAGATGATCATCAGGAAGGAAATGATGAAGGAGTGGATGAATTTTGAGAGGATCCCAAGGGGATTCAGGAGGAGCAATCGGGCGATTGATGCTGCGGTTTTCGGGTCAATTGTTCAGAGTGTAAAGGACTGGAGAGAGTATTGGTCGAAGCTCTGAATCTATTTCGTCATATAGCAGAGTATTGCGGAACTTCACTCACCAGTAGAGGAGAAACTCTTTTATGGATCGATTTGCCTTTTCCTGTTCACTTCTTGCTGTTCCAATGATGTGTGCTCAAAAGCTGCTTATCCAGCCTGCTAGGCGTTCTTTGCGCACGTCAAACTCCGAGCATATCCAGTACAAATCAAGCTCTACAGTAAGTGAAATATCCAGGAGTCATTGCCACTCTTGTTGTTGACCGTTTACCGTTCTTAGAGCCTGCCAAGCTATGGTTCGCCCGGCGCGTCTCAGGTGATCATTAAGCGAGTCGTCATCGCTCCAACCTTCAACCTTGACCTTGTCTCTCATCGCAGTACAGTACTCACCACAATATCCTCATTCTCCACCATACCCAACATGAAGCTTACTGCAATCCTCCTCCCAGCTCTCTACTGCAACGTCGCCGCTGCCCGAGCGACGTCTAGCTGGTTCGGCTCAAACGACGACAGCCAGCTTCGCCTCCAAACCGACGACCCGCTCAGCGTCCCGGGCGAGAATCCTTTGCTGTTCTGCGCAGATCCCAAGGATAACATTCTGGAGATCAAAAAGGCTGACTTGGACCCCAATCCTCCAAAGGCGTACGTCTCTTCTGCACGCAATGCCGCTTGCTCTTATCTCGCGACCCGCCACCTACATTTCCTACCTTGCACAACTTACTCCTGGTCCAGATTGAAGGCTAACACAGTTTCGCTGAGAATAGTGGCGCAACCCTCTCCATCTCTGCTGAAGGATACCTAAACGAAGACATCGAGGACGGCGCCAAAGTCCACATCACGGTCAAGTACGGCGTCATCACCCTCATCAACCAGGAGACCGACCTCTGCGAACAGACCAAGAATGTAGACTTAGAGTGCCCGCTGGAAAAAGGAGAGTTGAAGTTGACCAAGGATGTTGATTTGCCCAAGGAGATTCCACCAGTACGTTACAGCTCGGGCTTTGTCGTGGAAGACAGGACGAAGGAGGGCAAATTGCTAATTGCTGAAACAGGGAAACTACCACGTTCTCGCCGATGTTTACACCAAAGATGGAAAGAAGATTACATGTCTTACTGCGGCTGTGTCATTCCGCCGTGGTGGTTAGAGCGATGCGTAGCAAGACGTTCGCAGTGCACGAAGAGGAAATATTGGAGCCCAAATTGCACGAAGCTTGTTCATCTTGCGGGACAAGCTCCGGAATTTAAAGCGAATTGATCGATACTGGAAGCCATACTGAGTTGGCATTTCTATATTGTAATACTAGGCGCGCCTACCGCTGAGCGTTTGTTGGTGTTTTCTCGACAATAGGCATTGAATCATCGAATTAATTCAACCACCCCAGATCTTGTGAAGTTCGCCCAATACTAATTATCCTTTCAGTCCAGACGGTTCCGCTCCAGAAGCCAAGTCATGAATGATCAATCCTGATGGTCCAGCTCGCAGCAGATCTCCCATACAGGAACAGCATACTTTCTCGCCCTCTCTCTCCAGCGAATTACGCAGTCGATCATCGCTAATCTGGCGATCGAAATGATCCATATTTTCAAGTCAAGATTCTTGTCGTGGCCTGAACATCTCGCCCAGTGGAAACAATGTCTAATTCACAGCAAGATATACGATTTGACGCGGCGAAAAGATCAGCCAAATAATTTGGCTGATGAGAATGGCCGTTTGCAATTTGGAGTATGATGCATGTGAAGGTTTGATATCCAAGAGCCAGATTACTTTCAACACGAGCGGAGGTAGTATAATCCAGAGGCAGGAGAAAAAGAAAGCCTTGCTCAAATGGATGCATTCAAACGTGTGGAGAGACAGGCACTGGTTTCGGGGCCAAAACCTTAATCCTATGAGGCTCGCTGACAGAGCAATACGACAATCCTGTGAATCAGCAACGGGCCATGCTGAATCCCAGATGAGTCTCGTAAAGACATGATTTCGTGTTGTTGGGTTGAAACTTGGAAACGATCTGCGAGTGGTGGTTTGTGTTCCAGTCGTGGTCAATGAACTCACTGACTAAACCGACGCGGAAATCTCCCGACGCCTCTTTGCGATCCATGGATGTCAGCACAGCTTGTGATTTCCACGAATGGTCCTTTCCACTGCAGCGCTATCGACAAGCTTTTGTTCAGTTTGGCTGAATAATGGTATGGGTGGATCCGTTCCGTTACAGCTTTAATAATTGCATCATGTTGGGATTGCGGCACGAAATCTTGCGTCGGCTGATCACGAACTGAGGTGCCGATGTCTAAGCACATCACGACATTCCATCTATACTAATATAAAGCTGGGAGACCATTCTGCCATATCATGATGCAACACCATTCCGTTTTCATCTCATCTCTAACTTCCTCCAAGTCAGCATCTATACCTCTACAGTCCCCATCAAAATGACTACAATCAAAAACGTCGTCCTCATCGGAGTAAGTACACATATTCTCGGCAAGTCCCCACAACAACCCATCTAACAACAAACAACAAGGCAGGAGGAAACCTCGGCCCCTCAGTCCTAACCGCCTTCCTCAACTCCCCCTTCAAAATCACAGTCCTCACCCGCGAATCCTCAAAATCAACATTCCCACCCGCAGCCACGGTCATTAAAACAGATTACTCCCCAGCCTCCCTCGCCGCGGCATTCAAAGACCAAGACGCCGTGGTTTCCATCGTCGGCACGCCGGGCTTCGCAGAGCAGACGAAAATCATTGATGCCGCCGTGGAGGCAGGCGTCAAACGCTTCGTCCCCTCTGAGTTTGGGAGTGACACTGCTAACGATGCCGTTCGCGATCTTGTGCCGATTTTCAATGCGAAGAAAGCGGTTGTGGATTATTTGCGTTCGAAGGAGTCGGATACGTTTACGTGGACGGCTTTTCTCACGGGCTTTTTCTTCGATTGGGTAGGTTTCATCGTTTTGTCTACCCATCTCCACGATCTCTCTCCATGACTTCCTTCCCCGTTGGCCTCAAAGCTAATATCATCTCAAGGGTCTGGATATCGGCTTCCTAGGTTTCAACATCACCAATAAGACAGCCACGATCTGGGATTCTGGCGACATCCCGTTCAGTGGCACTAATCTCAACACCATCGGAACCGGCCTCGTCGCCCTCCTTTCCAAAGACCTAGACGCTTCCGCTAATAAATACGTCTATGTCGCTTCTCACACGGTCTCTCAAAATCAGATTTTGGAGGGCCTGGAACGGGTCACCGGTGAGAAGTTTACCGTCTCGAAGGAGGATTGGAAGAAAGTTGTTGAGGAGGGTCATGAGAAGCTTAAGAGCGGTGATTATAGTGCTGTTGGGAAACTGATCTTGGCGGCTGCGTACGGGCCTAATGCTCTTGGTGATTTCACGAAGGTGGAAGGGGGTCTGTGGAATGAGAGGTTGGGGTTGGAGACGGAGGAATTGGATGATACTTTGAAGACTGCTGTCAGTAAGAAGAGAGGTTAAATACTTATTCGCGTTCATTTACGATGTTTACGATACTGCGCGTTTGAATCTAGAACGGGGCCATGAGAATTATCCGTGACATCGGTCTGGATTATCGGAATCTCAAATCTGCGCTGCGAGGTGCAATTTTTAGGAGTAAGCACAATGATCGATTGACGTGTGGCCTGGTAAAGGATCTTATGAGACATGTCCAAGACGTTATGAGATCGTTCATTCACTGAAAAGCCGGAAAATGTCTGTTGTCGGAATATCTTTGTTGCTGGAGTGCATTGAAAAGACAACATTACTATGACTTTCATCGGTGCCCAATTTTGTAAGAGGAGCCATACAGGTCTTGGTCGCCAAATCGATGGCAAAGCACACAAGCAATTCTCGAGGACGATAGGAAGGAAGCAATTCTCGAGGACGATAGGAAGGAAGTCGTGGTCTATTCGTGTACTTCCTATTATTGGACAGCTGATCAGGCATCCCAAGAGCCAAATACAACCGCCTTTCCAGTGGAGTTGTCATTTTGTCTCAAACTCTGTTCCATGAACAGTAGCAGATGCGATGTCCGGACAATCATTTCTTTAAAGTGGAAGTTGTTAGCTCTTCGTGTCGAAATCCAGGTGATACAGGGAGCGACTAGTCTTGAACAAAGAAAAACAAACCTTTGTATTCGACTTCGTAACTGACCACCTCGTCTGCACCAGTGACAAGCATCACTGGATCTCCTGCCCATTTGGTCTCACGAACACTGACCCTCAGCCCGATATGCTTGTGCAGGTCGAACCAGAGGATGCCTTCGTCCTCGGCAATCTTGTCTTGAGCAGTGTTTGAGAGACCTTTACCCTTGTCTGCTTTTCGCAGAGATAACGGTATGGTGATGTCGCCGTGAGAGATTCCGTAATCTACAGAGTCAGCACAAGAACTAACAGAAGACGAGTCGACGACGGTACGTCGACCCAGCCAATTTCTCCACACTCTAACAACCGACTCATCATTTATTGACACGAAGGAGCGAAAGAGTCCCATTCGTGGGCCATTGCGGACGAGGTTTACGGTCGCGCATAGCTGGCTGAAGAGCTCATGATCCTCGAGTGAGATGATCTGCTTGACTGCATCTAGCTGCATTATAGGTTCGTTGCTCGAACTGCTTGCAGGTGTTGGCGACGCTGACTCGTATTGAGGAGAGGAACCTCGATGGGTTCGCGAGCCAGGTATATCGCCGGGCCGTTTGCGAGCAGGGCCATCGGCTTTTCGGCGACGTGGTTGATATGAAGAATATATGCCTCGCAATACGGAGAGACTGCCGATTGAGCGATCACTTCCCTTCTCTTTACTATCCAGCGTGGGCGTGCCGAGATAAGGACAATGCAACGGGGCTTCGGTAAATTTCTGAGACGGATGGTGACATTCCAGCAGAAGCGTGTGGTCTGGCAATTCGGCGGCGTGGAGAAGACGTACTTGCAGAAGACGGAGAACAAGATCGTGGAAACGGTGCGATACGGGCGTTAGGGATAGCAGGGTCGACGTTGGAAACAGGGCGAAGATGTGGAGAATCAGCTCGTTAGGGAGATCAAGGAAAGTGGTAGTGGTAGCCATTGCATGTACGACGTAGGAGACTTGCAAATACAGATCGCTCGGTTGGAGTATCGTGTGTACTGTGCTGGTGCGAAAGAATGACGAATTAATTCGCGATATGTCGCTGCAGGAATGAATGTCACCTGACTTGATTTATTTCATACTATGTAAGTATCGGACACCCGCAAATAATCTCCCGTCCAGAGGCTTCACAAAGATTGTCTTATTAATATAATACAATTGTTACTCCAGTATTCTAACGGTGGATAGAAAATGAACACGTGATCTCGCGATATCCAATCAATTTCGCATTCCTCATCTCTTAACAATCAACACAGCCCGCCCCACTCGTTCAACCTTTCTGCCCCGGCATTACAAGTGCGGCTGCTCACTCCACCCGTGGCCCAAGAATAGTATCGACGACGACGACGCCGCCCACCATGAGCGGCGGCCTGAATGGCTACGTCGAACGTGCTCGCGGTGGTCAAGTCCCACAAGCATCTCAAGCCGGCAATCACGGGCAGCCTCGCATTCTTAATCAGCAGAATGCCTCGGTTCCCAGGGTTGCCGTGCCTCCAACGACCAGATCTAACATAGCCCAAGCTCGAAATGTCACATCCATGCAGCCTCCAGCTCGAGGGAAAGCTATGATCAACGGACAGCCACTTGACTCCTTTGCCCCAACAGATTATACAGGCTCTACTACAAGTACCGTCAGCAAAATTCAGGTCAGAGACAGTCAGGCTCCCGTGTCTGGACACTATGATGCACGACACCAACCCAATGGTGCGTCCGGCATCGGAGATTATGCTGATGAAGATGGCGAAGAAACTGGCAGTGATGAAGAGGAGGACGATGAAGAGGACGATGATGAGGGGGCCTCTGATGACGGTGTCGAAGAGCAGCAAAATCCTGTTCATCAACAACCACAGCAGCAGTTCCAATATGGCCAGCCAGCCATGCGTCAGCAAGCACAACAAGCGGCCATGAACCAGCAGCAATTCAAGCGGAGCCCTTTCGATGCTGGTGACTCCTACCCACCAACAACGGCTGGCAACCCTGAAGATGAAGAGTCTGTTGGAGCATTGTCTCGACTCGAAGAACTTCAGCAACCTGGTCCAGCTCAGCATGCAGCACCCCTCTACTCGCAGTCCAATCGAGGCGCTGACCTGCCCGCTCAATCACTTTACCGACAAGCTCCGACCACTCACGAGCAAGCCCCGTTCACGCAGCATCAACCTCCACTCACGCAGCAGGAGACTGCTTCTGCCCGTTTCTTCCCCAAGAGTTCCCAGCTTCAGAGTCAAGGCCAAGCAAATATTCCATTACGTCAGAGTTCTCCATCTCCAAAGCCCTTCACACAGCCCAAGAATCACTTGAATCCTGCTGCTGTTCTGGGAAAGTCACGGCCTGGCTCAGCACCACAGGCACCTCAACCAGGCTCAAATCTCAACCCGAAGACCCGCCCAATCTCGACTGGTTTTACACAAGCTCCCGCTGCCCAATTACTAGCCTCAGTGGCACGGATTGTTCAAGAACCACAAACGGTTGACGAGCCCGTGATCAGTGTCGAAGAAGAGCCACAGCTTGATTACAGTGAGAATGTGCTGAAGGGTATGAACTACGAAGAACTCCGCAATGAGGATTACGACATGGATCCCTCAAATCCCCCTTCTGTCTTGCCTACAGAGGAACAGACTAGGCCCTTGCCAGAGCGCCTCGAATCTGCTCAGAGACTTCAGCGTGACTATCAGCGCCAATTCTTCGCGTCTCTTACGCTCACTGAATGGGAGGAGGCTGGAGATTGGTTTCTCGAAAAGTTCGGTGATGCCGTGAAGAAGATGACAGAATCAAGAAAGGAAAAGCGTAAATTGGCCATGGACTTCGAAGCCGAGATCGCCAAGCGCCATGAGCATGTCGATAGCCGCAAGCGTGGTATCGACGAGGCTTTAATGGAGATGAGTAACAATGGTCGTAACGTGCTCAGGGGAAGCACACCAAAACGCCAAAGGGTTGCTGGTGAAGGGACTTGAAGCTGAGTCGGCTTGGCTTCCTGTTACTTCTGATGGCGATTGTGAAGGAGATCGCTCAAGTTTGTCCCCTGAAGTATCTCAATGTGCTATGATTTGAAGCTCATAATTGAGGGCCGTAAGTATTTGGTACATTTTATCTTACGAAGGCGGAGGAATATAGTGCGAATCGGAGGGTTTGGCGTCATCTGTTGCACTGATCTCTCGCATTTTTGGAGTTATATACCCTTAGCTACATCGCTAGTACCGGAATAATTGTTTGATGGGCGATTGTCCAAGTTGTTGCGCTCCCTTATCCATGGGTATGGCCGCCATTTCAGATTCAAATGTCAAACAATTTTGCAATTCTCTCACCACCGTGGTTGGTTCAGGGATCATCAGGCACTGCTGACCGACTCTCTTATTAGGAAGCCGATATGACTGCCTACCAGCACGACGTAACCTTGACCAGCAACATTCTGCAATCATCAACCACCACAACCGAGTGAGCTTATGCTTCAAAATCAAGCTCCATCCTGATCGGCCACGAAGCGCTCTCGCAGCCTCGCGCCCCTCGGAAGCCGCGCGACACAATTATCCGGCCTGATGATTAGCTAACACCCATCGATACACCCCGGAAATGCACGACGAAAGAATTTAGGGATCTTGAGATGTCGTGCATTGAGCTACTATAAACGATCTGTCATACACCAGTCTCGATCTTTTTCTTCTTCGCGACGCTGCGTCGATGCCGAATGATGGCATCACGTGACAGGAGCGGAGTCACTTCCGTTCAAACAAACCGCCCAAAAAAGCGGCCTACAATCTTTGCAAATATTTCAACCATTTGAGGATTCCTAAATAAAGATGAAACGGCCAGGTTCAGTATTTCTGTAGCCGAATTGACCCTGTCGTGACATTCACGGCTCGGGTAATCTCCGGTCTGGCTCCTGAACTTCAGCTCTCGCCTCCAATCCTGAAGTTCAACCACATTGCGTCCCACGTCCCCATGAGACCAATTATTCGAGCAGCGTGATGATCGGACTTGACCGTGACTTTCAATTGAAGTCCTGTTGCAACGAACAGCTTGGCGAAGCGTTTCAATCCGCCGTTTTTTTGTTCTTTCTCAACAGCCACAGAACTTCTTCAAATACCGGAATAGGGTCGGCAATCTTACCGTCACTGGAAACCACGCGAATCTCCACCATGCGGCACAGATTTGTTTCATCTTGCCTGCAAGCCAGCAATTCATTTTCCGAAGAGATTCGCGCATTATTTTCATCTTGGCCAAGGTACTGTGTAACTTGGAACTGTCCACTGCGCTGAGCAATCAGCCCATCTTTCTCTACGTGGTGGAGTCATGGTACGACGATTCTCGTCACCGGGGCTGCACAGGATCGCGGAGAAGATGACTAGACTCGTAGATTGTGGAGCATGCCGTCTCCTGAATGTCAACATCGCGATTGAAGCGGCAGAGTTGCCGTCTGTGGTATTATACCTAATGGCTATCAGGCCCAGCCGCATTTTGTCCTACTCGTTGATCTGATCCGTCTTTTGTCTTTCCTCAAGTCACTCTTTTGATAGCGTTTGCGCTTGCTTGCCAAGATGCGCGCCTCTACTGTCACTTCAGCTCTATTTTTCGTGGGAGCAAAAATTGTCGCAGGTCTCGACTCTTCTTCTCTTACACAATTCAAGGATTCTTTAGCCCTTGAATTCACATTTGGCCCGGTCATCGAGGCCTACTGGACTGGATACCCTCATCACCGCCGCACTCCTTTCGCTATATCTCCTGACGGAACCTCTGCATATCTCGCCTACCTCGACAGCTCGGGAACTGACGTCCATGTTCAAAAATTGAAGCCCGATACATTTGTAGCCGATGGTTCTGCTGTCACCATTACTGGTGGCAAAGAAGCCGGCGGACTTGTTGCCCACAATGACGGATTCGCCCTATTAACCAACGAAGCTTTGCCCAGTGGAACGTCCAACGCACCAGCGGGCTCAACTCCGGTTCCTGTCATCTATCGATACACTGGAGGCGTCCAGACATGGAAGACTTTTGTTGCTGGTCCAAGCGTTACCGGCACGATGGGTCTTTTGGCTTCTCCTGACATGAACGGTGATCTTGTCTACTCAGAGACCGCCAAGTTGTATGGAGCGTAAGTTAGATCACATCTTGTCAAGGGTCTGATCCTTAATACTAATCTCCCTAGATACTTCGTTGCCACTGCATACTCTGGCGATGCCAACGGACACTACGGCGATGCCATTCAGTACGTCTCCGAAGCAGGAAAACTCCAACAGATCGAGGGAGCATCTAGCACGTGGGGTAGGAGATCATCACACATCTTTTCGTAACCCATGACTAAACCGAACCTAGGCTGCAGCCACAATACTGGTATCCTCTTCGAGGCTGCCGACGCTGCCCCATTCGCATCTGTTTGTGCCGAGGACCAGGGTGACATCTGGCTCAACACAAAGACACAGTATATGTCAGGTGTCAAGATCTCCAACGAGAACACAACCAATGGCGCCAGCGGAGAGCCATTTGGTGGTATGAGTGGTTCGTACTCTGGACTTGCCCGCTTTTCAGGGGCAGATTCTTACATCATGGCTTGGGTCTCAAACGGAGCTGTCGATCTCACCGCCAACACCTGGATGGGCGACGGATACACTGCTTGCTCGCGCCGAAACAAGAATCGAAACGTTGCTATCGCCACATTTTCTGACAAGAACACGCTCATTGGCGATCAAGCCAGCTCCGTGGTTGGCGCCGCTGACGGTGACAAGCAGATCAATTGGGTCACCACCGGAACCTCTGATATGAGCAATGCCCACGTCGCAACATTTGACAAGTCCAACGCTCTCGTTTCTTGGGAGGAAGCCTCCAGCCCCAACTGCGACAGCTTCATCGCCATGGGTTGCTATGGCACATACGCCGGCACTTCATTCCAAGTTGTTGACAGCACTGGCACAAAGTCAGGAGCTGTTCTCACAACCAAAGATGTTCAAGTTGCAGGTGACATGGTCACAATGAGTGATGGACGCATTTGCTGGCCTTACGTCTCCATGACATGGTCTTTGGCACAGGTAGCCACGACCTCAATTACTACCAAGGCTATCTCCTTCGCTTGTATCTCGAACGGCGCATCTACTGGCGTGCCAACTGTCTCTTCATCATCTAGCGCGATTGCATCTAGCGCCAGTCTTTCCAGCGTCGCAGTCTCGACGGCCCCAGTCGTCAGGGCACCAAGTACATCAGCATCCAGCGTTGTTCCCACGAGCCTTCCTGCAGCTTCAGTAGCTTCAAGCTCGGCCATACCTTCCTCAGCGGCACCATCTATCCCCACCGGCGCAATCCCGAGTCCATTGATTTCGAGCATGCCAACGGCCAGCGCAAACTCTAGCGTCAACGCTGCTACCACCACAGGTGCCTATGAATATGAACTCGAGTGCGATGAAGATGAGACTACATCCGCTTCGGCCTCCGTCCCAACCACCATGGCCTCTAGCGCTCTCCCAGTGTCTTTCTCGTTCCCAACTGGTGGATGGACGGTACCATCATCAGCATTGTCATACCCAACCGCTGCGTCTTCTGGATTCGGTCAAGTCAAGGGAGCTGTCACTGGCAGCACAGTCTCTGCATCATCCAAATCAAAGCACCATGGTAACACTCGCAAGCACAGCAAGACATCCAAAACCAAGGCATCCAAAACCAAGACATCCGCCTCGTCGTCAACCGGCCATAGCTTTCCAACCGCCAGTGGAGTTTTCCCCTCAGGCTACGTTCCCTCTGGTTCATCTCCTACTGGTGCTTTCCCAACTGGTTCCCTTAGCCCCTCTGCAGCAAAGAACAAGATAGCCATCGGTTTAGCCCTGAGTGTTAAGAAGCCGAAAACCAAGGCTGTCCGTCGCAAGGAACACCACACCCGTCCTCACGGTACTGATGTCCCTCACGGCACTGGTGCTCCCCACCACCCCGTTGGAACTGGTTTCTACTCCTGGCCCACTGGGGTCGCCCACCCAACGGGCTTCAAGACCAAAACTAAGCCAAAAGGTACTGGTCACGTTGTCCCTGAAGATGCTTTCCCTGCAACGAAACCGGTAGCTGAAGGAACCCCAGGTGGCAGTCAGCCAACCCCATAGGAGTACATGCGTTTTGGCTTCGCTCGATGACTAGAAGCCCATGCACCGTGGCCGTAGCTTGAACGAGTAGCCTCTAGTCAAGACATTGCTCGGGTACGCCATCGTGACAATTTAGACATGAGTATGTGAGGATGTGAGACTGTGGATAAATAAAAGGCTTGGTGTTCCAATTATCTGAAGCGATCGCTTTTGTATGTATCCGCTTTTGTAGTTGTAAATCTTTAGCAACTACTTCCAAGAATCTTCTGCACATCGCGCTACTTGCTAGCAACTTAGAATCTTTTTCTGCCCTTGAGTCAAACTGTCTTTCTGAATTTAGTTGACAGGTCGATGAGGCGTTGGAAACGGTCATGGTTCAATGATTAACTTATGGAAAGAGGCGATATACTAAGCAACCTAGACTCTTTCTTTCATACAGCCTTTCTCTTACATGATATCTCATTAGTATGCGAGAAACCAATTGGCTGTTCCAGATAGCGACGAGAAGTTGTTACTAGAACACGCTTAGTAAGGCCCTTGAAGAAGCTCCTTATTTCGACTTTCGAATTCAGCGACAAGGGCCTCACTCCATCAATGTACAAGCATGGATGGCTGCAGCACGGCGAAGCATCACGGCCCAGTCGACCTCTTTGGCACGGAAGATCGCTGCATTACAGGAAAAGCTGGGCGATTTAAAGCAATTAGTAGAGACCGGAATCGCTTGCTTCGAAGAGAACATAGTAAAGTAGCCCGGCTCGAGAGAAATGATGTTGTTGAATGGGAGCTGTGGTTTTGGAAGCGTGGAAGGTTGAGGTGTGCGCTTTTCCGAAATTAGTACTGGAAGACCACTTTATTGGAAACGGCACAGCCAATGTCCGAGCTCGGGGATTGTCCACAAGGCTATTGACAAGGCTGTCGCCCGAGTCATTCGACTCCTGGTACCTACATTTCATCTCTCGCGATACTTGAGGTTTTTAGCTGCGCGATGCACTTGGGAGAATCCTGCACAAATTTTGTTTTCATTAAGAGCCGGGCAATATAATTTAGTGTCTAGATGAATCAGCTGTCCATGTAACTGCGAAAGTATATGAGCGCGAATTTGCACTGCTCTAATTATTGTGTACCGCTCATGATAGATATTGCATTGATGAGCCATCTCGTGCTGACGATACGCCTTGCTCTGATCTGAATTTATGCCGAAACGTCACATTAGCGTGCCCGAACCAGAGTCAAAGCGATGAAGTACCGTCCATAAATACCACGAACTCCATTACCACCTTCTCCCCACCATCTCATTCTCCAAGACATCGAAGCACCAACAACTTTACCTAACCCTCCACAAAACCCAAGTCTCAAAATGGCAGCTCCCACAACCAAACCCACCATCCCCTTCCTCAACCTCCCCCCAGAAATCCGCCAACAGATCCTCCTCCACGTCCTCACCGACCGCGACATAAAAAACACAACAGAATTAAAAGCACACAAACTCTCCTCAACCAGCCAAACCCCCCTCTACGAAGCAAAATGGCATCAAAAACCCATCCCGCAAACCAACCCTCAGCTCTGTCCAAGCCAACGAACAATGTGCGGCCCCATCACCGCCACCCACACCTCCCCCCTCCAAACCTTCGCACTCCGTTGGAACGTCCCCGCCCCGCTCTTCCACCTCGATCACTCCTACATCTCCAAAGTATGGATCCAAAAACAAGAATCCTCCGGCCGTGAAAAAGTAGCCGCCTGGAACAAGATTTTCGGTTCCCAGTTCCCCATCAATTGGACGAGGCATTATGCGCCCTTTCCTGAACAAGGGGAGCAGAGATTGATCTGTGTGGTTAGTGAGGTGTCACCGGTGGGGGTTACTGCTGAAGCGGTCATAGGGATGGAGAGGGGATTGGTGAGGTTGAGTTCCGGAGTGGAGGTTCCGAGGGGGCTTTTGGGTGGGGATGCAGAGGGGGGAGGGGTGTTGGGGGGAGCGGTGGAGAGGAGGAGACTTTCGAGGTCTTGGAAGACGGAGATTCGTGTTAGGGGGTTTATTAAGGTGGATGGAGAGATGTAGATGCCGTGTATGAAGCGGGGGTTGACGGGAACGTGTGGTAGGTGGTACCTCCTAGGCTTTTGTAATGGAACAGATAATAGCGCAGTCGAAAAATTCCGGGGAACACAATTCACTGTGACCAGATAAGTGATGATCTCTTCACACTGGTTGATTGGATAACGATGATGACACCGCCCTTGTTCTAAATCCACCTCACCAACACTGTATGCATGCACGCCCCAACTCAACTCCCAAACGACCCTCCACTTTTCTCGCGATGCTCTTATGCACTCCCAAAGAATCAAATACAACGGAGGCGGGGGCTCACCCAAATCCAAGCGGTCCGCTAAACGCCCAATACGCCATGCTCACTACCTGCCCTCTTGTGACATCCCTCAGCACTACCCGATCATATAGTCCCTCACCAAAGGATCCTCTCAATCTTTTCCCTCAGGCGCTCAGCAGCGTCCTTGCCCTCTTTCGTCCTCGTAGAATCAAGATACGCCAAAGCCTCCTTGACAAGTTGCAGCACTTTGACGGCGTTCTCGTCGCTGCCGAACGCGATACCTTGACCTCTAGCGGAAAGATCGAACCACGCTTCGATCGTGTAAACCAGTAATTGGGCGACCCGCGACTTCACCTTTTGCTTCGTCCACGTCGCCTCGGGTGAGTAAAAAATGTCTTCGAGGACAGTGACGAGAGTTTCGTGCGGAATTTCGAGATCGATCATTCTGTCGATGGGCCAGATGTAATTCTCGAGAGAGACAGGCGCGGCGCGACCATTGTTCGCTGACATGTCGGGGAGATCCTTGAGAGCGTACTCTACCAGCTGAGGTAGAAGCGTCGCTACATTGCGTAAGTATACATAACTCACTCAGAAAATAGTAAAACTTACGGATAGGAAACGTAGTATCGGCACATTCCAATCGTCTCCCCATCTCCAAGACCTTTTCGGCCACAGCCATGTATGGTGTCGCATTCTTCTTCTTTCTCGCATCCTCATCCTCCTTCAAGATGAGGTTGGCCCAAGTGGCCGTAATATCAGCTGCGTTGCGGTAATCGGCGAGATTGTAGACCACAAGACAGATATCGTAGTAGTTTGCTTGATCAGCGTACTGGTTGTAGAGATAATCCAGCGTTCGGATCTGGTTGTCTAGCTCCCCTGTCACTTCAGCCTTTTTCTCAGCTGTGAGTCGCTCATCTTCCATCAAGCGGAAGAGAATGTCTTGCTGCACGTTTGCCACGTCGATCAGGTCGTTGATGTCACGGAGCGTTTCTCCTCGTGGGACTATTGATCGACCGAAGTCTGATAGACCATTAGTTCTGGTTGAAGCGTTTGCTTTTGCTCGGCTGAGGTACTCGATGCGCTTCGGCAGCTTGATCTCGGGCGACTCATTCCTGGCGATGTTGACTTGAGTCATTGCGGCGTTCAAAAACTGTGCATGACGAGCGTAGTACTTCCAAAGTAGCTCCTGATGAACAAGATCGTTCTTCTTCTTGAGAAACTTGACAGCGTGGTCGGATTTCACTTCAAGCAATCGTTCAGTCCACCCTTGGCGAATATACCATTCGTAGAGGGAATTTTGGAAGACCTCGTCCTCGGACTCGTCCACCTCAAGATACGCCTCGGCCTTTCGCTTCGCCATGGCGTTGATGATGAGCTCGTCTTTGGACTGCGCATCTCGCCATGCCTGATCGACAGCTTCGATGACACTGAAGATGAGTTCATAACAGCTAGTGCGTGCCTCCCATATTGGTCTTCGTCTGTCCTATTTACCATGTTAGCGAAGCACTTATCGCACGATTGCACCGAAAGCTCACCTCAGCAGGGGAACCATCATTGATGAAGGACTTGGCTTGATTCGATCGATCACGTTGTTGTGCGACAGTCAGTGCCAGACGAATGGCACCGCCATAGAAAGATTTAGCAATGTACTGCTCGGTCGCTTTTTGCAAATTCTCAGAAGACAAGCTTCCCGCCACTTTCTGGAACAACTTTAAGCTTTCGTTGAGTAAGTTTCTTGCTGATGCAGACTCTGCGCCGGCCTCCGACGCCTTGTTGAGAAGTTCCTGTGCCTTGAAAATGACAACATCATCAGCGCTGCAGAAGGAACCACATCGCCGCCTTAGTGCTTCCGCAACAGTGTCTACATTGGCCCCTTTAGCAATACTGCGATTGACGATAGCCTTGACCAGCTCCTTTGCCATCTCCCTACCATCAGGCGTGCAGAAGAGGCGCTCATAAGTCAACTCGCGCACACGTTGCCGCGATTCTGGCGAAAGGGCCAGGACAAGCTCGTCCACTGGATCATCGAATAAGACCTGTACGAAAGCTATACCCTCAATGATGTTCTCGATGGACTTGACGAGTGCGTGAAGAGTCCGATGCTCTCCACGTAGCGCAATTTCATCTTCCTTCGTTCCGACACCAGATAGTGATTCTGGGCCAGCAAGACCAGCTATGGACTTTGTCTGCTCTTTCAGGAAATCCTGAAGAACCGCAACATCATGTTGTACATCCTGTAGCTTCGCAAGGGGAATGGTCGAAGACACAGTGAGTCCACCAGTAGGCGTGATTGTTTCGGTCAGAAGTGACGCTTTCCAGACAGGTCTGACGAGTCGTGTGAGGTAGAGTAAGAGACCCTCAGCACGATGGGAAAGTTGAGTGTGGTCGATGGAAGGTTCACCGACAATTTCGAAATCCCCCCGAATTGAAGGCATACCCCCGTGCTTCACGAATGTGTCGCGTGCGCGTTGAATGATATCCTCGTCACGGATTTTCGCGACACGAGCATCCGCCATCACATCCTTCGCTTGCCCACAAGCCACCGCAAGGGCAGTCGCACACATTTCGCGCGCTCCATATCGCTGCTGGAACTTGGTGAGTTCGTTCTTGAAACCATCTTCAGACTGCGCTTCGGGCGCGCGCACGGCCGACGCAAAAATATCCACGAGTCTTCGCCGGCGAAAAGTGTGAATGCCGCTGTTCGTCAAGATGGCAATTTCGGTCGCTGTCTGATCAAATTGAACAGTCATTTCATTCCCAAATCCTTTCGGCGCAACAGCAGCGGCGAAAGACGGCGTCATGATACCAATGCCTTGCATAACACTATGCAATGGTAGCCACTGACCACATTCTGTGAAACGTCGAGGATTCTGCTGCGCGTACTGGAAAGCAATCGATGCACTGTCCGGAGCAGAGAGAAACAGAACGTCGCTGTCTTGATCCCTTCCCATAAAAGCCGCATAATACCCAGGCGCATAACGAGCACTTCCATCTCTGATTGGTATAGGTGTGTGTAAGCCTCGAGATCCAGGCGGAAGGTTTGATTGGTTAGGAACTCGGTTGGCAGGTGGAGCTTGTGGAGGCAATTTGACGTGGTAAGGCTGCATGCTCGTCGGCAGCCCATCGTTGCTGTAATAATTACCCGACGTGGCGCTAAGGAATATACGCAAGCCTTTCGCTGTGGTAACCATCAGGTTGAGACGCGAGGACTCTTTGGATGAGATGGCAGAAATTGAGGCGATACCGTCCCCGGGTTGCACAAATTCGGGAGGTGGAGCCATGTGACGAATGGAGGTCATGAGATCGCCCATGGTCTTGGTAATGAGTCGAGGAAGGCTGAAACCTGGTTTGATATGGTGGACAGAAATGGTGGAAAGGGTAGAGAGGGCGTATAGCAGGTCACGAGAGTCGTCCACAACGAGAGATTTTACGTGTTCTGTAGATCCCGTGGCTCCCATGAGCGCCAGGAAGGGCTTGATAGGCAGATAGCTTTGCAGTGGAATGGGCATGCTCTTCTCGGTCTGACACTTCTTGCCGCATTTGCTCGCAAACCACTCCTCCTCTTTCTGATATGTGATCTCGTAGATGTCATTCGAAGATTCAGCACCAACAAAGATTCGTCCAGTCTTGTCAGATCCCGTGATACAGGAAACAGTGATTCCTTTCATCGAAACCGACATTCCCGTCTGGTAGAGTGAAATGGAAGTGACACCAGCGGCGCTCTTCGAGCTGGCTACACCGACCAGATGAAGATCGACATCCGACGCGACCACAAGCAGGTGTGTGATGCTGTTGACAAAGACCCCGGCTCTCGGCTTGACGAGCTGAACAGAGGTAATGGGATGCGTCAGGTCCTCGAAGCCAATCAATTCGGCCTGGTCGGGATTTGGATGTGTGTAGTCCCAAAGATACAGGGAGCTGTCAATAGCGATCCACGCGTGATTTATTTCTGCAAAGATGCCAGTCGAGATCAACAGCTCGCTCGTATTAGCCTGGTCCATTATTCGGTCTGGGATCTCATATTGTTTTATCTTCTGGAAAGGCGCCCAAGCCGGTGATTCCATTCGGTAGTCGTGAGAAATTTCCTCTGCACAAAATTAGTCTCCATCCGAGTTGGTGAGTACATGCCAGCAACATACGTCCAATGTATTCTTCCAAAGGTGGAAATCTGCCTTCTGCCTCCAACTTCTCATTGATGGCATTCTTCGCAAGCTCGACTGGGCTCAGATCCCTCGGCGCAGGGCCTGATGGCGCAGCCATGCCGGTCTGTTGTTGAGGCTTCTGAGAAATGGAATGCGACTGCGTGGATGCAACTTGCCGTTGCGGTACGGCTTGCTGTGAAGGTAGTCTGAAGGTTGGGGGAGGGTTGGAGCCGAACGAAGGTTGGCGCATCGCACCAGGTGCAGGAGTATTGATGAACTGGCCAGGCAAAGGACGCATTGGCGTCTGCTGGATGCTGGCGAAATTCATCCTGGGAGTTGCCAACGGCGGGTCGGCGCCTCAGTCGAGTAGTTCTAGAGGTGGTTAGAGGCACTGGCAGCTTCAGGACTCCTTTGTTCAGCGGGCGCAATGCATGAAAGCGGAGGGTCGACGAGGTTATGTAGGGATTCGGACGGGCGTTTTGATGGATGGAATGTGACTGGTGGTAGTAGTGCGAGGGGAGAGTTGTGTGTGTTCCTCAAATTATTCTCGCGACTGAGCGCGTTGGTGTTGATCATCTCGAGCTGGGAAAGAAAGCTAAAGCTGGAGCCATCATCCTTGCAGCCGCGCTAACACCGAAATATTATATAGGCACTCAGGTACAACAGCAGGACCTACAAAGACACCAATTGAGTTGCTATACACATTACCACTTGGCCACGATTCACCATGGCAGCTCGATTGCCCTCCCGTCTCCTTCTTCGCTCCTTCGGCCATCCACGAGCCTCAATACATAGACAATGTCTCCACCACCGATACTCCTCGACCGAAACGTCTTCATCGCCAATCCTGGCAAAATTGAGGGAAGATCTGAAGGGAGCCATGCGCGCGAAAGACCAAGCTCGTCTCTCAGTCCTACGCTCTGTCCTCGCTGACATCACGAATCTATCCAAGACTGCTTCACCAGTAAAAGATGATCTGACCCTTCTATCATTACTACGGAAACGAATCGGATCTGCCAAAGGAGCCGTTGAAGAATTTCAAAAAGCCAATCGGGCGGACCTGGTTGAGAAGGAGCAGAAACAAGTCGAAATATTGGAAGAGTATGCTTCTGGCGTTCAAACGGTGGATGTCGAGGAGATTAGAACGGCCGTGAAGACCGCAGTGGAGACTTTAAAGGGTACCGGAGGCAAGGTAGTGCTACCAGACGTCCTCAAAAGCGCAATGGCATCGTTGGAGGGACTGCCAGTCCAAAAATCCGAAGTAGTGAGGTTGGTCAAAGAAGAGCTAGGCATGTCATGACATGAGATCGAACATAATGTTGTCATGAATCTGATACGATACGGACTGTATATTAAGAGCAAGAAGCAGGAAGAAACTGCATTGGCGGTGGCATGGAGCTAAACGCGAAGATCTGCCAATGTTAGGATGGCACACTGATTAAATCACACCACTCAATCCCAATCTCCTAAGCCAATGGAGAATCATCGACTTTCTCTCACATCGGCTTTCGTCTGACTGCTGGCATTCTGGTGTGGAGCCTGATTCGGTGTCAGAACGTTACGTGGTCCAAGAGGCAGAGACAGAGACTCGGAATCTTCTGATCACTCTGGGGATCAACTTCTCAAGATCTGGACATTGTCTAGAGTTCGAGGGGCAATCTTTGAGGTTGGACACGAAAAAAGCTTTGTGGCCCTGCCTCGCTCTCAATTGAAAATTATGAGTGACCAATTTTGACATAGGATATACGGCCCGTCACATCGCTACTGACTCGACAGTGCATGCGGCGCCTCCATCAACTCCACAGAACCACTTAATCAATCAGCAGTCCGCATATCCTACAGCACAATTCGTGAACTCTACCTATTCTCCGAAGCGTCGCCATAGCGTAAGTCTAGAACTGAGACAAAATCGAGGCAGAAAATTTTTCGGTAACGATCAACAAACGCCGTTTCTCGACTCATAACACAACGCTAAGCAGTTCATACAATGTCATTGTCGGGATTCTTCCTGGTCTGACGAGGCAAAATCTGGGTGAATTGAATAAGCTTCGCAGGGGTATCCTGATATTGGATCTCCCGCCCAACATACCCTTTTCGAACTCTCGGGTAATCTACATCCTTTCCTAGCCCTGACATCCCTGGTCACAGTAGTTCTTTTGAAAGCTTGATGTTGCAATGAGCTGCGCACTGGGCCTGTCAGGAGCATCGCAGAAATAAATGTATACGTTCGCTGGTTTTGGGATGTAGATGTACGTTGATTTCCTGATATATATAGGTCTAGGTGTAAATGACATTTGCCGATCATCGAATGACGCCACGAACTCTGATCTATTCAGGTATATTTCTCTCCTAGATCGGAACTATATTTCGTAGTAACATAGAGACCAATCTCCATAATAGACATGCCCGCCGCTCACGACCTGAGCGCAAAACAATATCGAAATTGTCAAACTCATCTTTAGAAAAAGAACGTCTCGAAGAATGAGATAGACCCACCGGTGCGCACACAAAACTGAAATAATCCTTGCTCAATGAGGGAGCTGGATTTCCCCCAATGAACTCCATGTAATCACCCCTGCAGGACTCACTGTCCGTGAAAACAAAGCAGTGGTAGCCCTTTGGAACGACGAAATCGGTGATCGCACCATTGGGTCCCAGATAAATAGCGGAAGGGGTGTAGCACTGTGTAACGGGTGGCAGACACCCATCTACGCAACCATCGATGGTGCATCGTTCGAAGGGGAGCCAGCCTTCTGGTGTGTTCTTGGCGCACCAATCGACTGGTGCCGGAGATGCGGTTGGAGTCGCTTTTGCCTCTGCGTGGACATTCGGGCGGGCGAAGATGGGGGAGGACAGAGCGCCGAAGGCAAGTGGCGTGGTTGAAAGCTTGATATACTTCATGGTACTGCTGAGAACTGTCAACAATCACGGAAAAGGTAGATGAGTACTTTGGATCAAATCGAGCACTCACACGGCCTCAGCCCTGTACTTGGAAAGAGTCACAAACCTGGTATAAGGTGATTGAGTGCGGAGTTGTACTTGTAGAGAGTGAGAGTTGATGGTTGGAGGATCTTGGAGGAGGATATGGGCTCGCCCCCAAGCGATCCGGCTTGGAGCGGAGTGACGTCTACTGTTATGAAGCTGATACATGTTTGAGTGGTGAATCTCCAACAATCAGTATCATATGCTCAAGTCTCCAGTAGGAGTCAGCTGTGCATTATCCAGACATCTAATCATATACTACCAAGTATGGTTTCGAGCGTGCCTTTGGCAGGACCTCTGAAATATGTGCCCTCTCTTCTCTTGGATGTTTTATACGGGATGTGCCTATGGCAATTGGACCGTGTCAGAAGGGTGGAGGTTCGGTTCGCGAAGCAAACTAACTTGGTGAAGAAGCCAGATCAAGGACTATGATTCAATATACTAACAAGCATACCGGCATTTCGAGTGCTCGAAGTACTTGACTTGCGCTCTAGCAAGAATGCGCATCCCATGGTGCAAGCTAGAGCTCCATATTGCCTCGGCAGCCCTTTCTTGGTTGTCTATCCGAGGCGATGATACGATGGATTTCCGGCAAATTTGTTCAAAGGCTTTTCCAGATTTTTCGATATTTATCTTGATCTCTGGATATCAGGCTGAATCAAACATGAGCCGTTGTTCCACTGGAAGCAGTGCGCCTGAGAGCGAGCCAGATAAAGCCATAAGCATCTCGAGTCGCATTTCCACACATGCCTTCGCCAACTCATGATGATCCCTACCTCCTTCTTCCTTGGCGGTACAATGCCCAGTGCTCACACATCTGCCGTGCTCTCGACAGATCCTCGACACTCATCATCGACAAGACGAGCATTGATGATTCCGAGATGCCCGAAATTTTTGCAGTCCCGGGCGAGCGTACAGCAAAGGCGTGTCCAAAGTTTCAGTGATGGGCTCATCTCTTGTAGCCACTTCATAGGCCTCTGCACCAGCTGGTGCTCGAGCAGCGCTACTACCGAATGATGTGCAAGCAACGTAGAACCACTGCCTCCAGTCTGGTCTGGCAATGTAGCGATGTTTAGCAGGTTTGTGATGGATGAGAAGGGGCTGAGGTTACCCTTCGAGACTGAAGAGTAGTTGTCGCAAGGGTATGAGGTCCACGGGTGCAGGTGTGGTTGAAGGCTTAGTCATCGTGAGGAATGCGGAGAGATCATCACGTGGTCAGCGGTCCAATTCTTCTGGTTTATATCAACACTCCTATTCTAGATCTCCTTTGGATCCTCGATGCGTAAATGACTTATGGAGTTCTGGTTGCTAAAACGCAGTTATCAAGTTTGCATTTCTCATCTAATGTTAGTAGAAAGAGAACTTTTGGCCCCTGACAGGTCGAGAACAGCGCCATCTCTCATGTCCTACCCCACAAAGATTGCCTAGTCCTACTCAGCCTCGTCAGCAGCAGAGCGGCGCTTGTCAGGAATGTCAGCATCGCAAGGGACGCCGAGCTGTGTCTTGTGATGGACGAATCTGCATTGCACATGATATCCCTCCAGCAAAGACGCGGCATGTGAAAGCGGCTTTCGACTTGACGCTACGATTGATTGAGCATAGCTGGTCATAGCAATCATTGATCCTCGGCTCAGGCTAATCATGGGCATCACTTTACATGCTATGCTCCGACCTCTGCTTCCATTGCCGTGGCATTAATTCACCGCAGCTCACATAAGATACATAGCCTCTCCTCCTCCGTCGATAATCATCATTACTATCATTTCATACACGCTCCTGTCTCCAAACCCCACACTATGACGGATCAACTCCGCTTCGATGGCCAGACGGTCGTTGTTACAGGTGCTGGAGGAGGACTGGGAAAGGCATACGCCCTCTTCTTTGCAGCTCGTGGCGCCAACGTCGTCGTGAACGACTTGGGCGTCTCGCACAAGGGCGAGGGCAGTTCGGCGAAGGTATACCATCACCTCCGCACTTCGCCGCAGACATCGAGTACTAATAAGCACCCCGTAGGCTGCCGATGTAGTCGTCGATGAAATCAAGGCCGCTGGAGGAAAGGCGGTTGCCAACTACGACAGCGTTGAGAATGGTGCCGCTGTCATTGATACTGCCATTAAAGCTTTCGGCAGAATCGACATCCTCATTAACAATGCTGGCATCTTGCGAGATGTCAGCTTCAAGAACATGAAGGATCAAGACTGGGACTTGATCCAGAAAGTCCATGTTCGGGGAGCCTACAAATGCACACATGCCGCATGGCCGCATTTCAGGAAGCAGAAGTTCGGCCGTGTGATCAACACGGCCTCTGCTGCTGGTTTGTTTGGATCCTTCGGCCAGACCAACTATTCTGGTACATTTTCCTGTGTAGTTGAGCTCTCGAGAATCGGACGCTGACTTTGCTTCCAGCCGCCAAATTGGCCCTCGTTGGTTTCACTGAGTCCCTCGCAAAGGAGGGCATCAAGTACAACATAATATGCAACGTCATTGCTCCCATTGCCGCCTCCCGAATGACCGAAACTGTCATGCCACCAGATGTCCTCAAAAGCCTCAAGCCCGACTGGGTCGTTCCCCTCGTAGCCGTCCTCGTACACTCCTCAAACAAGACCGAGACTGGCTCGATATTCGAAGTTGGCGGTGGGCATGTGGCCAAGCTACGATGGGAGCGATCCAAGGGTGCTTTACTCAAGGCAGACAGCACATTCACACCCGGCGCGATTTTGGCTAAGTGGGCTGATGTCAACGACTTCTCCAAGCCAGAGTATCCATCCGGGCCTGCAAATTTTATGGAGCTGCTCACGGAGTCCATGGAGATGAAGAGCAACCCCAAGGGCGAGAACATCGACCTTAAAGGCAAGGTTGTCCTAGTCACCGGTGGTGGTGCTGGGTGAGTTCATATCCTCTCTGGAACATGCTATAATGCTAACTGGGAATAGACTCGGTCGCGCATACTCGCTTCTCTTCGCCAAACACGGCGCCAAGCTCGTCATCAACGATCTCGTCAACCCTGACGATGTTGTTGCTGAGATTCGCAAGGCTGGCGGCGAGGCTGTACCAAACAAGGCCAACGTCTTGGATGGCGAGTCTGTAGTCAAGGCCGCAATCGATGCATACGGACGCGTTGATGTCATTGTTAACAACGCCGGAATCCTCCGTGACAAGGCTTTCACCAACATGGATGACAAGTTGTGGGACAGTGTCTACGACATTCACTTGCGCGGCACATACAGCGTTTGCAAGGCAGCGTGGCCACATATGCTCAAGAACAAGTACGGCCGCATTGTGAACACTGCGTCCACCAGCGGTATCTACGGAAACTTCGGACAAACCAACTACGCAGCAGCAAAATGTGGTATTCTCGGATTTTCCCGGGCTCTTGCGCGAGAGGGTGCCAAGTACAACATCTATGTCAACACTATCGCTCCAAATGCTGGAACCGCAATGACTCGAACCATCATGCCTGAAGAGATGGTTCAGGCTTTCAAGCCAGACTACGTTGCGCCAATGGTTGTGCTCCTTTGCTCCGACAAATGCCCGGAACCAACTGGTGGTCTCTTCGAGGTTGGCAGCGGCTGGCAGGCACGCACAAGATGGCAGCGAACCAAAGGATTCGGCTTCCCAGTCGACGTCAAATTGACCCCAGAAGCCGTTCTCAAGAAGTGGGACAACATCATCACCTTCGGTGCTGATTCGGACAACCCAGAGAGCGCTGCCGATGGCCTCAGCTCCATCATGGCCAACATGGAGAACAAGTCCGGTGGGCAAAGTAAGTTGTAGATTATGTCTTACCTGTTCTTATTTCATGTACATATACCCGTCTTGGTTGATGGAGAGTAAAGCAATCTTCTGAATGTCATTGTATCTTACAGTTGTTCCATGTCCATCGTCCGTAATGTGATCCAAATATAGCTAATACATTGCGTAGAAGCTGCTGCACCAGCAGTGCCTGTCAACCAGGAAATCCTAGACAACATCGCCAAAGCCAAGGCTGCAAAGGCCGAGGGAACCGACTTTGTCTACGACGAGCGAGATGTCATCCTCTACAGTAAGCGTGATCCTTCCTGCATGGCATATTTCTCGCTAACATAATTCAGACTTGGGCATCGGTGCTAAGCGTGAAGAGCTCAACCTCGTTTTCGAGAATGCGGACAACTTCCAAGTCCTTCCATCATTCGGTGTCATCCCTCCATTCAACGCCGTTCCACCCTTCAGCTTCGGCGACGTGCTGCCAAATTTTTCGCCAATGATGTTGTTGCACGGCGAGCAATATCTTGAAATCAGGCAATTCCCAATCCCAACCGAGGCTACACTGGTCTCATACCCAGCCCTAGTCGATGTCGTTGACAAGGGAAATGCCGGTATCATCGTCACGTCTCAAGTTACCAAGGACAAGGCCACAGGAAAGGATGTCTTTTACAACGAGTCTACTGTCTTCGTCCGCGGCTCAGGTGGATTCGGTGGACCAAGAGCGATGAAAGATCGCGGTGCGGCGACTGCTGCCAACAAGCCACCAGCCCGTGCTCCAGACGCTGCCGTCACCGAGAAGACGACAGAGGAGCAGGCGGCCATCTACAGATTATCTGGTGACAGGAATCCCCTGCACATTGACCCTGCTTTCTCGAAGATTGGAGGGTTCAAAGTGCCTATTCTCCACGGCTTGGCATTCTTCGGTATCGCTACCAAGCATGTCGTTAAGAAATACGGGCAAGTCTACTCCATTAATCCTTTCCCCCCCCGAACCGCTTGCTAACGATTGCGCAGTATGATCAAGAATATCAAGGTCCGATTTGCGGGCCCAGTACTTCCGGGCCAGACCCTCACGACTGAGATGTGGAAGGAGGGCAACAAGGTCATCTTCCAAATGAAGGTTAACGAGACGGGCAAGCTTTGTATTGCCGGTGGTGGAGCTGAGCTTTTGGACGGTGGGAAGACGAAGCTGTAGATGATCGATAGTCGAATAAAATTGAACTCTTGGCGAATGTGATGTAGGATTTTTTGGTAGTAAGTCATGCATGTTTGGCTCGGAATTGTTTAGGGGCTGTTTGTGAGGGTCTGAATTTTACTTTGGTGGCTTCAGAATCCGCAGGTTAGATCTGAAAATCGTGGGTTCTCTCGCGCAAGTATTCGTTGAAGCAACACTTTGACTGTTTGAAGACGTCGTACGTACCCAGTCGAATTCGGGAAAGGAACTCGTATTCCAAAACAGTCGAGACACGGAGCAAATGTACGATAGATTTATATTTGGGGAGCGCCAAAATTCAAACTTGTTCAGAGCGAAAGTTGCAAGGGCTGGAAAATGCACTTCTGTCATCTTACACGAAATTTAAGCAAGTTCTGTACACAAGATGTAGTATTTCTCATGCTCCCAATGCTACAACAGACCGCGACTCGATTTAACAGTGATGACCGGAGACCTTCGCTCAACTCTGCTCTTCCAAACTATCATTGCTCAACCAGACGATTCCCCATACCACTCTACCGATCATGACTGAGTTGACGGTGATTCCCATTCCCATTCACGCCCCGACCGATCGCACTCTTCACTCCCTCTATCTTGGATGCTGCTGCTGCTTCGCCATACGATCGAGGAACCTTGAATGGAGAGCACGGATTTAAATGTTAGGTACAAGCTCTTTCTCTAGCTCGATGCAGGTCTGATAAATGATTGTTGACGGACTGCGGATCTTGAGAGCAATCCAAATCGAAGCAAATCGGCGGATTAGAGCTCAGAATCTGTGTGGCAGCACGATCTCGGCAAAGAGCTTGCAGAGTGGCTCTGACGCACGACAAGAAGAGCGAGGAGCATGCGAAGAACCGCCAGAGATGTGACGGGAGTAAGGATTTTGAGTTGAACTAGCTACAATACGGTTGATGGCAACGAGTAAGCTTGTCTGTCGTATCGGACCGGTAATACATTCTCTTTCCCAACATCCTGGAGAACGAGATGTTCCGATGGCCGGGCTTTGAGCATCTCTTGAGTCTCTGGCCAAGTCCTTGATCATCGATCATTGTCGCGTTCCACGGTCGTGATTCTTGGGATGGCCGCCCGCAGTTTCGCCTTGTCTTCTTCAGTGGCCTTCAGCCCGAACTTTTCCTCTGCACTGTCCGACAAGTAAAGCGCAAAGGCAGCGTAGGCCATGACGCCCAGGCCGGTAATGAGTCGCGTCTGTTTCGGCAATCCGGTGTACCAGCTGGGTCGTTCTATGAGTCTCGAATGGAAGCTGGATGTATTTCTCGATTGCACTCACCTCCGAAGAGTCATTTTGGTCAATCTTGGGATCTGGGTGATGAGGTGTAGTTGAGAAGACGGGACTTGGCGTGGAGCAATGCCAGGGGGGTGACCCTGATTGCTATTTTCAACTTACACGGCAAGGAAGAGCTTTGTTGCACCACAGAGAAGGGAGAAGCCACCTTGTACTACGATTGCTCTCCAGCTCTCCTCCCATGTCTCCATCCCTCTGACCCCCCGCGGCATCATCCAGCATGTCCCAACCTCTCGCCTACACGCACACAGATCTGCGTTCCAACATCAAAGACCAAATGAAGCTGCGGCAGACGTCGCCCTGCTGAGCTGCTCCTGCGATATGCCCTCCTTCCGCCGAAATCCCAATACATCCTACAAGATCTTCTGCGTCGTGTTCATCATCACCTTCTACCTCATCTACGCTGCTTTCCACAAACCAGTCACCACTACTCGCAAATACCCAAAGATCCAAAGAACGCGCATACAGCTGGATAGATGGCAGAATGGCACCGGAAAGGCGGATGAGATGCGCAAAGAGAGGGTGCGCCAGGCCATGAGACACACGTTTTGGGGATACAAGAAGCATGCTTGGGGGCATGATGATATTCGACCTGTGTCGGGAGGTTCCTGGGACAGCAGGAATGGCTGGGGAGCTTTCATCGTGGATACAAGCACTACCCTGGCGATGATGGGCATGTGGGATGAATTGACCATGTCCGTGGACTTCATCATCGAGAACATCGACTTTCGCACCCCCAAAGGACTTGTGGATCCGTTCGAGACAACCATACGATACTTGGGCGCTCTGGTTTCGCTGGTCGAGCTTGTGGATGCCAAGGTCATACCAGAGAAAATCATTCCAGCTGTGAAGCGTGAACAGCTACTACGCAAGACGGAGATGCTTGCGCACAACCTGCTACCAGCATACGACAGTCCCACAGGCATGCCGTGGCCTCGTGTTGACTTCGCCCAACGCATTGGAGTTCCAGATCCTCCCTCAGTATACCTGGAAAACCCCGACAAGCCACGTTATAAGCGTCCTGCAATTGGACCTGCTCGCATCGGTTCCAATATCCTTGAGAATTGCGTTCTCAGCAGCTTGACTGACAACTGGGAGTACTGCGCAAAAGCGACGCAGTCATGGACACATCTTGTATGGAACAAGTGGCTCTCGGACGCACCAGGTCTCGTCGATGCTCCCATTGACATCTTCACAAGCGAACCTGTTGGCCGCCAGAAACACTGGGATGCTGGACACGACAGCTATTACGAGTACCTGATCAAAGCTTCTCTGTTACTGCCGCACTCTCCCAATGCCAAGATGTATTCTAATCGTTGGTTAAATGCGGCAGACGCTCTCAGACACAACCTTTCCAGTCGGGCACAGCCCTCATCTGGCCATTTCGCGTCCCATCTCTACATGGGGAAAATAAATGGACCCTGGTTTCTGAATGAGCAATCTCACCTTGCCTGTTTTGCGCCTGGAAACCTTCTTCTTGGTGGCCGCCATCTGCATCGTCATGATCTGATCATTCTTGGCAAAGCTCTGCTCGAGGGTTGCCGAAACAGCTACGCCACAACAGCAACTGGTATTGGCCCAGAATCTTGGTCCTGGGCTCCAGCTTCCCCCTACCGAAATGGCACATTCACACCAGCTTCTGATCGTCAAAAGGCCGAGTTCAAAGAACACGCTTTATGGGTCTCGGATTCCACATATCGGCTCCGTCCCGAGTACGTCGAGAGTGTGTTCTACGCTTGGAGAGTTACTGGTGAGAAGCGATATCGTGACTGGGCTTGGGAAGCCTTCGAACACATCGAGAAGTGGTGTAAAACTGAGTATGGTTATGCAGGCTTGAAAGATGTGATGCATATTCACCCTGATCATCCCGCAATCAACAGGAAGACCATCAAAGACAATACAAGCCCAGATGCTAAAGCGACGAAAGAAAACAAGAACACAAAGCCTGCTGATAGACCGAGAGAGAAGCAAGTTCTGAGAAGAGAGATCGGGCCAGAAACCGAGACCGAAGCGAAGTTGAAGTCGCGAACGAGCAACGAGAAAGAAGATCATGCCATATGGCTGGACGAGAGTGAAAGCTTTTGGGGAGCTGAAACTTTAAAATATCTCTGGCTCACGTTTGAAGACGTCAGCGTAGGCAGTCTCGATCAGTGGATTTTCAGTACTGAAGGGCATTTGTTCAGGAGACCGCCTTGATTTGTCCCAGCAGGGTTCTTCGTCGAATGAAATTAGACCCAAACTGAGGTCATGTATATAAGGCGTTGGGGATGATGTATTTGTCATTTGCAAAGTTTCGAGGCTTTCTTCGATGTAGCGAAATCGAAATGGAGGAGCTGTGGAGTTTGAGAGCATGATGTTGCGCATTGGTTTTCCGATCGTTTTGATGCGTTTTCTTGGACAGCAAGAGGTCGATTCGACTTCTATGTATCAGATTTGAAGAGCTTGGCCCATGCTTCGATTCCACTGCAGTGGTAGACTGCTGGGTGGGCAAAGGAGACAGGAGCCTGGGCTATTGGTCAAAGGGAGAAGTCAGCGATCTCATTTACGATTGAAATGCGAAGACGACTACACAACTCTGCAGAGCGTTCTGATCTGTCTGCCTTCCATGGTCTCCATCATTTTCTTCATTGTCCCGTGAATCTCGTCTCCGTCTTCTGTCTTTCCCGTACCCCTTGTCGGACCCCATCGAGTCTTAATTTGGGCCGTTCTCCCTGCCCAAAGTTGTTCGCGGTTTGGTTTGCTTCAGAAATCTTCAAGATGACAATAGTGGCACCATATATCGCAAATACAGTTCCTCTTGCAAGTCTCCGTCTGGACGATTGCCTCACGGGAGGCTGCGAGGTTGTCATTGATATCAGAGGCGTTCCTGTATCAATCGCGGAGGTTCGTTGTCAATATGGAAGATTGCGTCCCATTCACTCCGTGGTTTGACAACAGGCATGAAGCCGTGCTCGTTTGTGAGACTTGAAGCAAGCGATCTCCAGCCTGTCATATAAGCTGGTCAACCCGTCTTGCTCAAGATTATATCCCAGTCTTGTCTGGCTCCACTGACCAGGTTCGTCTCGAACAGTCACCAGAGGCCCGCTTGATCTCAGGTACGTCTCTATTTCACCACTTTGGATTAGAGCTGTTCACTAATGGGATATCAGAAAATGCGCCAAAGCTGAGCTACCGCGAGTATAAGAGTCCTGGGGGCGAGTGCATTTCGCTGTACTCTCGTACTTCGCTCGAGGCTGCTGAACATGGTGGACAGCAAATGTTGGTCTCTTCTGAGTACAGTGAGCGTCACGTTGTTGGATCCGATTGTGCCGGCTATGGCACGGACGGGAAATGTAAGTCTTCACACCCTGAGTCTACTGCCCTATCGCCTTGTATCGATCTTACTTACTAATAAGGTTTAGTTCCCTCCATTCGGTCGAGGGGCTGCATCGTTGTTGTACACCTCCCTCCCAACAATGATGGTTTGACTCAGCTTCTGCCACAATTTATAAAGTATATACTCTCCCTCCAAACATTTCAAACACGAGAAAGTGGCTGGAACTCGCCGTCGATCGAGGACGAAAACAGTTTTGGATAGAGATGGCGGGGGTGAATTCCGCAGGACGCACGACTGCTGGATATATTCGATTTCTGCATGATAATCGGAGCGACATCAACCCAACATTGAAGCGGCTGGCAACTTCTGCGTCTCTCGCCCTCGCCCTCGGAGCCCACAGTGTCGCGTCTTTGGCCCTCGGAATCGAGAACCGTCGTGATCAAGGACGTCGTCTAGCTGCTCAAACAGATTGGGGCAAGATTGAACAAAGTCATTCGCTGCGTCTCTCCCGTGTCGTCAACCAAAAACTTTACCAGGGAAAAAGTTGTGGAAGGAGGGTTCAGTCTCAAACCTCATTGGGAACGATGACATGACGGAGTGGGTGTGAATTGGTTGAATTTTGTGCTGGCGTCCCTTCGCGACTTTGGTCCAAACATGCGGTAAACCTTACTTTGCCCCACTTGGATAGCTGGGAACCATTGCAGGATGGCAGAGCGGCCCTCGCCTACGCCGCCGTCATCACTTTCTTGATCATACGGAAGGTCATCGGTCTTCAGGTTTTCTCTTCCAACAAACTCTGGCCCCACTCCAGCTTCGCTCCCTTAGCCGACTCATTCAACAGATATCGAATTGCTCCAAGGGTCTTGTTGCACTGCGAATATAGATATATATACTGCCAGAAGAATCTCCATCGGTGAGTGTTTCAACAGTATCGATCTATCCCTAGGAAGCAAGAAAAACAGGGAATAGACTCGAGGAAACCTGGAACAGCAACAGCAGAGAAAGAGACTAAGAAGGATGAAGCTTTCGTGGGACGCCCTCTCAGTTCTCTTGCAGGACCTTGGAGCACCAGGAGCACCAGCAGGCCACAGACTCGAGCAAATGTCAACAATGAAGCAAGGAATGGATTTGAACGTCATGACAGTGACGATGCTCTTTCAGATGAAGCCCAACCCTTGACAACTTCATCAACGACATGGATGGCAACCCTGCTCATCGTAGCGACTTCTTCCGAGTAAAAATCCTCCATCTCCTTATCATCCTCGCGCGCTCCAAACAGCTTAGGATTGAGTTGTTGGATATAGCGGATTATATCTACTTATAAGTAGTAGCTAGCTATGGCAGCCAGGCTAATGACGAAATCTCTAAACTAGGTCAAAACCTCGTATCGCTCCGCCAGGGACTTTAGAATGTCGAGGAGGATGAAGAGAATGTAGAATTCCGCATCGCCCCATATACCAATGACGACGAGAACGACAACATCGTAGGCGGTTACGGTCAATATGGGAATCATCGGCGGGTGAATCTTAAAGTGCAAACGAGCCTGGTCAGGAACCGGAGACCGGAGAAGACGTTGCCTTTCCCTAATGTTCTCGCAGTCATCACATGCATGTTATACGACTCTCATTCAATCTGAATTGCGAACATGTCGTCACTGAGGTGTACTGAATGTTGTAGGGGAGGCACGTTACTTCTTGTTAACAGCACGTCCCCTTTTGCAGTCTTTGGGCCGCTGTTATGGTGTTGACAGATCGAGATTGTGAACACAGTGGCGGCGATGTTGTCTTAAAGTTGTCTCTCTTTTGGGGAGAGAGGCTCTTTAAACAATCAGTCTTTGGACAGGATAGACTTCACTCGTTTTATTACCTAGCATTCGTTTCACGACCTCCTTCAGCAACGACGAACGCCTTTCAGGTATTACCACCAGTCTAGACACGACAGACTTCATTAATTTTACTACCGCCTTCAACAGCCGCGAACGCCAGTCAGGTATTACGATTAGTCTACACAGCCAAGATGAATTCGAAACTGGAGAGTCTCGCCGTGGAACACTCATTCGACCACTTGGTAGAAGATGCTTTTGGTCTTCTTCTGGCCTTGTCAGACATCGGTGCTGAAGAAGCCGCCCTAGCTCCTCCAGAGCCAGAGCAGAAAAGGCCGGCCCCAGAAGCACCCTTCACTGAATTGCCTCTTGAAGAGTCTTCCGAGTTCGAAATCGAAGGTTGTTTCTCTTCTATTGCAGTCTCATTCACGTGCTAATGGTGTGTATTAGAACCAGACTTTGATGACTTCGATTGGCAGACATACTTCGGACCTGGTCGGGCGCTTCCAATCCTTCACTATTGCACCACGCGAGACCAGACCGAGGCAGACTTGCAAGTGATCGATGTCGAATCTACGACTGTTGTTGGATTGGATTGTGAATGGGCAGCGAATGATAAACGCTCCTTCAATACTTTGCCGCATACTGGAGGTTAGTTCGATTCCAGCCTGGTCAGAATCTTCTTGAATACTAACGCTGAACAGAATTTGCTACAGCCGAGTCCCGCTCGAAGCGAATCACGGACTGTTTGTCGGTTATCCTGCTTTCGTGTGAGGTCAATGCTGGATACCATATATACATTATCCATTTATCCAGGTTTCCGAGCAATGGAGATGGTGTGGACCAATTGATCGCTCCCACGCTTCGCAAAATCCTCGAGTCCCCTGATATCCTGAAAGTCGGTATCAGTGTGAAAGGAGACGGTGATAAGATCGAACAGTGGCTGGGCATCAAGGTCCACAGCCTCCGTTGTACACTACAGATGCAACGCATCCTAAACGGCGAGCCCGAGAGCATAAAACGCTACAAGGGCATGCAGGGCATGGCAAAGGCACACTTGGGACTCTCCGTAAAAGACAAAAATCGTTTCGGCCAGACGAGCGCATGGAACGTCGTCGGAGATCTCCTACCACGCCAATATCAGTACGCCTGCAACGACGCAATCCTCCCGTTGCTCTTGGATGCGGCGCTCTTCCAGGAACTACTCGACCACGCCCATGCTCCCTCGCAAGATGTACCGTTGGAGAACTCCGAGTACACACCCCCGAAACCCCGCGTCGTTGACCTCACACGGGAAAATCAGCTCCTCGCATTGGACAAGGACAACCCAGACTATCTCGTGCTCTACAACAAACTCATCGCCTTCCGCGACAGCGTCTTGATCGCCCAAGGCCTCGATCCCCACGGAGCCGAAAACATCCAGTACCTCGTCGCCAACTCGAAATCCATTCTCAGACTGGCGCAGTATCGGCCGTCCACGCTGGAAGAGATGAAAGCGGTCAAAGGTCTGGGAACGAAAACTAAGACGGAGTACTTTTACGGTTTTCTGAATACGGTGCAGGCGCATTTGGGGGTTGAGCTTGATGTTGAGCCGGTGGGGTGGAAGGATCAGTTTGACGTTGAGAAAAAGGCGAGTAGGGCTTTTGAGGAGACATTTGCCAGGGAGGGGTTTGAGACGCTGCTTGTTGATGAGGCGGTTTGGAGGGGTATTTGGAGGGTTTGAGGGGGGAAGTCGAGGACGTGAAATTTTGGTTGAGAGGATGGATATTGGACATGCTGGGCTTGGATAGAAGATTTGGCGAGAACGTATGCAGAGATCGAGCTTCCGCCTTACTGGACCTTGTTGGTTATGCGCTTGGCAAAGCTGCAGGATGGGGGCTGTTGCGGCTTGATTCTATGTCTGGCATGTGGCAGAGGCGTCCTTATTCTTGATACCCTAGATTTACAGTCAGCAATGACATTTTTTTCTTTCTCAGTTCCCGAATGGGAGAGATAACGAAACCTTTGATTTTCTCTCTTCTTTTGCGAAGTCTTCTCAGGTTCGCCCTTGCTACGGTCGGGCTTTTGTACCGTTTCGCCCGCTGGGAAATACACCGCTTCTACCTCCTTTCCCGATAATATCCCGATCTCTCGCCTCCTTTTATCCTTGAGCCTTCTTTTCCACTTATCGCGTATCTTCTCCCCCGAGGAAATTGCAGACAGTATGGATGCCTATCCTCATTCACCGCGCGAGACAATATCGACGACATGATACTCAACCTGAGGTCAGTATAGATAGATTGCTAGCGAACGCGACCTACCTCGAAAACCTCACGGATACCAATCTACAACCTCAAGACATCCAAACCACCAATATCTCCCGTCCAACCTCAAAAGACCAGTGCCCAACACCTCACCCGCGTCTACCCCTCAAAATAACCCAACTCACACCACCCCCACCCCATCCCCGTTAACATGCCCCCTAACCACCTCCAGAAACGCCTCACAAAACTCCTCCCTCGCCGCTTTCTGAATCCTCCTCTCCAACCCCTGCACCTCCGCCACAGAACCCGGTTTCTCCCTCGCCAGCAAGAAAATCGTCGCCGTATCCGCCACGAACCTCGATTGCCAGGTCTCGGTGAAGCCAGCTTCCAGCATCAACTCATCCCTCCGTGCTCTCAGTTTTCCGTAGAGGATTTTTGAGTCTGTGGAGAGGGAGTCGAAGCTGCTGCGGTGTCTTTTCTCGCGGGCTGCTTTGGCTTTTTGGGATTTGAGGGTGGGTGGGACGGGTTGGTGGGTTTGGTGGTGGGAGGAGAAGGGGGGTGAGACGGAACTCATAGGTTTTTCTTGCGAGATTATTGCGGGTGTTCTCGAGGCGTTCAAGGCACCGATGCGGGTGGTGATCTCGTTGTGGATGAGGAGGGAGATTAGGGCGTCGTTTGCTGCGTAGTCGATTTGGTTTTGTGTCAGGGGTGTTGGGGATGACCAATCTGAGAGTTGTCTGCTCGTGTCTCCCTTTCCCTGTATCCCCTTTTCTAGATAGATCGCTGCGAGGCCACACATTCCTCTGAATTTTTCATTACTCAACGACCCATGGAGACTCCGTAGGCACCGTAACCCATGGACTTTTACTCCCAGTTGAGAGTCGCAGAGGTTTCCGTCTTGGAGGACTTCGAGGCCTGTTTTGATGACATCGGAGCTTCCGAGGATGTACCGTAGTATGTCGGGCACTAGTTGGTCGGATTTGCCCCCTGGGGTTGGAAAGCGAGCGATGTGCGCGACGACGATGTGACTTTCTGAACCCAGTTGGACGACGGAACATTTTTCTTTGATCATCTGCATCATGTGGCCATGATCATCTATAGTCGTATTATTTGGTTTGATGGAGAGGCTAACTGTCGTCCCGCCGATTCCTCGCTGGAGATATGAAGCTTAGTGTACACATCCAGTTCGAAGAGAATGAACGATTCATTAACCAACCTGCGACACAATAGGCCATCTATACAATTCACCCGGATAATTCGACCTCGAAGATGCACTCGGCAGCCATATCACCCCTCCTGTGCCAGAAACCATGGGAATTCCCCGAAGATCATCAAAATTCCTACAATTTTCAGGCATCAAGATGGTTCCGGGATAGATGTCCTCCGGCTTCCATTCGCAGTCGAATCCTAGCACGTTCTCGTGGAGGAGGTGTTGGAGTGCACTTTCCCACTGCTGTTTTGTGTCACAATGATGTATTCGAGAGATCTGACCAGCGGCAGATCTATGGGTTCTGTACGTGAAAATTGGGAGATCTGGAGATGTCAGTAGACCGTTCTATGCCTCGATTTAATGATCGAAAAGATGATCTCTGGACAAGTTTGCTGTAATGTCCAGGTGCTTTCCAGTAATAGTAATTGGTTTGGGAGGGGAGGACGAGAGTCACATAGGAATAAATACCTTGCTCAGCCTCGACACGCGCGAGGGCATAACCTGACTTGGGCCTCGAAGCATTGGGTGCAGACATTGCAAGGACCGCAGTGGCTTCAGTAGTATAGTGTCCCCCGTCCTCAAGATCTGTCCATTTTCCTACTTCCGTAAACTCTATAACCTTTGGGTCGATAGACAGCGAACTGGTTAGATTGACTCCTGGACGACGGAGTGCCCAGTCGTAGGCGCTTGAATTAGGATGTTGCAGTATATTGTCACGAAAGAATAATGGATGAAAAACGAAGAGAGCTGTCATTCAGAAGTTCATAAAAAGAATGCTCCAGTAGCGTTGAAGGAAGGCGTTGAATGAGGGTGCGGCTTACGAAACAGTAGTCTTGCGCGCAGAGTTTGATCTGCGTCCGGACCGGGCCGATGAGCGTGCAGCTGTCGTGCAGGAACGTTCTTGGCTGCATTTCTACCGATCAAGCCAAACATGCTCAATTGGACATGCAAAAAAAGAGAGCTCACGGTTCGTTGAAGATTCAATACATATACAGACCTGGGAGGTTATAATCGAAACTCAACCCAGCTTGAAATACCAATATTACCACCTCTACGTTTGATTGATCCGTCTTGTTGGTCAAGACTGGCCATGTCCCGCCATGGGCGTATCCAGCATGTCCACCTACTCCACAGGGCCATTGGCTCTCTGTACCAGAGCTACATTACCATCCGGTTCCTCCACCAGGCTTGCCATTGTTGAAACTGCCGGAACCCTGTGCTGGAGGGCCGTTTGGCACAGGTGCTGAGCCCCAGGCAGGGTTCGCGGTGTTTGGGGCAGGTCCTGAGCCCCAGGCGGGGTTCGCAGTGTTTGGTGGTGCGCCGCCCCATTGAGCATTTGGCTTAGATAGCGGTAAGCCAAATTGAGAATTTGGCTTGGCTAGTGGTAAGCCAAATTGAGAATTTGGCTTGGCTGGTGCTGAGCCCCATTGAGGACTCGCGGTATTTGGAGGTGGCGGACCTGGAGGTGGCGGACCTGGAGGTGACGAACCTGCAGGTGGAGTCCACCCCTGAGGAATGTTTACAATTTGGCCGGCTTTGCCTGCACACAGAAGTGATTAGTGACTTGTTCAGGTGGGGTTCGAAGCAAGGCACATACCCTTGCTATTGAATCCTGGAGGCGCTGTAATCGAGTGTGTCGGATCAAACTTCCCATCCTTCGAGACAGGATGCCATGAGACGCCGTCCGAACCGACGTGGAAGTCCCCGAAAAGTCCGGAGCTGTTCGCGTCAATACCAAGACTACTTGTCAACGAAAGGGTCCGGCGTACTTCCAATTCATACCCGGCTTGTCAGCCAGCTGCTTGGTGCTTAATGGCTGAGTCTTGTCCTCAACGATCGGATAGGCAGCAGCTGTGCCAATGAGTGTGAGAACGAGTGGGAAGCGCATAGTGACGGCAGCTGTTTAAGGAGTGACAATTGAGCAAGCGACAAAGTTGAGAGACAGTGGAGTGAAGAAACCCTTTTCAGACGGGGGAATTGAGGTTCAAGTGTGGTGAAAGCGCTACTATGGGTCGTTATCAGGGGCATATTGGCGGACACGGTTGATGGTACTATGATAATGCTTGGATGCTTGTGACGATGATTGTACTGCAGATTGTACTCCAGATTGTACTCCAGATTGATGGGCGCGAGATTCCGGCGTATACCGCAGTAGGCACAATGAACCAGCCTGGCTCGCGGGCCACAGTACTGATACAGCCAGGGAGGTTCGGGCCGAGGCCAAAAGTGCCGAGGCTTACGAGAGGGGGAGAAGCGATTGAAATGAGTGTCGCATATTGATGGTGGATTTCGTTCAATGAAGTTCGTTCTGGGCATACCGACTCCTTTTTCGGACAGACATGGATCGGAAGGGGACTCGGAGCAGCCGGGCAGCCCCCCCAAAGCAGCCGGGCAGCCCCCCAAAGCAGCCAGGGCCATCTGTCCACGTCCCCACGTCCGCCATTCCCATGCTCACCATCACCATCACCATCACCATCACAACCGCCACCCCCATCCCATCCACCGCCTCTCATCCCTCACAATTTGTTCGTTCGTTCGCGCAAAGCTACCACTCCTGGCCCAGCTTCCGCATGAGCTTCGACCTCTCAACTCCAGCAGACACAAACTCGATGACCAAGACCCCATTGCCTGCGGGACTGGGTGTAGAGAGAGAGGACCACCATGTTTGGGGAGCGACTTGACAGCCATTCACCATTTACGAACCATGAACAGACGGTGGCAGCGACTACCGTTTTTGTCAACATCGCACTCGTTGCGCGTATGGGACACTGGGCACCATTTGGTCATGCCGAGGAGGTACCACAGTAGCCTTGACTTGAAACAGGTACAAGATCTTGGCATGAACCCCAGACTTCCACCAGGCATGGATGAGTCAGATGACCGCTCCATTTTGATGTGGAGGATAGGATCAGTCATGCCTGACATAGCACATCCGAGTCTTCGAACGCTAAATCAAGAAGCCCACTCCTCGACTGTTGGGCGTCTACACGAGAGACAGCGGTTCGAACGAAAGTCGTGCTCGAATAGTTAACCAGGATGATAGGTAAAAAAGAAAGAGCATCAACTTGGAAAGGATGATCAGAGACTACCTGAAATGAATTGCAAACTTGGACATTCATCTGCTTTCTCAGTTATGTGGCGGGGGCGAGCAGACTCTTGACCGCAAATGATCACAAAGGAGATGAGGCGAGCAGACTCTCGACCACAAATGATGACGATGAACATGAAGAAAACTGCAGCAGCTGGACAGAGCAAGCTACGATGTACTGCTTGCCTAACCATTCGCTATATAAGATGTCAGTGGAAGTTACCAGTTCCGACAACGTGGATCGGACGTATGCCCAATCGAATGATTCCCGACATGGGAATATCGCAACCACTCGGCTGAGGAGAGGAAATTTGACAGATGTATAAACGCGCTGTCCCGTTGATCCGAACTCATCACAGGACAGACTAATTTCCCGTACTAGTCCAAAACCCTTGATAGCAGATAATCTGTCAACTTGTAGTGCAGGGAGTTCGGGACCGGACATTACAGTTGAAGAAAGCCTATCGTCGGGATCCTTGCTGCGATCTTATGAGATCAACTGAGGTTGGAGGAGTGCTTGAGTGGTTCAGCACCTGTTTGCATCTTAACTAATCCCAAAGGTACTTTTTGTTCCAAGGCTGCATTGCGTGAGATCTGGGGCGCGCCAGCGATTTTCTATTGAACCGTACCAATTCGCAGTCTTTTGGTCTAACCATTCGACCAGCTTCCTGTAAGACATGTACAGCGTCGACTCAGGCTGCGGCGTCTTTCGGTGCGCTCGAAAGCTCGAACGATGCTCTTTTGTCCACGATGAGATGCCTAGTTCCGACCAAGCTGCGCCGGTCGTTCGATGTCATTCGAGCCATGTCGAAGATGTCCGACCGTGTGGGCTAGTCCAGTAATCAGTTACTATTCAAGCCTCCGGTGGGGCATTGACGGTCAAGCATTGTATGGCTGGGCTCGGTAGCTCGATCTGGAAGGCGTGGCATTCTGTTCCTCGCTGGGAAGAGCTGGGGTCCCGAGTTTGGATGGTGTTGGTCTATCTGAAGTGATAAGGGCTATCGAGCACTCGAGAATGATTCCACGATGGCAGTCTTCCTCTAGCTTCGATTCGTCGTGGCTCCTAGTCGTGGGCCCATTTGTGTGCTGCTGACGATTGCAATCGCTTTTTCCAATTCTCGTAGAGAACGTGGTAAGTCCTGGTCGAGGCTCTCCTATATTGTCAGAACAGGATTGAGTACTCTCAGCTGCATCTGAGAGCTGAGCAAAGTAACTGGAATTGATAGTGATCAACCAGAGATTCGATATTATGGTTGGCGAATTGGCAAAGAGTGCGCTGACATGCAGAGGTGAAGCTCGCTGCTTTGTTGCTCTACCATGACTAGATTGGGTTGGTGCGGAAAAGGAGCCACCATGATATTGCCCATCTTGCTCAGTTCACTCTCTCTTCTCCCTGTCACAACAAACACAATGGCACAATCAACCTCTTTCGAGTGCCTCTACTGCCCATATCGGGCCCACATTCAGGCCTGGCTCCTGTTCCACATCATCCGCCATGGCCACGGCGGCCCTGATAGGCCCACATCCAGGGCCGCAGCCTTCGACTACCGCCTCAATGGCAATTTCCCGCCGCCTCTGGCACCACCACCGCCACCCCCTCCTCCAACCCCACTCCCTCCAAGCGGTGCTGGTTGAGCTGGTGGGGTGAGGGGGAAGAGGAGAGAGCGGGTGTGTGGTGGGGTGAGGAGGAAGGAGAGATGAGAGACGGCCGGGATGGCAGGGAATCATGTCAAGTCGAGGAGCGTCGATCGTCTCAAGCAGATAGCCTGGTTTGTTCGTCCCTACTACTCACATCATTGACGGGCATCCAGTGCGCTACAGAAGAGTATCCTTAGTTGCCGAGACGCGTTTTCGATCGGTGAGGATCGAATACTGTTTGCCTGAGCAAGGGGATCTTGGAAGTAGTTAGGGGTGTGTGGTTTTGAAGTGAGACGCAGAGACAACATGCTTGGGGAGAACTGCCTCGATCCACGACTCCTTGCATTGTTATGCCATCTGCGGCTGGCATAATGAAGCAGGGAGTTGTTGACGCTTCACTCGACATATCTTGACTATTTTCCTTGGGGGATGACTGCTCTTTTGAGGATCGGAATCGAAACAAACTCAACCGACCATCTCTGGGACTGGCCTTCATAATGGCTCACCGATACCCATATGAGCGCGAACTTACCAGTCACAATCACATCACGAGCAAACGGAGAGATTGCATCATCAACTCAGTCACAAAGCCGAGGTGGGATTCGACTTCAGGCGCCTTTCTTATGTGGAGAGAAACAGCAAACCTTACCTCTGTTGCTATTGTCCAGAGCCAGGAAAACCCGAGGACAGACACTTTGGAGGCATCGAATGGTCTGGTAGCCATGGTCTGAAGTAAGACTACTACCGAAGAAGCAGCTGCCGCACACTCTCGCATCATACTATAGTACACACGGCTCTCCTCCAGTGTCATCGAGCCTGCGATCACACTCATACACGACACAACAACATACGGTCGATTTGATGCAAGTTTGAATCAGCAATCAGTACTTCGCCTGGCGCAGCTTCACACGTCTCTACGGCTGCATATCTCACTGAAACCCGCGTCAAGTGCTTCGCACTCGCGACTTCGACAACACTTCCGAAGCCGCTTACTGCTCATGCTGACAGGCTGGATGTGGAAAAGTGGACAAGGACAAACCAGATCTTGTCGGGATTTCTCAGACTGGTAAGACTTACCCGTACCATAGCTTCTCCATCTGCCTAACTTGTTATCAGATTTCTTCACCAGATTCAATCGTTGTTTCCAATGTTATTTCATTCTGAATAAGCAGGCGAGACTTTTTCGGATCCGACACTGAGCATTCTTATCTCGAAACCACATCCGAAGGCCTGGCTTCATCGATCGAAATCCTGCATCTTTCGAAAACCCATGAGTGGCTTCGCATTCCCACCCTTCGCATTCCCACCAAGACTGGCACTTCAAGGCAAAGCAAACTTTTACGACAGTTGCCCGAGCAGGCAACAATTATCACCCCTGCACTGAGTTTAGCGACACGGTCGTGATGCTGTCCCTCGGCCACCTCCATCATAGCCAAGCTCACAAAGCGCCGAACGAAGTTCAACGACATGTTGCCACGAAGGTAGTTTGGGAGAAAAAGAGAGAAAAAAAGCAAACGCCAGTCCCACAAACAGCAATTGGAAGAGCGTCAAAAGCACTCTCACCTTGTCCGGCTCTGGTGCTGAAGGGCAGAACCCTCGGTACAACTCGTCGCAACAGAAGAAAGCGTCATTCGCTCATAGTCAAACCCGGAAAAACAGGCAAGAACCGACTTGACTCCTCGTTCTTCTCCCGCTGCTGGAGAGACACAATGTCTGTCTTTCATCGGCATGGTTGACACATCATCTCCTCGGAGTGAGACAGAGTTGATAAAGATGCACACTTCACACAAGGCTTCGTTTCGGCGTCAGACTACAATCTAAATGGGCAGGGATTGCACGTTGTCTGAGACCGCTGGAGGTGTAGAGGGTTTGAAATAGTTTCCGTGAGCGCCTGGATGGAAAGACGTCGGATCTGGGAAGTGTTGATAATGGTTAACCCGTTCCGATATCGCAAGTTAAAATTGTAACGAATTGAGGGTCAATTATCGGGTTAACTGCCACGTCAATCGCCACGTCAACTGCAGTTGAGTTGGCCATAACAGTGCAACTACCATGGTTTGTAGGGGTGACTTCAAGCACTGGCAAATGGCTTCATTTATCGTGTATATAAGGCGTTGTTGTAACATCAACGGAAGGTCGTGTAGACTTCAATCATTTTCTCCTAGAAATGGAGTATGGAGCTCACGGGTGGGAAGATTGCTTGCAGGGCAGGCGGGAGAAAGGCATGAAGTCGGACTGGCTCAAATAGAAAAAAAGGGGCTTTTTGTTGGGTGATTACTATTGAAGATGGCTGGGGATGCAGGAATACGATTACAAGGACGAATTTTTTTTCTGTCGACTTGATCGAGTAACTCTGTGTATCTATTAGTCTCGCTTTTCGAATGTTGGTGTGATGGATATGCGACAAAAGTGTCTTGGGAGTGTTTGCCTTTATGTATACCCATACTACAATGTATAAACAACGCGGAGACTCGTCTCTCATCGTGATTCGAGCCAACCCTTTCCCAATGAACCATCTCAGCGCAGGTTCCATCTCACTCTACACATCCCAGCACAAATCCTCCTCCAAAAATGTCACTCCCAGCCTATCCCGACCCATATGATTATTGCTACGAGATCCAACGACCCAGACTCGCAGGAATTCCAATCCGCCCAACCATCTAGGTCGCACCGCCCTTCATCGACCTACCCAGATGCCTTCGAGCGCGCACTACCCACAGATCTGGCACGCTCAACCTTGAAATAGAAATCCCGGAGTCCGCGCTCGAAAATGCTAAGGATCTTGAAAAGGGGGGTTGCTTGGGGAATTCCAGATTACTACGGCGAGCGCCAATGTCCAGTAAAATTCTGAATGAAGCAGTGAACATGCTTGCGCGTCTCGGGCGAAAATTCGGTGCGAAACCTTCAACACAGTCCAGCTGGTCCTCATTTCCTTGATAACAATTGCCGCTAGAGTTTCAAGACATGGTAATAGCGCTTGATGTAGTCGTGGATCACGATGTAACGCTTCGTGGTAGGGGTGCACCGGGCGAGAGAGGGGAAATTGGACTTTGACCAATGCTGCGCTTGCTGTGGTGCATGCTCTGGACGCAGTTGTAGCCGCTTGTGCTTCTGTCGTGGCGGCAGCCTTGTCTTCTCGACTAAGGTAGTTGTATCTTCACCTTCCTATATGACTAGGGTTCGTCCGTACGAGTAAAGAATTCTTTACGATTTTCCTCGGCCAAGACGCTTCCCCCTCTCCGGACCTGTGTGGGATGTTCTCTCCGATCTGAAAGACGTGCGAATGGAATTCTTGAACCAGATGAGGGGATTCCTTTGAGAACTGATGCGATTCCTGGGTATTGGCCTGGCAAACACGATCCGGAGTACTACGAAAACAAGTGGCGAGGGATGTATCAACTGCTAAAGGCGATTCGTGATAGATTTCATCGTGAGATGGAAATTCGTCTTTGTTTTCCTGTCCTCGACCTAGACCGGCGGAGAGAAAAGATTGCAGCAGTTGAAGAGATTGAGGAGAGTTTTTATTTATATGAGTAGCGAACGTGAGCTCGATAAGGTTTCCGTCTGGATCGAGAATATTTTTGTAGCTATTCAAGACCTGGCGAAGTACGAAGAGGCGGACAGAGGTGGCATGGTAAAAGTTCTTGGGCCTGGAGTGGAATGTAAGCTCGGTCAATTACTTTTCCTTATGAACCCGCGATATGATGAACTTGGCTACGAGTAGATATTCTGATCCATAAGATCTGAGGTGGTCCTCGAATGATAATCAGCATGGATCGATTTTGAGATTTGCACTTTGATGGAAGAACAAGTAGCAAGGATCGCATCGAATTGACGGTCAAATCGTTCACGAGCGCGGTCAACTCACAGCGACGGCTCAGAAGAGCGATTAGCCGGTGAGGCTCGAGAAGATTGCGTACCCTAATTACGAAGCTTTGGAGAGACCGAGATACCGGATGGTAATGACGCCAAACATCCCAGAGAGATTCCACTCCATTCTCCGTTTGCGCGTCCACAGCTTCGGCTATCACTCTCTCAAGCTGGGACAAACCTCAGAGACAACTGCGCCCTCGGAACGGTCCAGGCAACCTGAGGTCTATGGAAATTGTGTCGGGTCCGTTATACATCACGGGGCTTGAACAAGATAGATTCATGGTCGTAAATGTAAATTTGATTGCGAGCCGTGGCTATCGCTAAAGGGTGTAAGCAAATCAAGTTGGAAGTTCATCCTTCCAGCCCATTTGGATGCACGCCATGTTGCGGTGACAGCACATATCAGTGACTCTACCTTTGAATCAGTAACATGAGGCTGAAAACCGTACGAAGGTCATGCCGGATTCATGATTAGAGGGATGTCTGGGCAAGATGGAAGAAAGCTCTTATGGCCGGCACTTCCGCACTTGTAAGCATTGAAAAACCAATTTCGCCGCTCAAATCGTGAGTGATATAGATGGATTTAAAGCAAAGATTGTCTTTCACAAGGCCAGGAAGCTATCAAGATTGGAATCGTTATGAGTGACTGTTGATGCAGAAGAGAGCAGAGTTGAGGTACCAAGTATGGAAACTGTCGGGACCTCGAAGGAGATGGTCCGGAGATTAGAATGCGCATCTCCGCATTCGGCCATTCTATGAAGACTGGAAGTGGATATGTCATGGTCTTGATCAATTCGCCTTCGCGACGCCCATTGTCGCCTCCAACAGACTCTTCATTCGTTTGCTGGTGCCTGTGGTAACTCGGACGACCCCGTCGCATATCTCCCCTCCCTCGTATCTCCTCGACTTTCCCGCCATCTCCATTGCATCCACATCTACCTCGACCAGTTGTGTTTATAATCATGCCCTATGGTCAGAATTTGCCATGGCGAGTCGCATCACGGCGGACCCCGTGTTGTCTGCATAAATTATACTCGAGCTCATCACCTGGCTCACGGAGCTACCGACAATTGTCACGAAGCACACGATCATCCCTCTCGTTATCCACACAACCTCAAAGACCAGACACTTTTCGACAACCGCCCCCGATCTTGCCTATATCTCATGATTTCTCGACTTCAATCATCAGACTGAAAGAGAAGCCACCCTTGGAGCCATCAGAAGATGTTGTGCCCGAAGACGAAGCAAAGAAATCTGAAGAAAAGCCGGTGGGAGAGGACTCGACGGTAGATGCCAAGGTCAAATCCACTCCGGAACCAATTCCATCAGCTCCGTCAGGCGATGGCAAGGCAGCGGCAGCTGGTGGCAGTGGATCAAGTGGAACTGCTGGCTCAGGAGAAGGGAGCGGTGGAAGCGGCAGTGGCAAAAAGCGGAAATCTACATCAGAGCGAGCTTTGACGAAGCCCATGGTGCCGGAAGTGTATCCCCAGGTCATGGCCATACCCATTGCCAAGCGGCCTCTGTTTCCTGGGTTTTACAAGGCCATCAATATTCGAAACCCAGATGTCATCCAAGCTATCACAGAGGCTATCAAGAGAGGACAACCGTACATTGGTGCTTTTTTACTGAAAGATGAGAATGCCGACAAGGATATCATTGAGTCCATGGACGACGTGCATGAAGTTGGCACGTTCTGTCAAGTCACAAGCGCATTCCCTGTTCAGGGCGAGGAACCCAGTATCACGGCAGTCGTATATCCACACCGCAGAATACGGATGACATCGCTCATTCCGCCCAAGTCAGCTGAGGCCAAAGCCGAAAAGCCAGCAGAAGCTATGGTCGAGTCTGTGACCGAGGGTACTGAACCCACAGAGACTGCAGGACCCTCAGGGTCTACCGAGGTCAAGGAAGTCAAAGAGCAGGACAAGAAGACGGACGAGGAGAAGAAGGGTGACGTTGTGGCTAGCTTTGAGGAAAGTAGCGCTGAGCCAGTCAAAGAGGAGAGCAAAGACGCAAAGGCAGTCCAGCAATACGAACCAATCTCGTTCCTCAAGAAGTACAATGTCAGTCTGGTAAACGTGGAGAACTTAAAGGAGGTCATCTTTGACAAAAACGACCCAAACATCCGCGCCCTTACATCTGAGATTGTCAACACTTTCAAGGACCTAGCCCTCCTCAGTTCTATCTTCCGCGATCAAGTTCAGACCTTTGCCATGAGCAATGGCGCAGGAAACATCAATGACGATCCAATGAAGCTAGCAGATTTCGCAGCCGTCAATTCTACCGGAGAACCCCACGAGTTGCAAGAAGCATTGGAGGCCAGCGACGCCGCGGATCGTCTGCACAAGAGTTTGCTGGTTCTCAAGAAAGAGCACATGAATGCGCAGCTACAACAGAAGATCTCCAAGGACGTGGAGAGCAAGATTCAAAAACGTCAACGGGAATACTGGTTGATGGAACAACTGAAAGGCATAAAGCGCGAGCTCGGCATGGAGTCGGATGGAAAGGATAAACTTCTCGAGAGCTTCAGGGAGAAGGCTAACAAGCTCGCAATGCCCGATGCAGTCAAGAAGGTCTTTGACGAGGAGTTGAGCAAATTATCACATATCGAGCCTGCCGCCTCGGAATTTAATGTCACAAGGAATTATCTTGATTGGCTTACCCAGATCCCCTGGGGTCAACGAAGTGCTGAAAATTTTGGCATCTCGCATGCGATGAAGGTGCTGGACGAGGATCATCACGGTCTGAAAGACGTCAAGGATCGCATTCTGGAATTCATCGCTGTCGGCAAGCTGAGAGGCACCGTCGAAGGCAAAATTCTGTGCATGGTCGGACCTCCTGGTGTCGGAAAGACCAGTATTGGAAAGTCCATCGCGCGTGCGCTCAATAGACAGTACTACAGGTTCAGCGTTGGAGGTCTCGCAGATGTCGCTGAGATCAAGGGCCACAGGCGGACGTATGTGGGCGCTCTACCGGGGAGGATCATTCAAGCGTTGAAGAAGTGCCAAACAGAGAACCCTCTCGTGCTCATTGATGAAGTGGACAAAATTGGCCGAGGCCACAATGGCGATCCATCGTCTGCGCTTCTGGAATTGCTGGATCCCGAGCAGAATAACTCTTTCTTGGATCACTACCTAGACGTGCCGGTCGACCTTTCGAAAGTGCTCTTTGTCTGCACGGCCAACATGACTGACACGATACCTCGACCGCTCCTTGATCGCATGGAAATGATTCAACTCTCTGGGTACGTTGCTGACGAGAAGATGGCGATCGCTGAGCGGTACCTTGCACCAGCTGCCAAAAAATTGAGCGGTCTCGAGAATGCGGATGTAGTGCTTGAGAAGGCAGGTATTGCAGAGCTTATCAACAAGTACTGCCGCGAATCTGGCGTGCGAAATTTAAAGAAGCAGATCGAAAAGGTCTACCGCAAATCTGCTCTTAAGATCATCCAAGACATTGGCGAGGAGGCTCTACCAGAATCTGCGGCCTTGACAGCGGAAGGCAAATCTGCACAAGAAGAGTCCGAAAAGGACAAATCGGATGTCAAGGAGACTTCGGATAATATTGAAAATGAAACGACTGAGACGCCGCGTGTTGCTATGAAGGTCCCGGACAGTGTACATGTGAGTATCGATGAGAACAACCTCAAAGATTATGTCGGTCCACCCATCTTCACATCCGACCGACTATACGAACGCACACCTCCAGGTGTAGCAATGGGCCTCGCCTGGACATCCATGGGTGGCGCGGCTCTTTACATTGAATCCATACTCGAAAACACCCTCTCCTACTCATCCCGCGCCGGCTTTGAGAGAACAGGAAACCTCAAGCCTGTCATGAAAGAATCGACACACATCGCTTACTCTTTCGCCAAATCCGTCATGGCGAAGAATTTCCCCAAGAACAAATTCTTCAATCATGCGCGCATCCATTTGCATTGTCCCGAAGGCGCCGTGCCGAAGGATGGACCGTCTGCTGGCATCACTATGGCGTCTTCTCTGTTGTCGCTTGCACTTGGCAAAGAGCTGGACCCGACAATTGCTATGACCGGGGAGCTTACTGTTACTGGTAAGGTGCTCAGAATTGGTGGATTGAGAGAGAAGACTGTCGCGGCCAGGAGGGCGGGAGCACAAATGGTCATTTTCCCACGGGACAACTATAGTGATTGGTTGGAATTGCCAGAGGTATGTTACCAAGCACCAGCTAGTCTCTTTGATCTGAAGATGTCTCAAGTTGAGATTGATACGGACAGCTTTCTGGCTACATACTACCGCCATGTCGCCAGAATTTGTCAATACCAACTTCAATCCCAAATCCCCTCTGACATCAAGAGGCGCGACGCAAATACAAGCCTTTGCTAACATTTCAATCAGAACATCAAAGAAGGCATCCAGGGTAAACCCGTCGACTGGTACTCAGACGTGTTCGACCTCGTGTTTCCGAATATAGACAAGGACGCGATGAACACGCTTTGGAAGAAGGAGTTGAAAAAACCGAAGCAGGGGAAACGCGATCGTGATCGTGAGGAGAAGACGAAAGAGGACGAGGAGGAAGAAGATGAGGATTCGGATTCGGATTAGGGTTGTGAAGGCGAGAGGCTTAGAAAGCGATATGTATAATATATAGAGAAGAATCGACCCTTTACAATATTTGATGATGGCTGGAACCTGGATCTAGACGTGAAGTCTGTCTCAAAGCTCTATGACTACTAATCTCTTTGGCTCTCGTTGCGTGCCCGCTTTTTCGGGAGCTGTTCCGCAGCATGGATGGAACAGGATCAGATATTTGCGGCTGTGGCTGCCTGTAAATAATGGATGAATTTGCTTGATGTGAAGGCGAATTGTGAAGAGGATGGCAGGGCGTGTTCAGATGATATTGGTGGTTGGTGTCGGTTAAGGTTGTTTTCGTAAATGCCCACTAGGCTCGGAGGTTGAATCGCCGAAGGGAACCCTTTCCTCGTCGCATCTCTGCACCTCTGCGCCTCCAGCTCTCCTCCACCACCATCAACACCTCCACCATCATCAACAGCTTCACCTCCTGCCCATCATCAGAATCCTGTTCTTGCCAACAGGCTGCGTGAGACGAAGCCGTCCTCGAGTGCTTATCGCCAGTGTGTGCCTCCATCCAATCTCCCTTCATGGCGACATATTGCACCACAATGGGCAGTCCTTGTCGCTCTCGGCTGTCCTTGTCGCTCTCAGGCTTCTCGGCCCGCGATCTCTTTCACTTTCACAAAGGCAATTCCGGCTTCCAATCTATCCTCAATCTAATCTCCATCGCTATATTACGACGGCTGGCTTGCCTGGGCTCAAACTAATCTCCAGTGCGCGTCGTTCGCCCACCAGCCAACAGCGCTGAAATTGTTCTGTGCTGTGACCGAAGCTTCATGCCGGGTCCCTCTAGCATGATTGGTGCAGGATGGGGCTCTGTGTCTTGAGGTGTCTATGTATACTGAGATATATGTCCCTGGCCCTTGTTACCTTATATGATACCCTGTGCTTGTCACATTGGCCATGACCACTGCGTGCCTCGTGGTCTCCAGCCTTTTCGCAACATCGATCGTGAGACCACTAACCATCGGCTCCCTCGGACCTCACACTCTTTGGATTTCACTTTTTCTCCGCGTCGTTATCTCGGTGTCCATTCGTTTGTGTGTCATTTCGAGTCGCTCTCTACAACCTGCCACTCCTTTCTGATCCATGAGCTCCTCGCACACGATCCTTATCCCGAGTGGAAAGTTCGATAACACGAAATGCGGACTGTACCGCTGTTCTTCGCGGTCCTCTTAGCTTTTTTTGCCTCTGCGCTTGGCACAACGCACCGGCATACACATGGGAGGAGAGCTGACGCGGCCGTGGCTGGCATTGGTGAAGTCTCGGCGGCAAATGCAGCTGAAGCGGCAGAGTCGGCAGATGTATCGCAAGGACAGCAAGAGCAGCAGAGAGTGTCCGCAATCGCAGGACCACTACCTCCAGATCTGTTTCCAGACCCGGTAAGGAGAGTGTTGTTGGATCAACGGTCGGAGCAAGTCAAACAAGCTTTTCTGCATTCATGGAACAACTACAAGCAAAAAAGTCTTGGCCAGTCCGGAGATGAACTGAAACCGAAGTCCGGAAAGGTGGAAACTTCGAGGCAAGTCCCTCTACGGTTATTTTGACGGCCTAGTCTAATCTGATTGCATAGAAATGGATGGGGCGCGACCGCTATAGACGCGTTGAGCACCGCCATAATCATGAATCTTGCCGATCCTGTGAACGACATTCTCAAACACATTCGTACTGTAGACTTCAGCAAAAGCAGAACAAAGCAAACTGTCAGCCTCTTTGAAACAACGATCAGATATCTCGGAGGCATGCTCTCCGCGTACGACCTGCTCAATGAAGACAGCCGCAGAGGACTCGTCAACAATGTAGGCAACAAGCTGGTGGATGTCGAACAAGGCTAACTCTGTGCTAGTACGATGATGTCAAAATTCTTCTAGCTCAATCTATTAAACTTGCAGACAAACTGAGTATTGCTTTCAATACTCCCAGTGGTGTGCCTTATGACGAATTGAATGCCGAGATGACAGGGCCAGGGAAACAAGGCTTTGATATGGCGAACGCCACAAATTATCTTGCGCAAGCAGGCACGCTGATTCTCGAATGGACTCGACTCTCCAATCTCACACACAATCCAAAATATGCGAGCCTCGCCAGAAGAGCCGAGCTTGCGCTGACCACGCCTGTTGGAAGGCCCGGAACTCAGGTCGAGCCGATGCCCGGCTTGGTTGGGAACGAAGTGTTTGTGGCCGACGGAAGTTTCAAGAACGGCGGGGGCAGCTGGGGAGGGGGGTCTGACAGTTACTACGAGTATCTCATCAAGGGCTGGATGTACGACGCCCGCAACTACAACCGCATTATGCGCAACAAGTGGGCCAAGGCCGTGGATTCATCACGAAAGTTTCTCAGAAGTTATCCATTCCCAGACCCGCCACGATGGCCCTACGCCAGACCACCTTTCTTCGATGTGCAAAAGATACTTACCAAAATCTACCCTGCAGCCGGCCACCTCATCCGTCCCGCTTACACCCCAAAATACAGACCGAGGCCTGCACTGATGCAAGCTTGGAATGCCGACAAAACGGTCGCGAATGCAAGCCAACATTTGGCTTGCTTTGATGGCGGCAACATCCTTCTTGGTGCGCAAGTCATGTACGAGTCGATTCACACGCCACGATCCTACGGGAAATGGGCCGCACACGATCTTGACGACATTTATCATTTTGGTCTCGACCTCGTCGAGGGTTGCCACTATATTTATTCTCACACCGCCACGGGAATCGGGCCAGACTTTTTCTCCTGGAGAGGAATAGACACGATCAATATGAAAACCCCCTTCTTTAGCACCCCAGACCCTCTGGACAAAGCCTATGGTCTGCGACCCGAGGTTATTGAAAGTTACTACTATGCTTTTCGGCTCACTGGTGATCCGGTATATCAGGACTGGGCCTGGGATGCCTTTGTTGCTTTTGAAAAATTCTGTAAAACCGAGTTTGGCTACACGAGTATCAAAGATGTGAATGTTTGGCTTCCACCCGCGAACGATGTCGAGGAGACCAAGAAGAGAATAAGGGAGAATTGGTTGGATCAGCAGGAGAGCTTCTGGGTCGCGGAAACGTTGAAGTATCTGTATCTTATATTTATTGATGTAAGGTCCTTTGCGTCTCGTGCGAATTCCATGCTGACAAAGAATAGGACGATGAAGACTGGCAAGTGCCCCGAGGCTACGGATTCCCGACGCTCAACGATATCATCAACCAAAAGCCGTTACCGTCCTACCCTCGATGGCCTGGTCAAGTTAACAAGTACGTCTACAACACGGAAGCGCATCCGCTCAAGGTTGTCGGACCGGAGTTGTAAACGCAAACGTTTGTTGTAAACCGTGACCTTGTTTGTGTTGTTCTACGAGGACGGCGACGGCTAGAAAACCTTTTGTATTACACTTGCACGGATGTCTGAGCATTCGGGGCTCCGGGTGAGGTCCGAGACATAGCCTGCTTGTTATTAGGTCGGGTAGTAATGAATAATGCCCTTATATTGTTCGATCGATGTTGTTGTGAGGGAGAGAATGGAGTTTGGAATGATGCTGTCGTGCAAATCTTATCAACATCACGTACCCTCCCCGCCAATCCTTGTTTCTTACATTTCTTAGTCCAATCCTCTTCTCCCCCCAACCCCCTCCCCACCACCAAAAACCCTGTAATCCTCGCCTTCGTAACCCTGTCCTACTCTTGCGCTATCACCGAAATCAGCAAAAGGAAGAACGTACCTCCATACGCTAAAACCTTCCAACTCGCTGCTCCGACGTGGAAGGAACTTGTTCTGAATAATATTCTTTGCGCCACCGGTTCTCAAGAGTATTTCTCAACTTTGAGAGGGCTGGGAAAGAAGAAAGGGGTATAGGTGTTCCTTAGAAGATAGAAGTGATAATAAAAGTTGGTATAGGGCTATGATGCTAGCGACATAAGGGTGCAGAATTGGCATTCGATAGGATACTACTCGGCTTGGAATATCGTACTTTGTATTTGTTCGGTCTATCGCGTTGGGTAGCATTTAGCAAACTATCAGCAAGAGTAAGTATCGCAGCAAAGCTCATAAGAATCTTGATAACGTTATCAATTTTGAGTATGCTCAGTATGATTCTCCTTACAGCTGTCTAGTTTCGCTTCCACTCCCCTATCCACGTTGACATTTGTTCCTTCTCCTCTGCTTCAACGATATCTCCTGCTTTGATGATATCCTCTGCTTCAACGATATCCTCTGCTTTGACGATATCCTCTACCTCAACGATCTCCTCTCTCTCATCAGCGATCGATCCGGGATGACAGGGATCGACGGAAGCACCCTGATGAGGAAGCCATGACAATGGGTTAAAGGAGAAAGCACTACCCACATTCGGCCGCCTAGACGATCAGGTTAACTTCAATTAGCGAATATACTCGTTCCAGGTACGAATTCGTCAATTGCCACCAACAGTTCCACCGCTCGGGGATTTCAATGGACAGAGAATGCTTCTCAAAAGCTCGAGACGTGCCTGTAAGTACAAGTAATCGTGATAGATCACGCGGCGATGCAGTTGCCCCTCCTCATTCCTGAAACGATGATATAACTAACGATATTGAAAGGCGGCTCTTTCGCAAGCACAGGACGATCCACAATAGCCTACACAGCAGGATACCTTCAATGGGATAGACAGTCATCATGCACGCCGGCTAGATGGACCTGACGAGAAAAAACAGTCAACTTCAACACTATCGTACCAACGTGGAAACCAACCTCCGCAGTCCCAAGCGTAAAGGCGGACGTCGCGGTAGAGACGATATAGCTTCGAGACCCTTTTCGGCAAAGTACACTGACAATATGGGCACCAGAGGTCTTACGCTTCCAATGCATGAACCAAGAGAAAGAGACTGAGCATCAACGGGCTGAACGAACTCCACCGGAACGCGAATCTTAACAAGGCGGCGATGGTCATAGACATCCGGGACGGCAGTGTCCAGTCAATGCTGTATGCTCGAAGCTAGACACGAATAAGGCATAGCGAACAAATCATTCTAGCTGCGAGATCGTTCAAGATTTGATAGAGCTTCGACAACCAGGAAGCCAGAAACCAAGGATCGAGCCAGTTGCAACTTAGACTTGCGCATGCTTTGAACCGTTTTCACTTCACAAGCATAATGCAGAGATGGCCCAGGAATAAAGTGGCCACTGTGTCAACAAAGAGTCGCGGATAACTTGCAGCCTTTTTGTGGTGCCGGTAGGCTCCTCAAATACCATTAAGATCAACCATCGACTTCAAAGGCAGTAACGGCGCCATCGTATATCTTGCCGTTCATGGCCTTCGACCGACGAAAAAACCGAAATAGACTCGAACGGGAACATGGGTATACAGGCTTGGTTAAAGTGGTGTCAAATCAGCTTCGTCTGCGCCTCTGTTTTGTAGCTGAATCGCTCGAAGCATGCAGTACGTTCGCGTCATACAGCGATCGTTTCGATAAGTCTCTGGCCTGGTCAGAATCTTGTGCTCCAAGATGACGATGCTATCCTCTGATTGGTCCAGGAATCCAGGATCAACCAGGTGTGCCTTACGTATCGAATATGTCAACGATATAATGGTTCATCTTTGCTTTCTTCAAAACCTCCAAGCTCTTTTTTCGTCACAGCCGATATCGCTGAGGTTTTCGACCATAAGTGGAAGGTGCCCTCTCCCTCGAATTGTTATGAATTGCTGGCCAATTATCGGAGCTGGAAGGACGTAGAAGATCTCCAATGTTCCTCTCACCAGATATTTCAGTATGCATTTATGATCGAGCACTGAGATACGAAATGTAAAAGCGGATTCACTTCCTATAGACAGTCTTGTCCGCACTCAAGAGGCTCCAGGGACGCCATGTCGAGGGTAAATGGATTGATGTCGGCTCTGCCAAGGTGACCACAAGTTCTTTCTTGCACAGCCCATTGCAGGTTGGTCCAGGCACACACATTGCGGAAAGAACCGGTTTTCTGGTCTGCATGTATGCAATTGGAAGAGCGATGAGAACGTTGACGGTGTTGATGGAGTGCGTTGTGGTGGTGCATTGCCATGCGGTTGGAGTGGTTGGTGGCTCTAAGGCAGCCAAGGGACGGCGCGAGGGTGGTGACGAAGAAGGAACAACTCCTTGGTGTTGCAGCAGATGGTCTCAGCCGTAGCAGAGGATTTAGTGGTGCCACTGGCGATGGGGATAGTGGTATGTCCCGAGGATGGCGGTAACAAAGGACGAAGGATGAGGTGAGGTTGGATGTCCAGTGCTAACCAAAGCAGGGGGTGGGGAGTGGGGAGTGGGGAGTAGGCCCCTGGAAGACAGCGACAGGGCACCCAACAATGACCCACGATTCGCATCTCTCTATCAACATATCTCATCTCTCTATCAACAACAACAACAACAACAACAACAACAACAAGAACTTCTTCAATGACCATCCGCGCATGGCAATTCTTCCGGCTGACTACGACTGAAGCTGTGTCGATACTCTGCTTACGGGCTGTCACTGCCGACTGTCTCACACGCAAGCGCATCGCAGTGGCTCGAACAACATCCGCATCTATTAGCTGCCGGAGTAACGGCCCTGTCTTCTTGGCCGTTCGACATCCGGGCGACCTCAGCTTCACGCCTTGCGAGTACTACGTCTGACCGTCGGCTCCTGGATTCCGAAAACAGAATCCGAACCAAAGAGTCACCCACAGCATCGGTCATCACCTAAGCAGCATTCGAATTCGAAAATCATGATGGCACTCTCACTACTCTCAGTTGGAGAGCCCTCCAATCCGTGATCGAGATCGCGCACCGCGAGGTTGACCTAGGGGCGATTCCCCTTTCTTGGCCAGAGCGATGTAGCGCTGCTTATAGAGGCGTAGGCTCAAAATGTTGTAGAGAAGATGTTCCACAACATCGTGCAGGTCGGGATGTCTCAAGCCATTCGACAGCTCTCCATTCGATTGACACTAAAGGGCGGAAACGTGTGACTGGCCATATGGAAGCTATCTCACCTGATTTTGGCTATCCTTGACATCTCTCTGCAGATAGAAACGACAGGGTCGCCATTCAATCCGACTGCTTCAGTGATCGGAGACCTTTGTCGATGACACAGTTGCTGACGGTTGTCCAGGACGCATTAATCTTCTGACTATGGCTACACGTAATGCTCAACATACATTAACTTGGGCATCGAAAGGACTTCACATCCTTTGTGCTCCGACTGCAACGGTGACATCGCTGATGTCAACCACGCTAGGGCACCTTGGCGAAGGAATTGACGATATCTTGACCGATCACCGACGAGATCAAGAATCAAGGGAAGTCCGCATTCGTCAGCCTTCAGAGTTCGTACACAATTCTATGCAGGACAGTCCACAAGACCTTGAAACTGGTTGGAATCAACAGCTTCCGAGCCTGCAGTAGCCTATTGGCTCTATTCGGGATGACTTTCATTGACTCGTATTTCCCTTACAAGCGCTTCAGAGACAGCGCACTCACGCACCACCAGATTCGTCTTCGAAGATGCATGTTCAGGCTCGGGCCTCAGCCTTACTGCTCGTACGTAAGTACGTTTGTATCATGCATTTCGTGCTCCGCCCACGAAAACACACTAGCTGGCTGTACGCGTTTTCGTCCGAAGTCTGGAACTAATTCATCTATATAATGCTTTCCACTGTCCTATACTTCTCAGCATCAAACATAGTATCCTGAGCTTTTCGACCATCTCTCGCAAACATTCTCAGCCCAAGCCCTGCAATTTACTGTCTATTCAACACCAAGTACCATCCCGAATTCCAAAATGAAATCCATCCTCGTCACTCTTGCCAGCATTGTGTACGTCGTTCTCATGGGCAGTGATGCCAACTCCAATTGACATACCTCTCCAGTGCCTTGACCGCTGCTCTGCCAGGCGATTACGGATCCAGCACCACGACAACCCCGGCCACAAAGTGCACACCAACGACATATTTCTCCACCTCTACTGGATGCAGCAACTACCCGGGAACAATCTGCACCACCGAAACAAGTGCTCTGACCCTCTACGGAACCAGCTACTCGACCAGCATTGGTGATGGTGTGTCTTCGAAGGGTATCGGTCAGGACTAGGTTACTGACGAGATCAGCCACGAGCACCTATGTGACCACCATTTACAAGACCGTTGAGTCGAAGGTTCCCACTGTCGTCACCAAGACCAAGTCTTTTGTCACCACCATATATACATATGAAACACAAACAGACTATTCAACCGTCAAGACAAACAGCCCCTGTCCAACAACGTGAGTGCTATTGACATGTGGCAATCGTGTCCAATCTGAAGAACCAGCTCTGATCCAGTATACAGCTACACCTCCACATACCACACCTCGAGCGTCGTTCCACACCCATATACCTCGACCAAGTAAGTCAATTCATTCTCCCGAGACATAATCAACATTAATCTCTGTAGCTATAATTACATCACCAAAACCATCACCACCACATCCAAGAGTTGCCATTTCACCGTCATTCCTTCCACAAGCACTTGCAAGAAAGATGGGGAATACTAAATTCCTCGCGCTACTGCAAAATCTCGCATGAGTGACGTTGAGCCTGCTGTGCTCAACGATGACGCGAAAGATGTGGGTTGGTCCCTTGACGCGAGTGAAGGACACGGTTCCAAGATAATGATTCAACGCGGAAATGGTAATAATTTTATTGGGGATGGGAAGTACACACTAACTCCATTCGATCCTTTGGTATAATTGAGATCTAGTTGGGATAATCAAACATCGCGATACAGTTGGAAGTCTCCAATTCCTGCGATGCAGATTTCTATGTTTAACTTGTGTAATGTTGCCCGTGATTCCAGCAACTTTTATACTGATCCGTAGAGACCTACTCCCGAAATATACGCTCTAAGAAGATTGGGATAAGGGTTCTGGTGGTTAATACGCAGAACGAACGGATTGCTCTAGTCCTGTGAAGGACTTGATTTGAGCGGGGCGATGGTGAGGAGGGCTCAAGGAGTACATGATACTACTGTCGTAAGCTTATAAAAAAGATGTTGAAATTGAATTCCGTACATGCTCAGACGAGACCAATTGTTTCTACGCCCGAGGGATCGATCAATTATCGGCCTTGAAGCTAGGGAAGCGATGCTGTGAAAACCAGATTGTGTCAATCGAGAGCGTCAAGAAAAAGTCAGGGCTACCAAATCCATCCCTTCGTCTTGCAGTGATCGATCAATGTCGAGATCGAAATCTCCACTCCACATCCAAAACATTAGTTTGACATAGGTTACAGCAGAAACAGACATGGGCCCGTATCCCAGCAGTAACAGCAAGACAATGGCACACAAGCACAAGACCATGAAAGATCGTTAAAGCTAGCTAGCTAGCCAGCCAAAGAATCTGGTCCCAATCCAGATATGACCTGGTCTTCGCCACATCTTTCATATCGAACAACACATCAGACACACAAAACAGCTCCACAGTATTAGAGACCACCAATCCCACCACCAATCCCACCAACAGCACCCGGGAACGCATTCCCAAGCAACTGCGCACTTGGGCCGACTCCGACCCCAACACCATTCTGCACACCGCTAGGCACGGCAGAAGAGCCAAAGCCTAGCAGATTACTCGTCGGCTTGGAGTCGAGGTGCTCATAATCAAGGACAAACTCTCTCCGCTCTCGTCTCCAGTTATTGACGTCGAAAAAAATGTAATAGCCGCGCTCCTGTTGTTGACTGATCCGCGTTGGCGCGCCTCCGTACTGCGTATCCTTCATCATCCACTGCTTCAGCATCTTGTGCCAGCGCCAATCACGCTTGTACAAGGTCTGAGCGGCCATTTCTTGTAGCACGTCGCGTGGCCATTGGTAGAAGATCATGATGAGCGTTTCGTCGCAGAAGGAATCGAGCTTGGTGGCGAGAGGCGGCACGTTGGTGACGGTGTACGCTTGTGGAAGTGTGAATGTCGGAACAACCGGTCGGTCGTCAAAGGGAGAGCCCCAAGTCGCGAGAAGCGGTCTAAAGAGACGATATTAGCTGGAGTGATCCAGAATCGCATTGCGAACACGTGACACAACTTACTCTGTGCTATCCAAATTCATCCCCAGCTCGCTAATATTCATGCCGACGGCCAGCGGGTTGTAATCAGGACTGTCTGCATTGATTTTTGCGAGTAAGCCTGGCAGTCCCCACCGCTCTTGTTCTGTCATCTCGGATGTTCGCTTTTGTTTGGAAGAAGTTGTGGCTTGCGGTGAGCTAGAAGGCTCAGTCGGCGCCTGATCTGATGTGCCAGGAGCTCGGCCTGTGTAACCTATCGGGCCTTGATCTTGATGGGTTTGAAAGGAGTTTGCCACGGTCCTACCATTACGGCCATTGGACCCCCTCTCACCTCCGTGACGATCGTCCCCAATCGTTGATGTAGTCGTTCTCTCTCCTTGGTCGCCAGCAGGACTTGTTAAACCCAAGCGACTTGAATGCATGGAGGACACTGCGACAGTGTTAGTGCTAGTGCGTGTTATGAAAGGTAGGAAAGACTGGGAGACATCGTGAAACCATCGAAATATAGCAAGGACGGGCTGCAGAGACATGACGTCATATAGGAAAGTTTCCAAATTATCGCCCTCCTCGAATCAGCATGCCGCAAGTCCGGACCAGCATACTCTGCTTGCGAATCGCAAGGAAGTGGCACGTTCGCGGCAATCTGAAGAATCTGAAGGGAGAAGGGGACATATCCTGAGATGATACGACTTGTGCTGGGGGAGATGGCAACTTGTGAGAGGAAGAGCTGATACGCTCATGGCGGGGTGAGGGATTGGACGTCGGAAGATTCACCTGTCTGTTGCGCCAAGCCTGAGAGCTGATTAGCACCAGGCTGACCACCGAATTGGTATCTCTCGGCGACTGATGTAAAGCCGGCGGTTGCCTCTTCCTGGGGCTGACCCTAGGCCTTGGTCAATTGGAGTCAACAGACTGATATTTGGCAAACCTACTCGTCCTCTGACTAAACCGACATGACGTGATCGCTCTGGGCCGGGCGATCGCGGAGTTCTCCATGGCGAAACGCCAGGAGCAAAACTTGCATTTTGTTGTTGTGCTTGTGCATTTCCTCCTAAAGTAGGGAACTCACTGGGATCATTTACGTCAGCAGCCAGAGGCGGAGATGCATCCAGTTGAAGAAAAGCTCCATGGCTCATCGGTATCCCTTTCGTCTTCTGCTTGTGGTTCTTGCCTGTTTTATGGCCCATGGTAGAAGAACGAACGATAGTGATATAAGTGAAAGGTATCTCGTAACGATATGTAGCACGAAAAATAGCGAAGACTACGATTTGCAATGTTGTGGAGATGTGGCTACTTACGACAAGTCAATTGGTCGACTGCTTTGTTGACTTCCAGAAATTTGGGCAAAACTAGGCTGTCGTGACTGAGCATTCAATGCAGGAACGCTCCCGCCATTTCCCATAAACGCAAATGGATCTTTGAGAAGGGTCAATGATGCAAATTGGGGCGTTTGCTCGATGCATCTTACCGATTTTGCCATTCTGCATCCGTCCGCGTGCTGCTGCAACGGAACGGTTTTCATTTTGGGTGAACATGTTGCCTTGGGGCTGTGGTCCAGGTCCTGTTCAGAGTAGAGAGTTAGTCGTTTGTACCTCAGAGGTCGCAAGATCCAAAGCGAGTAAGGCTGCGAGCTGAAGCCGACCGACTGAGTATCCAACAGGTCGCGTGACCCGATTCACGATTGACGCCAACGTAGCACCCCATCCGGAAAGAAGGTCGATAACTTTCTGGCAGTCTCCAGAGCCATATTCGCCATGAATTCATCGATATCAATCCTGAATTGAGGGACTCTGTTTGGGCGTTCAATTTTGGCTGGCTCTTGAGAAGTTCGGATCCACGGGTGTTTGCATCTTCAACACAACGCTCGAGAGAGGCGGATGGTGGAAGTGCCCGTCTCGTAGCTATGCGCTGGCCATTTCGCGATATTTGGATGGGAAATCGTGGGATTCGGTTGGATTAACGCTTCACGAAGCGACGCTCCACCCGGTGTGATGTAGGCTACGGGAATGGTCGGATCGCGACGTTGAGGAAGTCAGTGGACGGTGGCATACCTAATCGATTCATGTTCTTGCTCGGATGGTGTATTGAGGTCGACCGATGCTGATGGCGTGGGTGATATTGGGGAGTGGTTGGACACGAGGAGGTTGCCCTCCGCCCTGGTCTCGCGTTCCAAGGCTTGTTCTAAGAAGAGCTTAGCGCTCGCCAGAAAAGTCACTTCCCGCAGCGTTACCATACAACAATCGAGCACAAGAGGAATCCAAGCAACATATAAACGGCCGACTCTATACCTACGCGCAATGGCCTCCAATTCAGCATCGCGAATGCTGCGGTCGAGCTCCACTTTCGCTGTTCCCACCTCCCCCAGGCATTGCCTTCGAACAAGCTCATCATCTCGCCCAGCGACATCCTGTCCATTCTCGTCATCCCCAGCATTACATCGCGACAACAACCGTAGACGCGGTCACTCCGCCATCCGGGCAAAAGGCAACCCGCAACGATTTAAGCTCATTAATGCCTCAAAGCTGCCAGTCCCCGTATTGAACCCAGAAGAATCGACGACACCGACTCCAGAACATGGCTTGATGGGATTCTTCAATAAAAAGGGCACCCTACTGTCAGAACCTTCAGAAGATGCGGAGCACGGTACGGGCGAGAACAAAAATCTGGATAAAGGCCGTGAAACTGATGATTGGCAATAGGCAGAGGCTGGACTGTGGACGAGTTATCCTTGAAGACATGGGAAGAGATGCATTACCTATGGTGGGAGTGCATGAAGGAACGGAACCGTTTAGCGACGGAACAGGTAGAACGAGAGAGGCTTGAGCCTGGTTATGGTCAATACGAAGCGGACGAGCGGAAGAGGGCTGTGAGCGATGAGCCATGAGACAATATGGATTTGAGTACTGATATGTCGTCCTAGGTACAAGCTACCATGCGCTCGATCAGGGAGGCGCTACTAGAACGATCTTATGCGCAAAGCGATGCGGCCGAGTTGGCAAAGGTGGATCCGGAAATCCAGTACGATCCCAAACAAAACACGTACCTCTACCTAGGCCACACAGAGGTCGAAAGTGACATGAATCCACTTGCCTACGATACACAATATGAAGACGAAGCCAAGGAGACAAAAGAGGAAAAGACATCCTCGAATACCAGCACGACCAGGGAGGGAGATTCCCCAAGCATCGACCCCTCGACAACCGAAGGTCCAAGTTCAGCAAGAGAGGACAAACGGTTGTGAAAAGTTTGTGTCAATTTGTAAGATATGGACGATACCCGGGACGGTATATCGGTTACAATAAGTTCATCAAATGAGAAATAGAACATGTCCTCAGGGCCGACCTCCTCGACAGCTCCTGGAGTCTGTATACCGCTCTCCTCTCAAAATTGCGAAGTGAGCAGATCGCTTCCCGATGCCCAAATTCGTTCAAATCAATCTCGAGTTCAAAAGCCACCGCAGTGGCTTTGCCAATTCACCGCCGCTCGAAGCAAACCTTCATGACTGCTGTGTCATTTATAGCTTGAAACCTTTGTAGATAAGACATTATCTCGTCGCCTTACCAAAAATCTGTCACAAAGATGTCAAATTGTGGAGTTTGAAGTTCAAAGAGAAGATTAGGTGATTCCTGAAGGTGTGCGGTGAGATGGCAGCGTAGGTCAAACATGGGCTGTTGAGCCTGGAATTGGTGGTCGAGTCGCATATTCGAATCGTCGGAGCGCGAATAGGTTTCGACCATTGATGTTGGTTGAGCGACGGGAATGTGCCACTTCTTCTCACTGAACTAGTCTTTGAAGCACAATATGTCGCTCCTTTCTTCTACCAGTGTAAGAATTCTATAGACTGGGACTGTCGTACGAAGTCTAAGTGGTGGAATTCATGATAGAGGTTGATAATAAACATCGAGGAAATATGATCGGATGGATCTGTTTCTCGTTGAATAATACGTAGTTATCCATAAACATCGGACATAGCTACTGATACCTAATAAAATAAACTTACCCTTCCTCGATTTTGAACGACACGTCTTTCTCTCGCTTTTTCTTAGATATCTCGCCGTCAAAGTGAGGGCAAGGGAAGTTTATATCGCTCAGGATTTGCAGCCATCTTTCGATCTTTATCAATACGCTAAATGCTTGATGCCCCTCAACGCGGGACCTGGATCGCAACTCATCTCTGACCGCCAACCCAAAAGCAATACCAATATCAAACAACAAATATCCTCCCCAACCTTGAATCCACCTCCCTAGTAAACCCTCCAACTACTCGCAATCATGGAAGAGGTCGCGCCTGAATACGACGTGGTTGTCCTTGGAACAGGTACTACCCCGCCCCCCTTGCCAATTGTGAGGGAAGGGACTCGAGACACTCAAGCTAATGCTTCTGCTGAACAGGATTGACTGAATGTGTGCTCTCTGGGTACTTTGACCCTGCTCTCCACATGGCACATCAGTTGTTGACCGTCTCGCAGTGTTTTCAGTGTCAAGGGAAAGAAGGTGCTACACGTTGATCGCAACGATCACTACGGAGGGTTTGTCGTCACCAGCATCCCACAATCTCGAACCTAACAATTGCACAGAGAAGCCGCCTCCGTAAACCTCGAATCGGTACATCTTACATTCTTCAGCACAGTCTAAGTCGCAACTTACACATTGTAGCTCTTTAAGAAGTACGGCAACTACTCCAAGGGCGAGGAACCATGGAAGGCGTACGGCCGCGCCAACGACTGGAACATCGATCTTGTCCCGAAACTCCTAATGTCCAACGGCGAGCTCACGAACATTCTTGTCTCAACCGACGTCACGCGATACCTAGAATTCAAGCAGATAGCAGGTAGCTACGTACAACAAGGAAATGGTCCCAAGGCGACGGTGGCAAAGGTTCCTGATGGACCAGCCGAGGCTTTGAGAAGTCCTCTCATGGGTCTATTTGAAAAGAGACGTGCGAAAAAGTTCTTAGAATGGGTGGGTGCTTTCAAGGAAGATGACCCCGCGACACACGCCGGTAAATAGCTCGCTTTAAATGTGGCATCCAGGAAGCTAATCGATCGAATAGGATTCAACCTCCAAAGGGCGACCTTGAAGGAAATCTACGACAAGTATGGTCTCGAGCCAAATACTCGCGACTTCATTGGCCACAGCATGGCACTGTACCCAACCGATGCATACACCTCCACACCTGGCAATGCTGTCGAAGTCATCAATCGCATACGGCTGTACGTTAACAGCATGGCTCGCTACGGGAAGTCCCCATACATCTATCCTTTGTACGGCCTCGGAGAGCTTCCCCAAGGTTTCGCGCGTCTTTCGGCCATCTATGGCGGCACCTATATGCTCCACACAGACGTCGACGAGGTGCTTTACGAAGGTGGAAAAGCAGTCGGTATCAAGGCAACCATGAAAGTGCCTGGTGAAGATGGAGACGGCATGAAGTTTGAAACCAAGTGCTCCAAGATCCTAGCCGACCCCTCTTACTTCCCTGGGAAGGTCCGAGCTACGGGTCACTTGCTCAAGGCCATTTGCATCTTGGATCATCCTCTTGATCACACCAACAACTCCGACTCGCTGCAGCTGATTATTCCACAGAGTCAGGTTGGCCGCAAGCATGGTATGGCTAACTCTAAATCCCACTGGTAGACTGAGACTAACGTGGCATAGACATCTACATCGCAGTCGTCTCTTCAGCTCACAACGTCTGCCCGAAGGGCTACTACATCGCCATCGTCTCCACAATCGCAGAAGGCACCTCTAACCACCATCTCGAACTCCAACCAGGTCTCGACCGTCTCGGAAGCATCAAAGAGAAATTCATGGGCCCTCCCATCCCATTGTACGAGCCTCTGGAAAGTGGCTCAGCGGACAACGTCTTCATCTCCAAGAGTTACGATGCCACGTCTCACTTTGAGACTACAACGGATGACATTAGAGACATCTACAGGCGAGCTGCTGGCGAGGAGCTGGTGGTTGAGGGACTGAGAGAGGGTACGAATTTGGTTGCAGAGGAATAGGGCGGTTCCAATTTGGAAAGTCATAGCGTGATCGTTAAAGTGGCACTGGTTGTATATCGTGGCGCAGCGGTGTCCGAGGAATGAATATGCTTTCTTGCTTAAACGGTCGTACATTGCTGGGTGACCTCACAGTCTCTGCACTATGCAAGGGACACCCGTCGTGATCGGACATAGAAACCATGTTATCTGCTTCGTAACGAGATCCTCGAACACCAGAATCTTCATCGAAGTCGTTTCTTACTAATGTGAATGTGTTTCTATGGACATCAATACTAACATAGTCCTCCATGTTCACTCTGTTGTGATTGTTCTGCTGGTTCCGATGGGTTTGCTGCGGTTCTCAAAGCAGAAACAAAGCTGGTTGGATGCTAGAGAGATGTATGTCATGCACAGGAGGGGACGATGCATCCCTCAATGTTTGTTCTTCTTCAAGAACGCTCAATTATTATGTACATAATTATGAATCGCAAGGCAAGGCATGAACGCTACATGTACACATCGCTGTCGTCAAGCCCGAAATCAGACATCCTCCTCCCCACCAGCAACAGCCGTATACTCCATCCCCCCAGCCCTCCTCGTCGACAGTGATCCCACGCCACTCGGGACCTCATACAAATTAGTGTAATTCACCCTCCGCCCACCCAGCAACGCCTCCCCATTCGCCCTCTCCCCAAAGACAGGCGCAGGATCAAAGAAGAAATCCCGAAAATTCTGGATCCACCCTCTCGAAAACGGATTCTTTCTCGCTCTCCGTCCGCCCTCGCCCGTCGTACTGGCTGTGGCGAGGAAAGTGTCGACGCCGAACATTCGCAGCCACGGTTTTAGGCAGCCGTCGCGTTTGCGGGAGGCGATGGGTGAGGCTGCGGGATCGGGCCCACGACCGTCGGGACCAGATTGCGATTCTTCTATCGACGCCGTTCCAGTTGCTATGAACGTTTGGAGGGCTTCTGAGCCGGCTTGGATGCCGTGGGAATGGCCGGCGTGTTGGTGGGCGGTCATGGCTTCATAGGTTGTTAAGCCGCGAGTGATTTGTACGAGTTGGACGATGAGGAGCATGGAAACCCAAACTAATTGTAGACTTGTCCACAACGTCAGGACAATGGAGAAAGGATCGGAAATTAGAGCTGCGCAGAATTCTGCCGAGAGTATGTTGCATTCCTTCGGGGGCGGTGGGTGAGGTATTTCTTCGAGGTAGTATAGGAATAACCAGTCCCAGAGTACGATTCCGATCTCGAGGCAAACAACGTAGAAGAAGAAATGCCGATGGTTGTTGATGGCTACACAATTGTCGACCCAAGGGCAGTGACTGACAAAGGTTAACTCGACAATCAATCAGCACGATGGGCTGTTGTGCTCCGACTCACTGATCTTGCTTCGCTACACATCTGTTGCATCTTTTGCAATGCTTGCTTCTGAGCGGTCTCCTAACCATGCACGTCACGCAGAAGTTGGCTTCGTCGAACTTGCGCTGTTCAAGTAGTTCATCTATCACGCCCTTCTGACCATTACGGCCACCGGCTTTGGGTACAAAACCAGGATCCTCCGTCATGGCCTTCACGTAGAAGAAACCGCAGAGGCCGTAGAAGATGGCGAAGAAAATGTTGAGCAACGGATGATTGACAAAGGAGGCTGAGATTGATTAGCGGCCATCGTGACAGATCAGAAACTCAGCGCACCAGGAAGGATCTTCGTTACCCATCTCACTCCTACCCAGAACAGCGTGCCGGCGAAGACACCTGCCAGATATGGCTATCTCTGTGTCAGCACCCTGTTGTATGCCAGTCGGATATGGCGGCACGTACAGTTTTGTGAGGCGTCTTCATGTCAGTCGGCGCCCATCTCAAGGTCCACACTATGCCGACTTGCAGTAAATATACCGTTAAGAACGCTGCTGGCACCGCCACATATATCGCGAAATGGCTCAAAATGTAGATGAAGCAGAACCCGACAAAGAATGGCCATAGGAAGAATGCCCGATTGTAAAACGTCCTCTTGTCCTTGACAATGCTTGAAAGGGGGAAATTCCTCGGATTGCCATCATAATCATAACCGCATTCCCACAAAGCCATGCGCCATTGCCGTGACGACTTCATTTCGGACGCAACTGTCGATGGGGTTTTGCCATCATTTGTTTCGGCAAAGCGATCTGAACCGTACTCGACGAGTTTGTAAATCGGATGCTGGGCACCTTTTACGAGGGACCAATGTAAAGCAGTGAACCCTTGCTCGTCTCTTGCATACACATTTGCGCCCCATTGTAGCAACAGATCTATCACGGCTCCGTAGCCTTTGTATGCTGCCCACATCAGACTCGTGTGCCCCTGGGCATCCTGTATGTCCACGGGTATATCTTGGTGCAATAGAAGCGCGATTTGAAAGACGTTTCCGTCAAGGGCGGCAGAGTGCAGAAGGTTGAATCCTTGGTCGTCTGTGAGGAGCGGATCGGCGCCATTCTGGAGCAGGAGGTTTACGATGTAGTAATGGCATTTCTTCGCAGCCCATAGGACGGGTGTCGCAACGGCATCTCCTCCTTTTGCATTTATATTTGCGCCGGCTTGTATGAGGAAATGACAGAGCGCATAATGATTGTTTATTGCTGCCCACTAGAAGCATAAGTATTAGCACATGCATGTTTCCTGTGAGGTGTGTTCCAGCCTCATCCATCATCCTAGCGACCTCTACAGCTCCAGCTTCAGCAGGAACCTAAGCATTTCTCCTTCCTCGAATCCCCTTGAATCCAAAAGTATACCTACATGTAGCGGCGTGATTCCCTGCTCATCGGCATACTTCGCATCACAGAAACCCCTGTCAAATAGCTTTTGTATCGCCCCGATTTCCCCGAGTCGGGCCAGCTGCATTATATCCTCTTCAATTGGGATCAAAGGCTTTGAGTCCAGATCTTGCAGTTCATGATTATTTTGTTTCGAGGCCAAGAGATTTTCATTCGTCCTATTTGAACGAGATGGGCTTGAGGACATCATTTTGGGAGATCGTTCTAGGAGCTGGAAACGGCCGGCAGGAAGGGGGATTCGAGAGTTAGGATGCGCCGGCGTCGCGGAGGGTTGTGTAGGGCGGTAGGGTTAGGGTTAAAGGGAGAAGACGGTATCAGGATAGCGTGATCATCGCGGGTCCTCTCAGGCGCACCTTTTTCTCTCGAGTATTCTTGACAAAGGGAGGTTGGACGCGGAGGTAAGTAAGGTCTAGGATTGTGGCGCAGGGTCGCCTGCGCGTCTACCTACATTTGTGCTTACTAGTCCTTTAAATCCTGATGGCAAAGGACTTGGACAAAAAGCAGCGTGTGCATGACAGATTGGGAATCAATTAAGTTGTCTTTTGTCACCAATATTCTCGAGTCTTGCTGATTGGAAGGACGATGTTACGACTTTGCATGGCATTGCGGCCTCTTCCAGGCGCGGCTGACAAGGCTGTCTCTTTTTGCATTTAAACAGGCATGCTCCCCTACCGCTCTAATGAAAAGCGGATACTCTTTTGGCAATCCGCTGACAGGTCTAACAGAGCTGTCTCCATCCATCTCCAGTCGAAGGGCTCTGCACCAGGCGTTAAAATAGAGACATCACAGCAAGATTTCATTGCATCGCTCGAGTCTAAAGAATCGTCATGTCCACATACCAACAACTCCGGACCCCCAGTGTTCATAAACTAGGTTGCCTTCTTTGCAAATTCGACCCTCAAGATCAAGTTGTTGTAACCGTATCCCTCCATCTTGCTCGCAGCAATAGCAGCATCCCCACGGTCTGCAAAACTGACGAATGCGAAACCCTTAGCTCTCTGTGTCTCTCTATCCTTAGCCAAGAAGACTCTCGTGACATGACCGAATCTCGAGAACATATCCCTCAACTCTCCCTCATCAGCGTACTCGCTTACATTGGTCACTCGCAGAGTAGCCAGATCGTCACGCTCGTATTTTCCTCCTCCGCCCATTCTCTCGCCAGTCGTGGCCTTGCCTCGCAGGTGTGGTGGCACGTAGCTGCCCTTTGCGTCTGTTGAGCCTCCAGGTGCCAGCCCACCAGGTCCACCCTCGTCGTCCAACGGGTTTCCAGCTCCCGCTTCGCCTTCGGGTGCCATAGTATCCTTGAACGGACATTTCGATGTCCAATGTTCTCCAGCGCAAATACGGCACTTGATCTTGGTGTCCTTGAGAGTTGCCTTCTTCATCTCCATCGGGTCCTTCTCTTGCGTCTGATTCGACTTCCAGTTAACCTGCGGCTTGAAAACGATATTCTCGGCGATGCTTGTGGTGTCTGTTTGCGGCCCGGCTGGCTTTCCCTTCTCCTCGCCGAATTTTGCCCATTGCTTGCGCTCGGCTACTCTTGGGTTGACTGTCGTGCGGATGGTGGTCTTTCGTATTCTGCGGGTTGTCTTTATCTTTTGGCCCCTGTCGTTGATGTGGTATGTGATGATGGTCTCGGTTCCATCCTTGTTCTTGGTGACGGTGTCCTTGGGCAGGGCGACGGCCTCCTCGCCTTCATCGTCGTCGGCCCAGTCACGCGTTGTCTTTGTTCTGATGGGGATTAGCATATCGAACATTTCGTATGAGGGGTGGCATGAGCATACGGTTCTGTCGATGCCATGGCGGTGAGAATTTACGTGTAAGTTGTGTTGTGTAGGTGGGCGAGTTGGAAAGCTGTCGTCGACGTAGATAATCGCGGGCGGATTTCTTCTGTGAGTGGCGGTCCGTGCCCTGCTCGGCGGAAGTCAAAAAGTCCTGTCTGAGCGACTCCAACTTGTAATATTCTCAAGCCATCCACCAATACGGTTCCCGGAAAGAAGACAGTCTGGCTGCCTCAGTACGTTTGTCTCGCCATTCTCTACTTCAGAATCAAGGGCCATTTGTTGCTCAGAAAGATTCGGACACCATAATCTGCCGGATCTCGACACAAACCACCAAAAGTTACAAAGATTGTTATAACGCCTAACTAGGGAGTGCTTAGCGTACAGGTGGGCAGATAATTATGAGTTAATCATGATAGCCACGGCTAGCTTCAAGTCTTCCCATTTCTTCTCGTATCACGAGAAACAAGTCCTGACGGGCACAGGGCAAAGACATAACAAAAGCAACAGAAGAAGACCCGATTCAGGTCCCTAAGTAATCCGTCACTTCTTCTAATCGACGCGGATCCAAATCACCTACAAATTCAACTCACAAATCCAAGTCACAAACCTAACTAACAAACCCGACTCACAAACCTAACTCCCCAACCCAACTCACAAACCCAACCCAAATCCCCAACTTTAATCCCCAACTTTATCTAAAGCACGAAATCGAACTCCATCTTGTCGAAAAAGCAGGTAAGAATGGCGAAAATATATCGTGGACTCTCTCATCCAAATGGCTTGAACGGCTTCCTTGAACAATCCCACCTGCACAAACGAGTTCTTGTGCACTTGAAGTTTGTTGCCACAGTATTCCGCATTTCCCTTGAGAGAGCCTATCCAAGAATCGCCGCCTATGACATTGGCAATTTTAAACAATTGGATTTGATCGCGGTAGACTTGAAAGGAAGCGATTGTCAGCCCGTGTTGAGTTCGCTGCTAGAACCCGAAATTTGCTCAGTCTTATTATGGGTGCGAATGCTTAAGTGAAGAATATTTTAATCTTCACACCTCTCCCTCCTCAACGCCTCTTTAACAATGCTGCCGCATAATCGCGCATGCGGATTCGCGATGACAGACATGGCTATGCCTAGCTCACTGCCATAAAGCCCAGCCGTGTGGAAGCACCTCGATGCCTCTTCCTCGAAGTTTGTCTTATCCCAATTCTTCCACGGTACCATATCCTTGTTGACGACACTCGTGCCAGGCACAGATAGATCTTTTGCGGCTTGCCAGAGTATGGCAGCGCGTTGTGTCCATGCATGTGCCAACAGTCGTTTCTGTGATGGCGAGACCTTTTTAGATTCTGATATGGGAGTAGCCAGCTTGAATGTGCAGTCTAGATTGTGGAGAGCATTTGCCATCGCCAAGGCAGTCGTATGATTGTGTGGCTCGGATTGGACGAGCGTCGTTTTATCTCCATGCCGCCAGCGATGGAGTTGTGCGCGATTGTTGTAGACGCTTGCATAGTTGGGATACTCTGCGACTATTCTGTCGAGAATGGCGAGAGTTTCGGAGTAGGACGTGTCTTTGTCATTTGGTAGATCCTGTCCATCATGGTCTGAGGACGCAGTCGAGCGCGGCGAGGAGGGCGCAGAAGGAGTGAAGTGCTCTACAATCCGGATGGCGGAAAGTTCTTGAGCTCTCAATGCGGCTAGAAGAATGGGATCCGTGATGTGAGGATCAGATGGGAGGAGCGGGTCTATATCGATATTGGATGATGAGGTGGAAGACTCTGGGTCGAAGACGGCATCGAGTATCTTCGTATCGTTCTCGGAGAGGTCTATGCTAGTCATGGTCAAGAGAGAAGATCACTATGGGTCAGCCGAAGGCAGAGTGGGAGAATGGAAAGTCGGTATTAGCAGTACGTGGTAGGAGTGTTCAGATGTCAAGGCGCATCTCGGCTGCTCCAAGCTTATATAGCGTGCACATCTGAGGAGGGAGAGGGAGTGTTCACGCTGTCCAGCGTCGTGGGAGTCCCAAAGTACCTGCTCTCGTGCACTCGGCAATTCAAGGCTTTTGATGGTCGTCGGCAGGATACATAGCTGATAGGAGTTTCAGGGTCCAGAGCTTACTCTTCCGCCGCCAACCGCGTATAGCCGTCCATCAACATCACCGTCCTCTATCAATCTCCCATCCACAACCTCCATCATTCCCGTATCGGTAAGGCTGTCATATGGAAGAGACGCATCAGCGGATCTGATCATTGGTGCTATCTCATGCGGGGAGGGCTACAAGACCCGATGCACTGTCCACGCTGGATCAGGTAGGCTGACTGATAGCGCCTGCTTCAATCTTCTGATATATTGGGTTTGCCATTTCTCTTGTTTGTCTCGGTCTCTGCTTTGCTGCTCGTTATCCCAACGTCTATTCAATCAACAAATGCTCCTGATTTACAAACAAAAAGAGTTTATTTGACTTCGATTTTCTCCGCTCCCAGCTGTTCCACTTCACTTTCAACATGGCGCCTGCGGCCATCAGTCCTGCTCGACAAACAGTCATCACTGCACATGGCTCCTCGATACCTTTGCACAAGTCTCAATACAACAGCGATAGTCTTGCTGTTCAACCGCCCTCAAGTCCTGCGTACAAAGGCTATCACTCCATAACTTGGTGGGTAAACAACGCAAAGCAGGCCGCAAGCTACTATGTTACTCGTATGGGCTTCAAGACCTTGGCCAAGAAAGATCTCACGACAGGTTCGAGACATGTAGCCAGCCATGCGATCCGAAATGGCAATGTTACCATGGTCTTTTGCTCACCGATACTGTCTTCTCGGCCACGGAGAGCTGGAATTGATATTGCCAAAAAGGAGAGACAGTTGTTAGAAGAGATGTATGAGCATTTGAATCAGCACGGCGACGCGGTCAAGGATGTAGCTTTCGAGGTCGACGATGTTCATGCCGTGTACTCCCAAGCAATCGCCCGTGGCGCAACAGGAGTGATGGCCCCAACTATCTCGGAGGACGAACATGGGGAGGTACTAATGGCTAGCATCCGCACTTATGGCGACACGACAAACAGCTTCGTATCCAAGATTAGTTATACTGGCCCTTTCTTACCTGGATACAAATCTTACACGCATGACGATCCGATCTCCAACCTGCTTCCCGAGTGCCAGCTGGACGTCATAGACCACTGCGTTGGCAATCAAGACTGGGACGGCATGGAAGAAGCGTGCGAGTTGTAGGTACCCAACCTTTCCCACACTGCCACTACCAAGACCTGACTGCAGCACAGCTACGAACAAAAGCTCGGTTTCCACCGCTTCTGGTCCGTGGACGACAAAGACATCTGCACCGAATTTTCGGCCCTGAAATCGATCGTCATGGCCTCGCCAGACGATCTCGTCAAGATGCCAATCAATGAACCAGCCGAAGCGTCCAAAAAAGGCAAATCCCAAATTGAGGAATACGTTGAATACAATAACGGTCCAGGGATTCAACACATTGCCCTCAAAACTGATAACATCCTCCAAACAGTCGAAAACATGCGCGCTCGCGGCGTTGAATTCATTTCCGTGCCGTCAACGTATTATGAGAACATGCGGGAGCGAATGAAGAGGGAGAAACTGCGTTGGACGCTGAAAGAGAGGCTCGAGGATATTGAAAGGCTTAATATTCTGATCGACTTCGACGAGGGGGGATATCTTTTGCAGCTTTTCACCAAGCCGCTGCTTGATCGGCCGACGGTTTTCATTGAAATTATCCAGAGAAATGCTTTTGATGGGTTTGGCGCTGGGAATTTCAAGAGTCTGTTCGAGGCTATTGAGAGGGAGCAGGCTGGACGAGGAAACTTGTGAGACATGTGGGGGAAACTTGCACGGGAGAGATAGATTGGTTGTGGACGAAGAATACCATGCATAGCTCGGATCTTGCTTGGTGTTAAAACTCGTCGGCTTGAAGGAATCATCTGAAATTTGCCTGTGAAAATCAGACCCACGCCAACTTGTCTTCCAAGGCTGCCCATCAAGATGCATTGAAGTTGTCGAAAGACGCAGAATATCACATTTGTACTGAACCAGAAAGTTTCTATTCCAGCGCCTCTCACAATCAGAGACATCCTTGATGGAAGAATGTTGTCGGTTGTGATCTCCCGGGATGATGACATATGTTTTTGGCGTTTGCTCGAGGTCGGCAGCTTTTTTTTAGTGAAGGTTGAGAGGGAAGATCTAGAAATTACTGGACCAATGGCCCGTCGTCTGATCGGCACGATTGATGAGATATTGAGCTGTTGCTTGGTTCGAGAATTATAATGCACCAGACCATCGACAGCAAACTCCATTAAGTCAAATTAATATCAAGCCGTCTACAGGAAAACACCAATTCGCCCTTCCAACCACCAACAAAGCCCCAACGAATTTATTCAAGGCCTCGTTCCCATCTTGACAGACTCAATCCTACACCTCCTACACACCCACCACCTCACCCTTCTGACCCAGTGATTTGCCCTCTCCTTTCTATACCGCTTCACGCTATCCACATCAACAGCACCCCTCCACCTCCCGTCCTTCATCGTCCTCGAAACGACACGTCTCCTATTCCATCTTTTCTTCCATTTCACTTTCCTTCCCGCCAGACTATCGTCTCTCATAGTCTCATTCCTCCCCCTCTTCCCCTCCTCGACCCAAAATGCCATCTCCCTCACTTCCCCCACAGTAAAACCCCTAAACGTCTTCCACTGCCTCATCTTTCCCTCCCCACAATCATACCAACAATAACAAGCATCTCCATGCACAAGCGCGAACTTCCTCATCCCCTCCAACCTCCGCTTAATCCACCATCGTAAAATCGGATTCTCGATCCCTTCACTTGCCCACATCGCCTCCTGATACTTCCTCGGCGGCAACGGGATTTTCCCGATGGCTTGACCCCTTCTGCCACCAAAGATGGTGCCGTATTTGCTTGTGACGGAGTCGATAGTGGAAGAAGAGAGGGGATTTAATAAGGTCGTGGGAGGGGGACGGATTTGGAGGGTTTGTTCGCCCCAGTACATGTTTGGGATAGAGGGATCTAAAGCGGGGACCCCGACCATGCAGTGGAGGTTGGTGTAGGCGATGATGGCGGTTTTAATCGGGAGCGGGATGCGCCATTTTAGGTAGGAGCGTTTGCGATATGGGTGCGGCGGAGGAGCTGGGCGGTCGTTGAGTACGTGTAGTTCGATATCTGGATCCATCCGGTGGCGAAAGAATGTTAGTGTGCTTTGAGAAGATGCTGATGTAGTGGTGTTATGGTGAAGGATGATGGTGATGATGATGATGATGATGATGATGATGATGACAGAACAATTAGCACGGGAAGGTGCAAACCTGAGCCACAACAATTATATTGCAGTTGTCGAGGAAGCATAAATGAGGACATCTCCAAGCCCCAATATTCACCTGAAAGTACAATTGCCCTCCGTCCCTTCAAAGCTCCATAAACTTTTTCAATGTTGGCAACTCCAATTTGTTTTGAGTTTGCCACAGAACAGTCAATGATTCGAACGTGTGGATGATGCCCAGGTAGCGATAGGCAAACTCGGCAGGCACCTCTTTCTGGTTTTTATCCCATGCTTGACCCCCATTTACCGCAGGCTGACTTCCCGGAATGCCTCCCGTTATGGTCAATCTCTTGTCTTGATAAATCACCCCGACAAGTACATCCGGCTTCCATATGAGGGTTCGCTCTGATCCCAGGATCAGGTCTGCCGGCAACAAGAGCACTTGCCTAAGCGTGGCTAGCAAATGCCACTCAAGAATCTCGAGAATAGACACGACGGACTGGGAGCAACGGCATCAGCGGTGGTCGGACATCGAAAGTACCGTAGGATGACGTCGAGTGCTTCCATGTCCACGATGAGTTGATGTGGTGATGGTGGGAGGATGACGAACTTCCACGAATGGCTCGTGTATATTGAGAGCGCATTCCACGAAGCTTGTCCGACCGACAGTCGATAGCAGGCCTTAGAGTATTGCGAGTCGATCTATCGTTAATTATACGACTGTAAGACATGATACCGTTATGGGCAATATAAGAATACCAAGCTCTTCCTCCCTGACGAAGTCCTCCTCGTCAGAGGAATCCTCACACTCGTCAGTGGGATCCTCACACTCGACGAAGATTTCATGACAGGAGCGAAGATCTGGAAAGCATGCAAAATAGAACAGCAAGGAAGTCCAAGATATGCAGTCCATTTTGGGTAATGGAAAGAAGAGTCCAAACCCTGACGCGGTAGACTGGAGAGAGGAGAGCCAACTGTGGTGAAATTTGATGCGACCACACCTATGGAGGGAAGGGACTCTATATCTGTTTCTCGTCTGCTGTTCGCTTTGAAACGCTCATTCTTGCGAGTTACTTCTTGGGCCGTGGTAGCTTTGACGGTACGAGAGCAGTGGTAGTTTAATACTAAGCCGCGGAGCCGCCCAGCTGTCAAAGACGTCTTTGTGTAGCTCGATTGGCAATTGCTCTAAACTGCCATGGCACGCTATCAGTCTGCTGACTATACAGCCAGACTTCCTTCGTCATTTGTTGCGTTGTTCTTGACAGCGGCTGTAATCCGTGAGGTGGAAATCGACGAGAATAATTGGCAATGCTCGCAAGTCGGACTGCCTGAGCCACTCCCACTGGAGAGATTCATGTGCAATCATCTCTACGATCCTGCGCGCGGGACATAAAAACGGCCTTCCTATTGTCGAGGGGCCTGTGTGGACTGTAATCGCTTTGCCGAACCTGAGAGAAAAAGGGCGGGTCAATTTGAAGTTACGAAGCGAATGTCACAGTTTCGCAGCGCCCGTCACACCAGTAAACCAGGTCCTCCTATTCTGCGCAAACAGCTCCCCGCTGGGCTTCACCTGCTGCAAGTCTCCCTCGACACACCCGGCATACAAAATGACCAGCCCTTTGAACTTCTCATTCTCAAGATAAATCGGGCTGCCGCAGCTGCCGCAAAACCATCGCGTCAAAGTATTGCCCGTAAGAGTATTCGAGTCTTTGTGTGGTTTGATTGCATCTCCTCCTCTTGTGAATGTGACTTGGGCGCGGGTAAAGCGATGGTTGTTCGCGAAAGCGGAGCCGGTGGTCTTTTGGCAGTTGGAGCAGTGGCATAGGACAGCGCCTTTGTCGGTGCCTGTGACGGTGTAATGAATGGCTTGACAGAGGCAGGAGCCTGATACTGAAGTTGGCGAGGACATTCTTGGGGGATATTGTTGCGCTGTGGTCGTGAAGATAAAATCCGCCTGTATACTCTACTTTACTCGAGGCCTCGGTTATGCGGTTATGATCGATCGGTTACAACGACAACGACCTTTCCCTTTCCATCATATGATAATGAGGTCCTACTTCGGGGCCTGTATCCGAGCCCACCTCTTACAAAACGGCGTAACAAGCTCCGATTTGTTGGGCTTCTTATGAGTAGACACAATTCGAGTACTTCTGAAGAATCTCCCAAGTGATGGACACATGTTGGAATTTTCTACCACCGGACTTCCCAATTGGCAATCGTCGTTGATATCAAAAGCAGGTAAACCACCATCTTATTGACAAAACCGAAGCCCCGATCACCACGCTCGACAGACTCGAGAAACTGGCGCTTTGGCACTCCGGGTGCGAATTCAACAGATTACAGGGTGAAACCGACGATGCGCTCCGCCATGGAAGTCGCCTACAGGCGGCGAGCATTCACACAGTAGGTATTGGACTCTCATCATTCGATCAAATTACGAACTGACACTTTCTTCTGATGAATCGTGACCATATTCGTCGCGATACCCAAATTTCCATAACAAATCCCTTACATTTCTGATCACAGATTATGCCGGAGCTTCAAGTACGATGTCTCTGAGCAGCACGACGTCTCTTCGGTCAGATCCATCCTGTTCGCTCACAATCTTGTGCAACTTGGAATTAGTTTCTGCTACCCTCAAGAACCGACCGATCTGTTCAACGACTGGCGTCCCTGTAGTCGCTGGCTAAGCCCACCCTTGCCAACAGTAACGCCTACAATCATCTATGTGCTCCTCTACATCCACTCGATCTTACCTCATCCCACTATCGAGAAGAACGGACTTGTTTCGGCACCTCTTACATGATTGCGAAGAATGTCGTCTCGTGACAGCCGAATAACTGGGAAAAAAAAATCTAGGATGTCGCAAGACGAAGAGAAGGAGGGTGGACAGTACCAGTGGTGATATTTCGTGTTTACATTGTGAGGTTGATCAGCGCAGTTAAATTCACCTGTTTGAAAGGTGAAAGGAACAGAATGGGAAAGATGAGTTGGGGAAGGGGAGATAGTAGTGACGAAAGTGGAGAGTGGAGATTATTCGTGTAAACAGAGCTCGTGCTTGCTCTCTACAGTTTTCGTAGCAATCTTTTGTCCAGAGAGCAGCGGCACGGAGCTAGCTGGAGAGACGACTCCCGACTACTTTCTAGTAGAGACCTATTCCAAGGAATTTGCGGGTGAGTTCAATGATGTATCGAGTTGTCAGCGAAATTGACATTGACCTGAAAAGGAGCCATGCATAGCTGACTTCGTTCTTGGGAAGATAGCCAGATGGTGGTTCGAGTGCCGCTGAAGATGTTTATGAAATAGGCATCAAAGCTTTTCGATAAATTGCAGACCAGGCTTCAGAGCATGTCCATAGCTACCACGGCACATCGGGCGGCTCAACCCCGGTTGTATCAGCAGGAAATTTTAAAGCTTGCTAAGAGGCTCGACTGTGGAGTATTTCAGGCTGGTGTGAAGATCCTTCTCACTTCCCAATCCTGATCCCTCGAGACTTCGCCAGCTATTGAGCGCCACGACAGGCCCTATGTCTGACTTCATAACTAGCACCGCGCAAGATCAAAAGCTACCTCAAGCGCAGTCGGAAGGAGGGCTTGCAATGGTCTATTCTTGCAATAGTGGTGTTCTTTCGGGGTCGAATTTTACTTCAGGGAATCTGCTTTCTGATTAGTCGATAGTTCGGGTGCAAGGATATGCACACTTTTACGTACCGTAATATGCCTACAAACGTGAAGATCCACAGAGCCCCCAAGAATGCAACGATCCACTCCAATACTCCCGCCGCGTGCCACTCATCGCGTCTCAACATGACAAAGAACGTTACACTAATTCCTGCGCCGAAAAGAGCAACCAACGAGTTGGCAGTGCACCTCGCTGTTGTTAGCTTCATTTTTCCCGACGTTGGGAAATGGAAATATAACAAACCATTTCCTCAGCCGCCCAGGCTTCAGAATCTGATCAACCCAAACAACCATTGTCAAGATCGAGCAAATACCGATACCACTAAAATAACTCAACAGCAACAGCTTGTGCGCTTGATGGAATCTAAAGGTATCCAGGATCGCCATCAAGATCAACGAGGTCGCCGCGATGAAGCCCGCGAACACAGACAGCATCGACCCGATTCCGCGGATGCGCGAATGGCTCTCTGTATAAGCATGGATGCGGAATTTGTGCACATTTAATATGGTCGAGAGAAATGTAAGGGACGTGACGCTGGCGCCGACGATGAACACTGGTTTCAATTCGTGGGCGACGATATCGGGTACGAAACTTCGTCGCCAAAATCAGCCCTCTTACATTTTGATATCTTGTTGTGTCTCGATCCGACTCATTCGTGAATGGGCGCCTCGAAGACTTACGCAATGTCCGGGTTTCTCTGTCCTTTGTACCTTGGCCTTCCTTTGGCTATCCAAACCAACAACAGGCTAAATAATGTTACGAACCACGTTGTTGACGAGATCAAGGGAAGCAGCCATAGGCGCGAGAGGAATGGTGACGGAGTGAGGATTCCTGGCATTGTGGTGGGTAGCTTGTTTGGAGAAAGCGGGCGGATTCTCTGCAGGGAATCGCCTGTCAATCCAGACGCACAAGATCAAAGAAGCAAAAATAATACGCTGGCTGGGCCAAAACTAAAAGGCTACTATGCATCAAGTTTGCCTCTCTAAGGGATCTTCGAGCGCGGGGCACTCAGCAGAGAATGAAAGTCATATGCATGTCAAAATGGTGCGGTGGAGTCTCGCGCTCGACATTGCGGATGCAGCATGATGATGACGCACCATCATGTGACGTGAGATAATCGCCCCTCCAGCCTCCGAGAATAACGGCGGGAAATCTGACCTCGATTGGACCTGAAACTTGTAGGGTAGGATGAGGAGCAGCGAAGGTAGGAGTGCTCACTCAAAAATATGTCAATTCGAGCGATAGCTACACGCACGCATACATTGCTTACTAAAATAGAAAAACCACGATGATATCCAGAAATGGAGCATCACGCTCTACCCTACAGGAACGGAGTGTTTCTCGTTACAAAGCTCCCTCTTCTCCTGATATGTTGAGACATGGGCCTCAAGAAGTTTTCTCTTACAACGTCGGTCATTGCTTCATCCTTCGTCGCTCGCCCCCAATCTTCAACTTGCCAGGAAGCGATGTTTGCTCATCCGTGATGCTCTCTCAACAATCCTTCATCGCAACGTCCCTCGCTTCCCGAGTTCGTCGTTACCGTTTCTTGTCCAGCCGTAAACTCAACAGGTTCCTCAGGGTCGAATATCAAAGGCATTCGGACGGTGTTGACTCGGTCAATAGCCTCGGGCGTTGTTTCAATCCTGCCCTCTTTGCGGTATGTGCCAAACACCTGGTCCCACAGCCTGGTCTGCTTTCCATAATTATGGCTCTTTCTCCAGCCGGTGCGGTGGTGCAAGTCGTGGTCCTCAATGACCAGTTCGCACTGGAACAACTCAAGGAGCCATGAAAGGGGATTTGCAGCAATGAGATGAATGCGCAAGCCAGAGTGGCCGACGAGCTCGCTAAAAATGACGTATTGAGAACAGATCCACCAGGTGTAGAAGTCCATCGGTAGGCCCATGAGCTTGAGGGTTACCCACGTGCAGAGGGGAATGACGGCGATATCGAAGAATTCCTGCGGTTCGTCGGCGTACAGAGTGAGCAGGGGATTCGGGTGCTTGGTCAGATGATGGGTCCGGTGAAACTTCCAGAGCTTGTCATTGTCGTGCATGATTCGGTGATACCAATAGAAGTAGAAATCGAGAACGATGCCATACAGACTAACAGAGATTGGCAGCCATTTCCAACTCAAGTCGATGGGTGCTTGCTTAGCCTTGTAGGCGAGCATGAGGAACATGAGTGGTCGCGCAGATGCAGTACTGATGAGAGACATGGCCACTTTGGCAACTTGCCCGTCTGGGACATTGTCTCTTGCAAACTTGTCTCCGTCGAAGAATCCATATCGGTGGCCCATCCAACGCATCGAATGGATCTGTCGAATCGCGGCCCATTTCAGGAAGGTCATGTAGAAGAAGAAAGCAGCCCAAATCGGCATGTTCTTGCCGACGACAAAGACATAGGCTTGATGTATCGCCAAAGGGATGCAGGCGTGGACTATGATCCAGCGGTGCATAAGCCACGCTGGAATGTGAGGAACCTTATCTGTCTTCTTGAAAATCGGCACTGGCATGTCGAAGTTTGTCGCGTGGAGTCCAAGTCTCTCCATCAATCTCTCCCAGAATCCCCATTTGCTCTTGTCGTCGCGCCATGTGCTGGTCAAAGGGCCTTTGCGCAAAGGCACCGCAGGCACCGTCTGTGTCTGCGTTTGGGTCGCCATGGTGTTGTCAGGTAGGTTTGGGCAGACAAAGCTGAGTCGCTCATCTAGAATGTGCAGCCAGAAACTGCTTTATCGTTCCCATCGCACATGCTCTCGGCACTGTGAATCGCCTCATCGTTCCATTTTGAGTTTAATCGCTCGGCTGATACACGGTCGGTACCATGATTGTAGCTGGGGCGCTTGGAGAAACCGGAGGATTTCCCATGTGATCGCCCCACGACCAGCCCATGTTTTCATCTAGTTCACACAGCTGTGTAAGCTGAAACGAATAATCATCAAATCTTAGACTTCGATTGTACGAGGTTGTCTCACCACATCGGCATCGGTCCAGGCTGCCATAAAAATAGCCGCGGCTTCAATCAACACCATTACATCTTCTTGGGCTGCCGGAAGATCAGAAGGGCAGTGGTTGGGGATTCCTGTAACCGATAAGAAGTCTACTTCGAAACGTTACGCGCGTATCAGTAGCTGTGGGGATTTGCTCTCTTTAAAAGGCTTGAGAGTGCAAGTTGGAGAAAGCAAGCATCAGTAAGTTAAATCGATGGCCATGGCGAGAGCATACTCAAGGAAATGCATCAGTGAAGGACTGGATAAGGTAGAGAAGTATCGATTTCAAGTATAGCTGTAGTCGAGCCCACGACTGTGTGAGGAGTCTATGGTTCGAACACAGTCGGCACGAGATAGTCAACAAGTAGCAGAGCCTTGTCGCTTAGCACGTTGAAGATATAGCGAGACTTTATATACCTCTACCTACAAGCTCCCTGTCAAGCAACCCGCAGACGAGCACGCGCGATGAAGACGAACGCGATTATTCAGGACCGTCTAAAACCTAAATATTCTTAGTATATAATAAACGTATTATACCTGGAATACCGGAGATTGTACGGCACGTATAGTAGGAAGTATATATTAAGGGATAGATCCTCTCTTAACTTATTCTAGATAGATTCTTTACGATTCTTTACGATTCCTAGCGGTTCTCTAGTAGTCTTTTACGTACGTCTAGTAGGGATTATTTTAGAACTATTTTTATATACGCTTCTATACTTTTCTCTTAATAGCGTGTCCTTTTCCTCTTTAAAGTATTATATATATAAGTTACTCTTTCTATATCTATACTTCCTTCTTTATACTTAGATATTTTAAAATATAAATCGTCCTCTCTTACTTATAAAATATCTCTAGAGGAAGACTCTTTATATTATCTAAGTATCTTTAAGTTATTTTAGTACTCTTAGAAAGAGCCTATAGAGTTAAGGTTCTAAAGAGGATACCTAAGTTATTTTAGTACTTCTAGATTAATTCTATTAGTAAGGTAAGGACTCCTAGGTTTAGCCTATTAGAGAGTTAAGGTCTAAAGGAATAATTACGATTATAGTACTTCTAGATTAAGCCTATTAGTAAGTTAAGGTCTAAAGGGATAATCGTAATTTTAGTACTCTTAGAAAAAGCCTAAAGAGTTAAGGTCTAAAGAGAGGATATCTAAGTCGAGCTTAAAGAGAGTACTAAGTCTATAGTATTCTATTATATTCTATAGTTATATAATTATTAGCTTAGAACCGGATTTAAATAGCTAATTAAGGGCTAATTATATAGCTAATTAAGTATTACGGTACTTACCTATCTAGATTACTATAGCTAGTAAGGTAGCTATACTAAGATTATATAAGGTATAGAACTAAGGTTCTACTAGAAAGGTTTTATATAGTTACTACCGCT